>OY725341.1:33180391-33710224 GCA_963243735.1 Neocrepidodera transversa
ACTTCGTCTCCCTACCTCCTCGTCTCCTGCACGCCATTACGGCAACTGAGAGGAGGATCCTCAGACGTTCATCCTACCTCCCATTCCGCTTCCCTTCCAACCAAATATACCAACGCACTAATATCCCATCTATCATTTCCAGGCTCAAAAAACTCCGAAGCGGGTACGTCGGGAGAAGACTGGACGACTCAAACACCCACTCCAAAGAAACTCTAAGGATTCGCTGGACAGCTGAAAGGAACCGAAGACCATTCCCTAGGAAACCCAAGATTAAACTCATCCAACCCAACATCAGAATCCTTAGCGAAGCAACAGAAGACATAGACCTTCCGGACGAGCTCCTAGGTCTATTGGAGGAAGCCCCTCTAAGCATCCGATGAGCTCGGCCACCCCACCGACACCCAGATCGCTCCACCCTTCTGAGCCTCCCCCCAGGGGAGGCTCGTAAGTATCCAACAACATTCCATCCAACCCAAGCTTTCTTTTTTAACACTTTTATTTTTCAGGACAAAACCTCCCACAGCTACCCCTGAAAAGGAGACTAGATCTCCTACAGCAGGGTCCAAGAAAACCTCAACAGACAAAAGGATATATAACCGAGGAGGGTTTAGTTGGTATGCCCCTGACTCTGCCTGCAGAGCGATCAGGGGAGAGTCCAACACTACCTCACGCATTGAACCAGCGTGGGGTGTCTTTAAAAGATTCCCGCCTCCACAACTCAGGATAATAGTTGTAATACAAAAAAAAAAAAAAAAAAAAAAAAAAAAAAAAAAAAAAAAAAAAAAAAAAAAAAAAAAAAAAAAAAAGATTTAGTATTGATTCAGTCCAATTTC
Organism: Neocrepidodera transversa; assembly: GCA_963243735.1. NCBI lineage: Eukaryota > Metazoa > Arthropoda > Insecta > Coleoptera > Chrysomelidae > Neocrepidodera > Neocrepidodera transversa. The sequence goes on from OY725341.1 coordinate 33,181,225, forward strand.
AACCGTTGAAATATATCCTACTAGTTCTCTCCAGCTACAAGTGTTTTTTGTGTCTGATATACAGTTAGTAAAATGTAAGTATCTTTTATCTACGACTTGCCTTAAAAACGAGCATTTACACACTTATTCTGGTACATAAAGTTACGCTGTATACACAATTTAAAATCAGTGCGTAAAAGACCAATGCATTTTAAATGTGTGTTTCATTTTAACACTCAAATTGACTAAAACAGTACGTAAAAGACCAATGATTTTTAAGTGGGCTTTTCATATATAATACAACGAGTGGCATCGTGACTATCGATAATATTTCACGAAACGTAGTGTTGTCAAATATTAATCTCACGAGTTCGCAGGACGAGTTAAATTATAATTTGATAACACGTTGAGTGAATTAACTTATGGGATGATTCAAATCCTGAATTTGATGAAGGTTCCAGTTCTGATATTGATGATATCTCTTCCTGATTTTGACTTTTCTCTATGTGAGAAATATTACCTTGCCCTTGAGGCATATTTTTTCTTTGTCTAGTATCTCCTTCTTATTTAAGAAGTCTCAACCCAGTATCTTATGTAAGATATATTACCTTGGCTGTGTGGCATTATATTTCTATTTACCTTTGTCTTGGTTTAAAAGCTTTATTATCTGCTTTGATTTTTATCTTTCAAAATTAATATTAAATTTATTTAATTTATAATTATACTCCTATTAATTTTTTTAAATCAGTAAAATCTTTATTATTTTATTCTATTGGTCGCTCTATTCGTTTTCTTAATTTCATCTTGGAAATATTCTTCGTTGACGTCACGTGTTTGGATTTTTTTATCTGGTCTTTTCCTTTCTTTTCTGGTTGTAGCAAATGCTTGAAGTAATGATTCCTCTTCATATAGTATTTGAGATAGTCTCCTTATTGGCTTGTACCTTTTGTTTCGTGTTATAACTAGTTTGATAAATAACCTGATTTATCCTCTGTCAAGGAATCTTCCAAGTGCTCTCTGTTTAGCTTGGTTTATTTTTGTCACTTCTACTATTATCTTTTCTTCCGTTCATTACCTCATTTTCCTTTCCTTGTTATCTTTTATCTTTTTTCCATCACTTATTTTAAAAATAAAATTACTTAAAATATCACTGAATTTTTCTAAAATAACTTCAAATTTTAATATCTTACGTAAACTCAAATTATCAATTACCTTTGGTCATTTTTTTTGTTTTACTGTTTGATTAACAGCTTTTTTCGGGATAAAAAAGTTTTACAATTCCTTTCAATAATTTCAAAATTTTTCCCCAGGTGAGGAGGTTTGTAGCTTATTGTTGATATACGCTTACTTTTGATATATTATTTAATTAATGTCGAACCATGTATTGTCGCTTAACGACATTTATTTGACTGAAGATCAATTTACTGTTATTTAAAATAGCAACCTCTCATAACGACATCTATTAGACATACTATTAATTAGCCATCATATAAAGTAGTCTCTTTTAAATCGACGATTAAGTGCTGTCATTTAAAATAGTACTCTGAAAAATCTTTATTATTGACTTTTACACGCTTTTACACCTGGTGGCGTTATTAACCTAAAAATTTCTATAAAACTTCTGGCGGACAAAATTTTGCTCTCTCTCTTTTGTCTTGTGAAGTGAAGCTGTAAGGCATGCTTATCTTATAATTCATTATCTCGTTTTGAAAATTAATTAGTTTTCATATTAATTTGATTACGATGGTACAATTGTGATAGGTCAACTTATCTATAATTACCTGAGCTCGCGTTATAGCATTTATTACTTGATTTTGATTCGTTTTGATTTAATTTGAACAGGCACATTTTTTTTATCTCTTCACGGGTACATGACCGAATCAAGTTTGTCAGTGTATGATTTGAATTCTATTTCTGTAATAATTTAGCTCACGTAGAGTAATTGAGCGTTTGTTTTATTAGAAAGAAAACGTACTTCAATGTATTGGACATTCTTTTAAATTTGTTGATGTTGAGGACATTTTTTTTCTAATTAACGAATCTTAACTGCGCATAATTTCGTGACGTCTCTTATTTGCGTTTGTACCTTCGTCCATCGAAGTTATTTTTTTTATTTAGTTAAAAACAAAATTCCTCTTTTTATTGTTTCGTTTCACTACACAATATAGCGAGCTTCTGTCTTGGTATTCCAACATTTGATTTCTTGTCAAACTTTTGTTGCTATATTTCAAATTGTTGCTTTATTTTTTTCTTTAAAGGACAACGTACCGGTAACATGGGAAAAGTGGTCCCGGTTAAAATTGATAATTTTTTTATATATTATGTTTTTAGGTATTATTAATAAATTCTGAAGTTTTTAGAGAGACTTTATGTCTACGACCGGAGATACGGTGTCCCAAAAAATATAAATTACACATTTTAGGTATTCCGAAAATAATTGATATAATCCATGATTTTCTTTTAATTTTTGGTACGAAGTTGTGCCAAATAATATAATACAGGGTAACATCAACATTTTAAACAATGTACCAATGATTGTTTTATTATACAGGGCGTCCCACAAATATTATTAAACTAGAAATGTTAATAATAATCTATAATATACCAAGATAATCATCTGTATAATCTATATAATGTAAATAAGCTTTTAGATAATAATATATTAATGGTAACTGATTGTATAGGGTGTTCTAAAAGTATTCAAATGTGAACTAACACTTTTAAAAGTTCTAATATTTATATTGAACATATCAGTTATTATTTTTGAAACATAAAAAATGATGATGACAATTATTCCTTGAGTATATGGGCCGTTTGGTCTTCCTCGGATGTTAATCACATCAGCAAAGAAAATAATTAGTGAGAAAAAACTAAAAAGTCTTATGTTAAAAAGTATATTAGATGGTAGTTCCACATATGCATTTTAACTATCATGAACTTTTTCAATGCCAGTTTATTAAAATGCTACATTTAAAAAACTGAAATATACTTAAATTATTTTAAGATATTTTTATTTTATGCAAATACTAATTACCTTAAATTAAAATACTAAAAATACTGAAGATAACTATGAAAAAGAAGGATAAAGTATAATAAGACATGAATTTAGTAATTTACAGCTTAAAATGCATGAGAATATTATAGAATATGATTCAACAACTGCAACATATCTATAAATAACTAAATATATCAGTCAAAAAATGGTATAGAATCTATAAAACTAAATATTTTTTAACTAACCAAAACAATAAAGATAATTGTGTGGACAATGAAAAAACGTATTTTTTATCTATCATTAAATCAATCGATAGCGAGTATTCATTAGCAAGAATTAGTTATTTACAAAAAGAATGAAAAACAATTCAATTACTTAACATACTTGAAATTAAGATTATTATTTTATATTACCTAAAATAATTAAAACTTACGATTAAGGAAAGGATGAAGTAATCGTTGGCACTAATCTAAGACAGGCCTACCTGCAGCATCTATTACGCTTAAAAGTAAATTGTTGTTAGGGTACTTGATGTCATTTTTATATCGGGCATATCCTAGGTACCATAAGACACTTGCGACATGGGAACATGAACCTAATGTTCTAGCGCCGCTCTTACAGGTGCAATAGTATCCCAATATCAAATTACCTTCATCCATATTTTCATTCGGCATTCTAAAGTGTATCCATATTTGGTATTTAGTAGCATTTTGAAAACGTGAATGAAGTCTAAGATGAAGTAGATCGAGTTCATTATTTGCTTCGTTTACTTCGAAAAGATTATCACCATGCTGAAGCGTATCCTGAATGTATGAATTTGCGAGTTTAATTTGGTATGTTCCAACGGTAAGTTCTTTTAAATAATCGATGTCTAATCTAGGAAATTCTAAGTCAAATTCTGGATTTAAAAGTCTCCATACCCCTCTTCGTCGACGCAACTGGTCCGTCTCGACTCTAATTTGTAATTGATTAGGCAACTGAGCTTTTTGTAGGATTGAATGAGCCAGTTGCAGGTTAGCTCCTTGCATTAAAATTGGCTCTCGGTATCTGTTTAGAAGTGCACCAGCAATTCGATAAAAGTCACCAATATTCGGCACGTGATGCATGTGAACTCTGTCTTGAAAAAATTTATATACCGATTTAATATGACCGTTTCTAGCTTCAATAATCCATCTCGTTTTGGTAATTAGTCTAGATTCATTTGCTTCTTCTGTATTCAGCTGAGTTTGGCCGCGTGGAAGTACTGGAGGCATTTTATAATCTATTCCCAATTGATCCAGAAGAGGCAAAATATCCCTATATCCACGGTCTACGATAACAATGTCTCCAGGCTGCAACCATTCTCTGAGACGGTTGGCATCCATATTAAATTCGTTTCGCAACATAGCAGCATCATTATTTCTGCTATCAGAAAAATATGGTCCCTGTATGTCGAGAATGTATCCGTCTGGTGCGACCAAGAGTGCAGGTTTCACCAAATGACGGTGCTTGTAGACTGAATACGATTGCCTTAAGGCCCTAAAGTTGGTGCTTTTTGGGATGTAGCAATATGTCCCATCGATATAAAGAATAATTTTTGGATTATTGGGTTCCGGATTATACAATGAGTTAGAAAATTCAGTAACATGCTGGGTTATATACTGATCCCTAGTGATTGCACCCAACCCTATATTTTCTGGAACAAAGCGGCCCATTAAGGATGTTCTTACATTAGCTATTGCTAAACTCACTGCTGCTCTGCTTGTGTATCCAAATATTATTTTTAAAAATTCATCACTTAGGTTTTGTCGGAGTTTGCAAAGAAATGCCAATAAATCTATTTTTAAAATACGCCTGTTAAATCCATCCACTCTTTGAACTACGTCACAAAATGTGAACAGATCAATAAATTGTTGTTTTGTTATTGATAAAATATATTTAAATTCTTCATCTGAGAAACTATTTTCGTCAGAAAAAGACGTTTTTTGAGAATTCGATGCTTTTTCCCGCAAGTTTTGTAAAAATATGGATAATTGTATACCTTTAAGTTTAACAAAACGGCTAACAAATTGCAGACCGGGTAGCAGCATTGGTAGTATGTATCCTTCTTCATTTAAGTGATGTTGGCAAATTCTAGCTGATTCAGGAACGTAGATATTTCTAGATATAAATATATCAACCCGACACTCATTTGAAAGTCTGTGAATATTGTAGTCACGATTACATATTAAACACGTGCTGTTTCTGCTTTGTTTCAAAATATTTAGTTTTAAACATTCAGGATCGTTTTCCAACTGGTGGACTTCTGCGTTTATGGATATGTTACAATTTAAGCAAATTCTTGTATTCTCATCAATTTCAAGAGGTTCGTTATAAAATTCTTCCCTGCGTCTTATAGCAATTTGTCGTTTTTCTTCATTTTCATCTCCTGCTATTCTTACCATTTGCCTTTGGGGATTTGCAATGTTGCAAGTATAACAGCGATTGCGAAAAGCCATTGTATCTATTACTAAACTGCTATACTATAAGTAATATTAAACTATAAAACTTTGACATTGATGTGTCGGCCATTTTGATAACAGCCTACTATTCATAAAAATATTAAATACAAAGAAAACTTATTCAAAAACAATTTTTTAAGAACAATAATATTTCAAACCTTTTTTTTGTTTTTTCTCACTATTCATTTTCTGTCAAATATCAAAATAGATAAAATACAGGAATCAAAAAAACAAAATAAAGGACTGCAGCTTCTGCAAAGGAGAAAGGGTAGATAATCAATATAAATATTAGAACTTTTAAGTGTTAGTTCACATTTGAATACTTTTAGAACACCCTATACAATCAGTTACCATTAATATATTATTATCTAAAAGCTTATTTACATTATATAGATTATACAGATTATTATCTTGGCATATTATAGATTTTTATTAACATTTCTAGTTTAATAATATTTGTGGGACGCCCTGTATAATAAAATAATCATTGGTATATTGTTTAAAATGTTGATGTGACCCTGTATTATATTATTTGGCACAACTTCGTACCAAAAATTAAAAGAAAATCATGGATTATATCAATTATTTTCGGAATACCTAAAATATGTAATTTATATTATTTGGGACACCGTATCTCCGGTCGTAGACATAAAGTCTCTCTAAAAACTTCAGAATTTATTAATAATACCTAAAAACATAATATATAAAAAAATTATCAATTTTAACCGGGACCACTTTTCCCATGTTACCGGTCCTTTATAGAACGTCACATGTTCATTCAGTTGTCAAATCGTTTTTGGACAAGATAATTTGACACATACTATCTGTGTTAGACAATTTTGAGGTTAATCAGCGTGTTCTTAGTTCTTTGCCGATCTTTTAGGCAATAATTTTAATAGAAATCAGTGAATTTGTGGTTGTACGTGTAGCCACACATTAACTTTTTGTGATTCTTTTGATCACTGCAAACGGCCAAGTGAGTTTACGGTCATTAACTGAAATTTTTCTGTTTTCATGTGAAACGTTTTTGGGAGCCATTGGCTCATTCACCGCTACGGAAAAGGGAGCTCTGTGAGCGCTCTTGAAGACCACTCACAGCGAGGACCATCCCTTTGGCAGAACTTGCACTCCATGTACGCAAAACGTCACTACTAGGACACACGCTGCTGCTGTCACACTCCAGGTGGCTCTTACAGAAATTGACGTCCCACCTGTCGACTGGACGATTCTGGGTAAACCATTAAAAACACTAAAGACTGCAGAACGTTACAAAGTTTTTTTTAATCAATGATTTTTTTTATTCAATTAAATTCACTACAGTTTATTTTTACCTGTTTCATTTGACTCATTTCCACGAAATCAGTTTTCTTGTTTGATCAACAACTAAACAATTAAATTATTTAGTGGGGGATCAACTTGTCGGGATCCTTCAGACAGACATATTAGGCAAGTTTCGCTTAGGAAATTCATTTATTTTGCAGTATTATTAAAAAATAATTTTAACTCATTTATCCATCCTGAGTCAGAAATTAGAGCTAGCTTTTAATTACCAACAAATTGTAACTTAAGTCTCATGCTATTAAAAACTGTTTACAACGTATCTCATTGAACAGAAGTATCTGAAGTAATTATTACTCTGATCTGTGGGGTTTTTCATTGATTAGATATTTCAATTAATTTAAGTATTAGTTTGTACACGTTGCTGACATCTGCTTATCACCAAATATGGAAGAAACTTGAATTATAGGAAAGAGTAATTCTAAATATTATATTGTTGAACAGAAAGTAAAATTGGTAGTTAAATGTATTCTTAGTTATTTTTGTATTAAAATATCTTCCACTAATTACTATAAGTGATTGCAGTGAAAAGTATTCTGTTGATAGAGAAGCGAGATTAAGTAAACATTACAGTCCTTTACTTTGTAATCCCACATAAACAAATCAAAATTTTAACGATGAAAACTACTATGGTGTTATAGTAGCGAGAAATTTTCTTAGATTTTTTTTAATATTAAAATAAAGCTTGTCTCAACATAAAATGTCATATGAGTTAAATTCGTCGTTAATACGTTGAAATGTGTAAAATTCAAATAAAGTATCATGTTGGTCTTGTTAATGCGAAAGTAAAATTTTGAGTAAATATGAAAATTATTCCAAGTACTTTGTATATTAAAATGACCTTTGTCAGCTACTTAAAATGTTATTAAAGGAAAAGTATTATGTTGGTGAACTTGTGCAAAAGTTGAAATTATAGTCCTTTACTTCTTAATCCTGTATAAATAGTTAAAACAATGGAAAAAAACTAATATGTTGTTAGCGTATCGAGAAAGTAAAAAAGATGAAATACATTATTAATTCTTTTCTTTACGTATTTATTGTACAAGAAGTTCTAAATACAATATCATTTGTCTTGTTTAAATCCGGTCAATAGTAAGGGATATAGACCTTAATGCCCTTTTGTCTTTGGTGTCTGACATTATTTTTGTTTATGCTTTTATTCTACGTCATATTTATAATATAATGCCGTTTGATCCGTCAAAATCTGACATCTAATAACGAAGATAGACCATAATTCCCTTTTGTTGTAGCGAATTAACTTAAGGCCTATTGAAGAAGACTTTTTAAAAAACTTTATTTTACAATTTCAACTAATTTACAATTTGATGGCTGAATTAAGAGTGAACAATTTTGCTATTTACATCTATTTATAACCTTTACAAATATGTATAGTCAGCAACTGCTGATTAAGCCAAAATGGCTATTCTCTCAATATAACTCTTCCCCCCTTAGATGAGGACTTCGGATTCAAATGGATTCGAAGGCCGTAGTTGAACATCTTCTTGAATAATTTCGGATTTCTTCTTCACATGAAATTTCCAAACTAGGTAAGTGACTGCTAAAATGATCAGGAAGCTGATGAAAAACCATTGGAGCCAATTTATTGAATTTATTCTTTTAACATCTGCTATGGTTAAGTCTTTTGTTGCCATGATTTGGTTTTGAAGTTGATGAATATTTTCCAATGGAATGTTTTCAATTATTAACGGATTTTGTTCCACAGTAATGATTTTGGAATCTTCTTTTTGAATGATAGGTAAAATTAGTGGTTTTCCATGTGTTTTTGTTTGTTTATTACCAAATTTATAATTTAAATTTTCTATGGTACAATTTTCAGGAACATGAACCAGTGAATTCTTTTTAATAACTATAAATTGATCGTCTGGACAGCGACCTTTAAATTTAATTTCTTCTGATGTGATGACTAGCAAATATTCATCATTTATTTTATTCATTACTTGTGACGGACGCTGTATTGGAACATAAGTACAGGATGATTTTTGATTTTGAATAAGGGATTTTATACAATCTTTAGTATTGATTTCCAATTGTTCTTGAGGGCAAATGTGATTTTCTTCTACGAGAATACAGGGTTCTTCCATATATTGGTGAACTTTTTCTTTTAAAGCCAAATAAGGTTTTTGGGGTATAATAATTGTATCATTTTTGGTTGGAATCGGGTAAAGATGGAAATAATCAAAGGTTTTTGGGTAGACTATTGGAATTTCTATGGCAAAAATAATTTTATCATTCGTAAAATAACAGTGAGTGTGAATAAGAGAATACCACGCATTTATGTCTATTTTTAGAATTTCAGTATCTTTATAATGTTGGTGCAATTCATTTATGATTTGTTTTAAATTTTCAGGGGTTAATATATCAGGATGAATAATATGTAATTTTGCAAAAGTTACTGCGTTTTCAAGATTTTCTAAGAAATCATTTATTATATTAACATTAAGATAAATTTGATCTAAAATACTAGAATACATAGAATACTTGTAAAATTCGTCAGAAAGTTCATTTATATAAGATTTATAGTCCATAATATATTTTGAAAGTTCCCTTTGATTTTTAATTAAAATTTCAATTGTATTTGAATATTTATTTGGATATTGAAATTTGGTAGTTAATCCCGTTAACTATTTTTTGTTGATTATTTTTCAAACTTTCTATAGCTTTTTGAATTTTTTCTCCGTCGGATGCGTCAAGTATTCCAAATAAAAATTTTGAAATACTACCGCCTAAATTTATTAATCCGCGTTTTTGTCTGGAAGTTTTGAATAAATTAATATTTTCTAATTTGTTATTTAGTTCAAGGATAACTGGTCCTAAATATTTATATTTATTTTTTAATGCCAAGCTATGTATTGCTTTATCGAGATTTATTGAGTCATTCAAACTTTTGTATGAGTTAATTGTATTCTGAATTTGATTACTTAGGTTTTTGATATCTATATTGTAAGAAATGATGACGACCGACGTATACCAAACCCTAGACACAACCACTTAAGTCCCTATTTAGATAAACGAACCTTCTTTTGTATATATTAGGAATATAGGCTGGTGATACAAATATATGAAGGGCGAGATCAGTATACGAATACGAACGAAAGCGATACGTTGTTTAACATAAAAGACTTTTAGTTATAGTTAAATATATAGTTTACATGTTTTAGTTATAAAATAAAGTAGTTCATTTTTGATAATTCTTACATATCAGAAGTGGGATAAACAGCCTTAAAGCCGGTTCAGTTTTCTTGACAAAATGGGAAAAAGTAAATCCAAAAAGCGTAAAAATTCGAAACGTAGACATAGTAATCGACGGTCTCGCGAAAGTCGAAGGCGTGATCGATCATCGTCTACTGATACTTATACGAGTACGGATAGTGAGAGTGTTGCCCTTAAAAAACAATTGGAATCACTAAAAAGGGAAGTTAACGAACTTCGAAATAATTCATCAATGCTAACCGCGACTTGTGTGAGTGACGAACAAGCAATCCCGGTGTTCGATTCCTCGAAAGACGACATTGGGTATCAAAAGTGGACACCTTAGCGGAAAGGTATAAGTGGAGTGACGAATATATTATAAGGATTATATCCAGCAGACTTAAGGGACACGCACGCCACTGGTACTATGAACAAATCACAAATGACGCTTCATGGATTGAAATGAAAAAAGGAATGTTGGATCATTTCCGTAAATCTGTTCCATTTTCTAATTTATTAAGAGATGCTTCTAATTACGAAGCAAAACCTGGCCAAAATTTGTGTGATTATTGTTTTAGAAAATTAACGAAATTACGAGCTTTAAAATTAACAATTCCAGATGAATTTTTGATTGATGCTGTAATTGGTGGCATTAAAAATGAAAATATTGTGAGGACTATACGATCGGCACAAATACAAAATGCAGACAAACTATTTGCGTACTTAAATACGATGGGTAATATGTCCACTTCCAATTACGAAGATAACAGACATGTGACGTTCGCTAGTACTTCAAACTATCCTACTACGTCGTCACTTACAAAACCAATTAATCACCAACTAAAACGTAAGGCCCCCAACGGTTTATGTTATAATTGTGGGTTACCGGGACATATTGCAAGACATTGTCAAAGAGCCCGCTTAGAATGCGCACGAATTGTAAAAGATTAGAACATCTGCATGATAAACGTCCCTCAAAAGTAAAAGTATCGCATGTTAATTGTGGAGATAATCTTCAAAAATCGAAACACTTGTTTATAAAAACAATCTTTGTCAATGGTCATAAATCCTCTTGTCTTTTTGACACAGGCAGTGCTAAAACTCTCATAAAAATGTCAGCTGTAAAGAAATTCGATCTTAACTTTACCCACTCTCAAGATAAAATTCTCGGAGGATTTATTGGAGACACCCTTCTGTGTAATAAGAATACATGAATAACACTAAAAAATTACGGGAGCGATTGTAACTGTTGACGCGATAATCGTTGATGATAAATATTTGTCTCAGGACTTATTGATAGGAAAGGATTTTATAGAACAATCACATATTTTAACGATCAAGAAAGACAAAATAGTCCTTTTCAGAATTCTGACGGTTTTAAACGATATTTCAATCAATGTTATTGACAGTTATTCAGATAAAATAATTACCGCTAATGATCTTTCTTTCGGACCTATTGATGAAACTGATAATTTAAGATGCCTTAAGATATTAAACCAGTTTCAAGATTGTGTATCATTTTCTTTGAAATGTTTAGGAAAAACAAATACGGTGACGATGGAGATAAGAACCATAACCGATAGACCCATAGTTTACGATCCTTATCGGTTACCGGAAATAGAAAAGAGTATTTTACGAGAAATGATTGCCGAATTATTGGAAAACAACATAATTCGCGAGTTTAGTTCGCAGTATGCCAGTCCAATAATTTTAGTAAAGAAAAAGACGGGTGACTTCCGCGCATGCGTGGACTATAGGCGATTAAAGGCCGTCACGATTAAAAAACAAAGAAGTATTTTGTAATTGATTGAAGAACAAATAGACAAGCTGGGAGGAGGTAATAAATTTTTCATAACATTAGATATTGCTAACGGGTTTTATCAGGTACCCATGGCTGAAAATTCCATTGAAAAGACATCGTTCGTGACACCTGATGGTCACTACGAATTTTTAAGAAATACAGTAGCTTTTCCATATATTGATGATATCATTATTCCTTGCGTAACTATCGAAGAAGGCTTAGAAAGGCTTAAACAAGTATTTATTAAATTAAGAGAACATAATCTGACATTAAAACTAAGTAAATGCTCATTTTTTAAAAACTAAACTAACGTATTTAGGAAGAGAGATAAGTGCCGAAGGTGTAAAACCAGGAAAAGAAAAGTTAAGAGCGGTGTTAAAAATGTCACCTCCCACAAACATAAAGCAAATCAGGCAATTTATGGGGTTATCGGGATATTTTAGAAAGTTTATTACAAAATATGCTGAAATTATGGAGCCACTTTCTCGCCTGACAAGAAAAAATGTAAAATAGATCTGGGGAGCAAGTCAAGAACATGCATTCCAACAAATTAAAAGTACTTTGATAAAGGAACCAATATTGACAATATTTGACCATACATTACGTACAGAGCCACACACAGATGCATCCGCCATAGGTGTAGGTGCAATGTTACTTCAGTTTGACTTGGACGGAAACAAACACGTTATATCGTATTTCAGCAATCAGACAACGAACGATCACAGACAGTACCATACGTACGAGTTGGAAACTATGACAGTTGTATTTGCTGTGCGATATTTCAGAGTATAACGCATTGAAGACGACCCTTACGAAAAAGGATCTTCTTCCAAGAATTGGACGTTGGTGGTTGGAAATTCAAGAGTTCACGTTTGATATAGAGTACAGACCAGGAACGCGAATGATTTATGTAGATGCATTGAGTAGAAATCCAGTTAACGAGATTGAAACTTATTCCATAGATATTACGGAGTGTGAACTGATAGTAGGAGCACAGTTACATGACGAAAAGTTGCTACGAATTAGAAAAATACTCGAATCACGAAATATGACGAACGAAACAAAGCAATATTTTTAAAAATATAAACTTAAAAATAATGAAATTTACCGTAAATTAGATAACGATAAAGAGATGTGTGTGGTACCGAAGTTAGCAAGAATAAACGCTGAAACATATTCAGAAATATTATTGGTTTCCGAAAATGAGACGATTTGTTTCGAAGTATGTTAACGCCTGTTTAAGCTGTACCTATATTACAAACAAAGTGGATGCGCTAAAAAACAATGTAAATTAAACCCAAGTAAAAAAAACAATAAGTTTATATTAGTGATTGTGGATACTTTTACGATGTTTTGTGTAATAGAACTTGTAAAAAGTCAAAAATCAAAGTACGTCATTGATATCTTAACAAATTTTGTGTATCTGTACCAAATCGCATAATCAGTGATCGTGGTTCTGCGTTTACGTCAAAAACATTTAAAGACTTTTGCGAGTGTTACGATATAAAACATATTTTAAATGCAGTAGCAACTCCAGGTGCGAACGGACAATGCGAAAGGTACAATAGAACAATTATTAATTCTTTTGCAACAACCACTGTCAAAAAAGTTAACGTGTAGGACTGTTACGTAAAAAAAAGTGCAAAGTGCAATTAATACGGTTCATAACAAATCTATCAATGCTCTGATAGGATACAACACAAAACACGCCGCAGATTCACGAATTCTTAATGAAATTAAAGATGATTTTAATCGATTTAATTTAAAAGAACTACGTAACAAAATTTACAAACAAATCACAAAAGATCAGAAAAAGCAAAAAGAACGATACGACAAAACTAGACGAGACGCCGTCAAATATAGCGAAGGCGGCCTAGTAATGGTCAGAATTACGAGTGAACCAGCTACGGGGAGAAGCCACAAACTTCTTCCAAAATTCAAGGGACCTTTCCAAGTGGCAAAAGTCCTTATTAACGTCAGGTATAAGGTTGAAGACTTACGAGGTCTTCGAAAAGTATCATGTACGGTTGTCACTGCTGACAACATTAAACGATAGCTCATTATTCAAGACGATGTGTAAGTTTTGCTAAATACGATTAACAGATGATGTTTTAAGTTCCTGTTATAATGAAAAGGTAACTGACGATTTTACGCTAACGAGGTCATAATTAAATGATATTAATAAGTTTACAAAAATATTTTTTTAATTATGTTTTTTTAGTTTCTTTTAAAGATCAATGGATCTTTAATACGAAGAGATCACCACACCAGTGTTCTAAAACGAAAAGATCGACGGATCTTTAATACGAAGAGATCACTACACCAGTGTTCTAAAACGAAAAGATCGACGGATCTTTAATACGAAGAGATCAACGGATCTCGAAGGCGAAAAGATCAACGGATCTTTATTACGAAAAGATCAACGGATCTCTAACACGAAAAGATCAACGGATATTTAATACGAAGAGATCAACGGATCTCATTTTCTTTTAACTCATCATGAAGCCTGAGGACAGGCTTATATACAGGATGGCCGAGTGTAAGAAATGATGACGACCGACGTATACCAAACCCTAGACACAACCACTTAAGTCCCTATTTAGATAAACGAACCTTCTTTTGTATATATTAGGAATATAGGCTGGTGATACAAATATATGAAGGGCGAGATCAGTATACGAATACGAACGAAAGCGATACGTTGTTTAACATAAAAGACTTTTAGTTATAGTTAAATATATAGTTTACATGTTTTAGTTATAAAATAAAGTAGTTCATTTTTGATAATTCTTACAATATCGTGCAAGAAAACATGTTTATTAGAAACGATATTTGCAAGACCAATTTTGAAAGGAAGTATGCCAGGAGAAATGCTGATATCAGTAACACTGATGTCATGGGTTTTAATTGTCGTTATCATCGCTAACAATACCAATATTGTTTGAATTATCTTCATTTTGACCCTGAAATAAAGAATAAGGTTTTCTTAGTTCCTTAATATGAATTACGCTTTTCTTTTGTTTTTTATCTAAGATTTCTACTTTATTATTATCTAACATTTTAGTTATAGTATATGGACCAACAAACTTATTATTTTTTTTATTCCTATAATATGGGTTTTTCTTATAAACTACATGATTAATTTTAAATTCTACATTTCTATCTCCCTCTGTATTATTTCTGCTAACTACTTTTTGTTTTCCACTATCTAAATAATTTTCAACACTTTTATATACGTGTTGTAACTTTTCTTTATGATTATGTACATAACTAGAAAATAATTCTTTTGGAGAAAATATCTCGTCGGGATTTCGGGTGTTAGTATGTCCAAATACTAGTTCGAAGGGTGTAAAGCCAGTCGTACTATGTATTGAACTATTATAACCTAATACGGCATAATTTATTAAATCGTCTTCGTTAGGGTGTATTTCCTTTAAAATACGCAAATGTTCAATCAGGGTAGAATGGAACCTTTCAATAATTCCATTCGATTCGTGGTGTCCGGGTGTAGTAAAATGTATTTTTATTTTATGTAAATTTAGAAGTTCGCGGACAGTATCGTTTTTGAATTCTGTACCACTATCTAAAATGATTTTTTGGGGAATGCCAAAACTTGTGAAATATTTTGTTAATCCATTACAAATATTTACGGCTGTTTTTCCTGAGATTAAAATTACTTGAGCGAATTTTGAGAATGGGTCAATTATTGTTAAGTATATTTTTTTATCATAATGAAAAATATCAATGTGTAAAATTTCAAATGGCTTACTAGCTGTCTCAGTTAAATTTAGAGGTGTGTACGGGGTTTTTCGCGCATATTTAGTTCGTTGACAAACGTCACAGGAATTTATAAATGAAATGATAGTTTTTTGCATATTAGACCAATAATAATTTCGTTTTAAATATTTTAATGTTTCTTCTATACCACGGTGATTGGTTTTTCCTTCGTGATGATTTTTAATTAACATAATTTGTTCCTCGATATCTGTAATGGTATTTACTAATTGAGTACACATAACTAATTTTAAATAATCTTTTCTAAATATTTCTGAATAAATTTGAGCAAACTGTGGAATAAACTGTCGATTGTCAAAATATATGTAATAGGTTGTGTTTGGTTTTAAATAATTTTTTAATAGATCTATTATTAAATTTCTATTATTTTCTAGAGGTATTTTTACTTTTATAATTTTGTGTTTGCCATAATTTTCTTGTTTAACTGTTAATTGATCAGAACTATTTTTGTAAATTAAAATTTGATTTGTTTTATTATTAATAATTTCATCAAGAATCAAAATGCCTTCATTTTCAACTTCTTTAGAAAGTGAATGTGGGGTTTCATCTGAACTATTTGAATTTGGAGCCCTAATTTGAATATCTGAAATAACATTAATTTTGGATTTTTTACTTTTTACATTACTGGGTCCAGCTTCTTCAAAATCTTTGTCTGAAATAAAATTTTTTGGGTCCTCAGCTATGTTTTTTAATAACTCTAAATTTCCTTGATTTATATCGCCAGGATTATTAATAACTGATTCGGTTTCTAAGGCATTAATTTTTATTCGACTTAATGCGTCTGCATTACTGTTTAATTTACCTCGTTTATATACAATTTTGTAATCATACTCTTCTAATTTGAGTCGCCATCTTATTAATTTAGAATTTGGTTCCTTTAAATTGAATAACCAAACTAGAGGGCGATGATCAGTGACTATAGTGAACTGTCTGCCAAAGACATAAGGTCTGAAGGACTTGCATGCCCATACAATGGCTAGAAGTTCTTTTTCTATTGTACTATATTTTTGTTCTGATTCATTAAGTGTTCGTGACGCGTACGCCACTGGTTTATCTTGGCCAATTGTACCTTGAGATAATACAGCCCCAAGTGCTACGTTAGATGCATCTGTAGTTAATACAAATGGTTTTGTGAAATCGGGATATTGAAGAATAGGATCGTTACATAAAATTTTTTTACAAGTATTAAAAGCTTCAATAAAATTTTGATCATGTGTTACTTTAGCATTTTTCTTAAAACAAAGGGTCATTGGTTTCGTAATTTTAGCGAAATCTTTAATAAATCGTCGATAATATCCTAATAAGCCTAAAAATGATTTAATTTCTTTTTGTGTCTTTGGTATTGGAAAATTTTGAATAGCCTGAATTTTTTCAGGGTTTGGTTTAACACCTTGAGGAGTGATTACATGTCCTAAATAAGCAACTGTTTTTTGTAAGAATTCCGATTTGTCTAACTGTATTTTGAAATTTGCTTGTCTAAGTCTGTAAAAAACTGTCTTTAATCTACATATGTGTTCTTGTAATGAAGAACTGAAAATTAAAATATCGTCTAAATATACTGTACAAATGTCGTTGTTTAAACCTCTTAAAACATCGTCCATAACTCTTTGAAAAGTTGAAGGTGCGTTTTTTAATCCAAAGGGCATTCGAGTAAACTCATAATGACCATTTAAAGTAGAAAATGCTGTTTTGGGTATGTCTTGTTCGTCAATTTCTATCTGATGATATCCGGATGCTAAATCTAAAGTAGTGAAATAATTTGCTCTACCTAATTTATCGAGAATTTCTGTTATATTGGGCAAAGGATATTTATCGTCTACAGTTTTTTCATTAAGTTTTCTATAATCAATAACTAAACGATAGGGTTGTTGCCCTGTCTTAGGATTATATTTTTTTTGTACAAGCCAAATATTTGAACCAAATGGGCTTGTTGAAGGCCTAATTATTCCTTGTTCCAACATTTTAGTGATTTGGGTATAAACTTCCTGTTTATGAACTTCAGGAAATCGATATGTTTTACAATAAATCGGTTTTTCGTCTGTAAGGTTAATTTTATGTTTAATTTTATTAGAAAAACTTAGAGGAATTTTTTCGGAATAAAATATATCTTTATATTCCAGACATAATTTATAAATTGCATTTTTTTCTTCAATGTTACAGTGATCTAAATTTATTTTATTTAAGTTATCTTTTAAAATTTCATTTAAATTTGAATCAATTTCGTAATTCTGAGCACTTGACATAAAATTTATTTCATTGAGTTTTAAGTTAAGCTCCTCGACTATAAAAGGTTTAAAAATAGAAATCTTTGAAGGTTTATCATTATTGTTTGTTATAGTTGTAAAAGCAAAAAAGTTTTTAATATTAACAATGCCGTCTTTAGACTCTACATTATCAGCGAATTTTATTTGTTTTAAAAAGGCAATACCCTCTTTTTGATTAACTGGCAGTTTAACTACCTGTTCTGTTTTCTCTGGAATTATGATTGAATAATTTTCATTTTTAAATTCAGTATTTAATTTTGGAAAATTGTCAAAAATCAATGATATTTTAACTTGAGGTGTAATTAATAATTTCACTTTAATATCTATTACAGCATTTAATTTTTTTAACAAATCTATTCCTAAAAGACCTTGATATTTACTGTTGAAGTCAAATAAATAAAATTTGTGATTACCATTAACTTTAAAAGTATCAAATATGGGAATATAAGCTATTTCGTCATGAAAACTTATATTATGAGAAGTTTGTATTAAAAAATTTTCATTTGTAATTAATCCAGGATAAAATTTATATGCTAACTCAGGATTTATAAGACTACGAGAGCTACCAGTATCTATTAGAAATTTACCTCCTAATTTGGGAATAAAAATATAGGGAAGGTCATTACTTTCCAAATTATTAATTTTTATTAGGAAATTTTGTCTGTTAACGAAACGTTCGGAAAATTTACATCTGTCTCTAAAGTATTTTTGTCATTTTCATAATGGAAATTATTATATTGATTTTCGTCTTCAAAATCAAAATCAGTATGATTTGTATTTTCGTTTACTTGTTGATAAATTTCGTCAAAATTTGTTGAGTATTCATTTTCATTTTGAATTGAATAATTTTCAAAAGGATTTTCAAAACTTAAATTGTCAGTCTCTAAATTATGTAATTCTTGGTGCGTAAAATTTTTAGGTCCTGTAGACTGAAAATAATTTCTGTTAAAATTTTGTCTTTGAACGGTTGGGTTTCTAGAGCTTGTAGACATTGGTTCTGGTTTATTTTCGGGAATTTGTCCAGAAGGTTTAAATACATTTTTGGGTGGACCGAAAACTTGTCTGTTAGTAAAATATTTAGTTGGTGGCATGTTTTGCCTCGATTGAATATTTATTGGCTGAGAAGGAAATTGCATATATGAGTTATTTCTAAAATTTTGACCATAATTATTGTTATTTTGTCTTTGGTAATTATTAGGATTTTGATTATTAAAATTATTTGTTCGAATTGGTAAATTATTTTGATTATTCATAGATCTATTATTATTAGGATTTGAGTTTTGAAAGTAACCATATTGTTTTTGGTTTAAAATGAAATTTTCTTCTTCTAATACGTAAGACATAGCTAATTCAAGTGAATCCGGGTTTCTTAGTCTAACTAAATCTTGGATACGGCCTGTTAAGCCTCGAATGAAAGTTTTTAGAGCAAGTTCATCGTAATTTTTAATTTTAAATGTGCGTTCTTGGGTACTTAAGTTCATAGAAATTAATTTAGAAGCAATAGAACTTCTTGACTTTTGTATTCTTTGTCCGAAATTAACAAATGACTCATTTTTAAATGGTCTTAAAATAATTAAATCTTGAACTAAACAATCTAAATTTCGTTGATCACCAAAACTTAATCTAAGAAGAACTTTTAAATCGTCCCAGGCTCTTATTTCTGGTCTGGAACCGACTAACATTAAAGCATTACCAGTTAATTTACCGATTACGGCTCTTAATAAAAAACTATTTATTGGATCAGCACGGTTTCGAGTATTCTTGTATTGTTCAATCAAACAATCGCAATGTTCAATAAATATTTCTAGGGTACCACTGTCCCCATTAAATAAAGGAATTGTGTCTATATATAACTTCATTAATTGATAATTTACAGGGGTATCTGTATTATTATCAGGCATGATTGTATCAGTTAAAAATAAATTATCTATGCACTCTATTATTTCCTCAATGATGAGTTTATAAAAATTACTTTATTTTGAAAAATAAACTGTATTATTTTTTTCTTAATGTTATGTTTAAAAATATTATATTCATTAATAAATTTTAAACGCAATCAAAATGATCCGGTGTTTTTCAAATATTATATTCTTTAATATTCAAAAGACAAAAATTCATGGATATTCTATATTCACTAGTTACCCACAAATGACTCAAAATTTGCCACAAAAATAAAATAAGATACAGGAAAGGTAAAATAAGGATGGCTCACCAAATATTTTCGCTGGTTCCTAGTTGAGATGCTGCGACGAATACGTTGTCTAGGCACACACAGGACAAAACAGGAAAATGCACTGAAAGTCTCGTTTACAGGTTCTTTTTTCGTTAAGAATTAAAATTCACGACGTATTACCGTTGTTCACACGAAAAACGTCTCGAAGATTATCCTACTGACTGCGCCAATTAACTTAAGGCCTATTGAAGAAGACTTTTTAAAAAACTTTATTTTACAATTTCAACTAATTTACAATTTGATGGCTGAATTAAGAGTGAACAATTTTGCTATTTACATCTATTTATAACCTTTACAAATATGTATAGTCAGCAACTGCTGATTAAGCTAAAATGGCTATTCTCTCAATATAACTAGCGTGACCCATTTTTTCGATAAACCTCGTATATCTTTACGTTCCAGTTCAAATATGGTGTCGTGTTTCACGTTCAATTTAGACCAATAATAACGAAATTGAAGTATCTGAAGATCAAAGCCAGCTGAAAACCAGAGCCTATGCCGATTTCAGTTGTTAATTGGGATTAATAAATAGATCCTTATGACATCCTACAACTGACAAAAATTCTACCGAAGCTATTTAATACATGCCATATTTATAACGATTATTAATGAACATAAACTAATGTCCTTTTGTTGTAGCGTGACCCATTTTGCGACACACTCCGTATATCATTATGCCTCAATTTAAATATAGCACCATTTTCCCCGTTCAAATTGGATCAATGAAAATGAAAATGGACCATAATACCCCTTTTGTCTTTGAGAAAGCGTTAAATTTATACCAATAATAACGAAGATATGCCAAATAGTTGACATATCTGACAGAGCTGAAGACTAGACCAGATAGAGCTAAAGTACCTGAAGATCAAAGACAACGGACCTGAAGTACCTGATTGCCAGACTCGTCGCTGTTTTCAGATGTCAATTTGGATCAATACTAACGAAGATAGATCATGATACCTCATGGCGTTGTTTTCCCCGTTCAATTTCGACCAATTATAACGAAGATGGAGCGTAATACCCATAACGTCGTTTCGTCTGCGCATGATTTATCCTTATGTATTTATTCTACGTCACATATTAAATACAACGACGTTTTCCTCGTTCAATTTGGATCAATAGTAACGGAGATAGACGTTAGTGTCTTTTTGGCAATGACGCGACCCAACTTTTCGACACACTTTGTATATCAGTATGCCTCAATTCAAATATAGCGCCATTTCCACCGTTCACTTTAGACCAATAATAACGAAGGTAGACCATAATGCGATTTTGGCAATCACGTGACCCGACTTTTCGACATACTCCGTATATCATTATGCCTCAATTCAAATATAGCGTCGTTTTCCCGTTCAATTTAGACTAATAGTAACGAAGATATACGTTAGTGCCTTTTTGACGTTCAATTTCGATCAATAATAACGAAGATATACAATAATGTCCATTGCGTCGTTTTCTGCGTTCAATTTAGACCGATAATAACGAAGATATACCATAATACCCATAGCGCAGGTTGTTCGGCGCATAATTTTTCTTTATGTATTTATTTCACGTCAAATTCTAAAAATAGCGCCGTTTGTCTCGTTTAAATCTGACCACTATTACCGACGATAAGCGTTAGTGCCTTTTTGGCGTAATTTGCGGATGATTTTTCATTGTGCATTTATTTTACGGCACATTTCAAATATAGCACCGTTTACCGCGTTCAATTTGGACCAATAGTAACGGAGATAAACATTAATGCCCTTTTGTCTTTGGTATCTGACATAATTTTTATTTAAGTATTTAGTATACGTTTCATTTAAAATATAGCAAGATTTACCGCATTCAATTTAGACCAATAGTGACGGAGATAGTAGACCTTAATGCCCTTTTCTGTTTGGTGTCTGATATTATTTTTTACGTATTTAGCATACGTCATATTTATAATTCAACGGTGTTTTTTTCATTAAAATCTGACCACTAACAACAAAGATAGGCGTTAGTGCCTTTTTGGCGTCTTTTGCACATGATTTGTCTTTGTGTATTTATTCTACGTTACATTTCAAATATAGTACCGTTTACCGCGTTCAATTTGGATCAATAGTAATGGAGATATCCCATAATGCCCTTTCGTCTTTGGTGTAGGACAGAATTTATCTTTACCAATTTAGTATACGTCATATTTTAAATATAGCGCCGTTTACCGCATTCAAATTGCACCAATTGCAACGGAGATACCCCATAATGCCCTTTGGTCTTTGGTGTCGTATATAATTTGTCTTTACATATTTAGTAAACGTCACATTTAAAATACATTGGTATTTTCCGCGTTCAATTTCGACCTATAGCAACGGAGATAAACCTTAATGCCCTTTCGTCTTTGGTTTCTGACATATTTTTTCTTTGCGTATTCAGTAGACGTCACAATTAAAATACAACGGTGTTTTTTTTTCATTAAAATCGGACCATTATTTGCGAGATATAGGTTTATGCCTTTTTGTCTTTCGCCGGCGCTGAATATTTGTTTACGTATTTATTCTATGTCACATTTTAAATATAGCGCCGTTTACTGCGTTTAATTTGAACCAATAGCAACGAAGCTATATTAATATAGCACTCTCTCTCTCTCTCTCTCCGACACGCTGAGATACAGACGTTCTCTCTCTCTAACACTTTGAATTCCCTGTAGTTGGGCTAGAACAAACGTAGACTATCTACTGGCAACCGGAACGGTCAGAGATAAGGGACTGTCTAAAAACATTTTTCCCACTACCAAAAAACAATGTCTAAAAGAACACGGGGCTCTCTGAAATCCGTTATGGATGAAAGTTATGGCATTATACTTGTTAGGTATGTGGGCAATAGTATGGTGAATATAGCCTCGACTTGTTGAAAGAAAAAATATACAAGTACAACGGCCAAATCTTATCTCTAAATATAATAATTATATGGGAGGAATAGAACGCATGGATAAAAATATTACACATATTGTATAGGAATTCGTAACAAGTGGTGGTGGGAGAGAGAGAGAAATTAAAACACATTTAGAGTTGAAAAAGTAACGCAAGGAACAAACTTTTTTGGTGTACCCGACTCCGAGTTCAGAGGGGATACTGAGTTACAAAGTTCACAGTATCTATAAGGTGTTCTTCCGATAATTGGTCTAATTGACTCTTCACTATGAGATCGGATAGCACTTCTTCAGGTTGTGTCCCCGAGGATTTCTATTCCTTTCCCAACTCTCTAAAGATAATTGTTAAAAACCTCCACTATTTATTCCGGATAAATTTCTAGGAGTTTTGATCCATTTGCAAGATCAGTTGTTGCCCCTTAGGGTCCAGTTTCTTGTCCATGATCCTCCATTCCTTCATTTGGAGCCCCGGGTTTTGAACCCGAATTCTTCTTTGGGAGCTGTCTTCCTCCACAACAGGACCTGGTATCCATATCAGGACCCTGGTTGGCTTGATGACTTTCTTAAAATCAATTACTGTAAGTTTGGCATCGTGCCAAACGGTCTTGAAAACGATAACCTGCACCCAGTCCTTCGCAAGAAATTGCCATAATACCGTACTTATATTTAGATTCAGTGAACCTTGGTGATGGTCCACCTTCCTCTATTTTTCTAGCCTCCCTGTGGTTAGAAGGCCATTGGGTAGTCATAGCGTACTAATAGCCACCTCAATGCTTTTTGCTTTATCAGCGTGCGATAATGAGTGCCCCTTACCAGCCCTAACATTCGCCACATTTGCCAGACGAAGGGGCCGTGCGAACAGCATACATCCCCGCTTTTTCTCTTTTGGAATGGTGGTGTCCGATTGCATTTTCTGTCTACCGACCGGTTACTGCCTTCCACTACCTGCCCCTGTCCTTATTCCAGAAGTACCTGCTTGCCCTTTTGGTTTTTGTTGTCCACAAATGCCGGTGGTTTTGTGCTTAACCTAGCCCCAGACGGACCCTCCCTTCCAGAGGCTTGTGACGTGCTTTCTTTCTACAAAAGATACTTGCCGTCACTATGACACCCACGGCTTCGGTTTCCTACTAGATAGCCTCGGGCGCCAGATTTTTGGGATGGTTTACTCCACTAACTCTCGATCTACTGCCTCAAGAGTACCAGGGTAGCAACAGATGGAGGTTACGGTAATTCCAGTGGTCTGTTGTTATAGACTATTTCGTAGTGCACAGCGTGAAACAGGCTTTAATTGTTTTACGTTGCGAAATCTGAATTTACTGGTTGCTTGTAAAAAAAAAAAAACTAATATAAACAACGATTTATTTTTTTTAACGTTCACCAATTACGGAAAGCTACTATTTACCATTTGGTAGTTGCAGTTTAAATTCGTTTTTTTTACTATGATAAAAATGTCAGCAGTAATTTCGTCGGGTCATGAAAGATTAACTAAAAGCAATATGAGATAGCGTGCTATTCTACAACAAGCAGGTGAAAGAAAAATGCAAAATTAGCGGTGAAAATGATAGCTGCGCAGGGAAAGCGTCACTAGGCATTAACGTTTCTCAGGAGTTTTCCTTTGTATTTATGTCTGAATATAATAATAACAAAAGAATTACCCGGTATTTGAAATTTGTATAATAAAAAAAATATCCCACAGATAAAATGATTTTCCGGAACAGAATTCAAGATTCCTTGAATCAATTATATCAAACCCCCCTAAATTAGATAAACCTTTTTGACTGAATTCAGGGTTTGTTGAAAGAACCGCCGTTGTGTTCCTGTGAATAGACAGCGAACGCAAGGGTAGCTAATTCAAAAACCTTGGAATCAATTAAGTCAACCCCCCCCCTAAATTAAATAAACCCTTTGAATTTTATAAATCAAAACCTTTTAAACTATTATAACTAATCGGAAGATATTTTTAAATAGACATAAATACGCCAGAAACTTATTGTTAATTATAACCTTTATATGTAAGCCGAGTGATATGTAGTTATTTAGTTTATACACAAGAAAAATCAGAAATATGCAAAATTATTTATTAAAAAAAAATTATACAGGTTCTTACCTCGGACACACACACACACAGGTCAGAACGTTCACTTCGGCCGGTAATTAATTTTTAAAAACGGTATAGACGGAGAACAGACTGTAAAAGAGAGTGATTTTAGCGGCTCCCGGCCTTTTAAACAATTCTCCCAGCCCCACTTAGCAAAGGCCCCACTAAAATTAAATATGCGCTGTAGGCTACGGAACTGACTTGTGTGTTTCGTCTTAACAATTTACAAAATTTAAAATCTAAAGAAATAGGAAATCCAAGGAAGGAATTTCCCAAAAATAAATTACGATTATATCGGGTAATAAAATAAGAGGGGTGTCAATAAATTCAAAGTAAAACGGTTGATACAATAACAAAAATTACAATTATTTGTATACAGAATGTCCCAAAAAAAAATAAAAAAAAATAACTTCGTTACATCCCCCTCTTACTTCGGTAAAAAAAAATGAAAGTGAAGCTTGCATTTTTTTTTAGATATGCCCTAGAAGTACCCTCAAAAAAATCAAACCTTATTAGGAATGTCTTCATTTTACGCGATCCTACGGGCTGTTGGTTCTTTTTTATGTCCGTCGTCACCCATTTTACTGGAACCTAGGAATCCTGGTGCGCACGCTGGGATAAGGAAATTGGGATCTGTGCCCAAAACTTCTTCTTCCGGTAACGGTACGGGCTCTGGAAGACCGTACGGGGCATCAGCTGGAGCATCCGGAACTCTTCGGGGACAGTCACAGACATTACACTGTACGCCTATGTCCTGACGGGAGCGGGACACAAAACATGCCTGACTGGCAACGGGGCGAGTGCCTAGATCACGTGACGGTTGTCACGTAAAACGGCGGCGGTTGGAACCGGTGGAAGGTCGGTTGCATCTTTTAAAACAAATCATTGAGACTCTGCGGAAACGGGTTTCAAATCTTTGATATGCACTCGATTACAACGTTTGCCTTGTTCGTCCTTTAAATCATACACCACCGGAGATAAAACTTTCACCACTTTATATGGACCTGAATATTTAGGAGCTAGTTTAGCGGCTATATGATCAACGGCGGACGACAGAGTATGTTCTTTTTTCATGACGGAGTCACCTACGGTACATCTCCAGTCACGGCGACGCAAGTTATAATACCGACTTTGGGTCGTATAAGCTCTAGACAAATTTAAGCGGACTAGGTCGAAACACTCTTGTAATTTTTGCAAGCGAAGCAGGTAATTTGCGGAAACTCTGTTTTCAGCGTCTTTCTCTCCAGAACATTCTTCCGGTTCTTCAGTATCTTGACCTTGTTCGACTTCACGTTTTAAAGTATTCGGAACCTCAAGATCTCTCCCAAAATTAAGAAAAGCTGGAGTGAAACCAGTAGAGTCGTGCTTAGAGTTATTTATTGCAAATTTCAAGTCGGATATCCTCAAATCCCAGTCACGGTGATCCTGTTCACAATACTGAGCTATCATAGTTTTCATCGTACGGTTGGCTCGTTCAACTGGATTAGCTTGCGGAGTGTACGGCGGAGTAAAACGATGACGGATTCCCAAGTCCTTAAGCATTTCTTTAAAAAGTTTACTGTCATACTGAGTTCCATTGTCGGATAACACGGTTCGAGGGCATCCAAAAGTTGTCAGAACCTCCTCGTAAAATGCAGTGCTAATCGAACTTGCTGTTGCTTTTCGAATCGGTCTACACTGTACCCATTTCGTAAATCGGTCTTGAAACATCACGATGTAACTATTGCCTTTCTTACTTCGTGGCAAAGGTCCAACAATATCGGTACTGACAGTTTCCCAGGGATGGTGGTTAGGAGACGGTTGCATTTTTCCCGCTAGCTGTTGTTAAGAGGGCTTGTACTTCAAACATTGTAGACAACTACGTACGTACTTCGTGATGTCCTTAAACATTCCTGGCCAATAGTACAACTTAGAAATTCGTGCTATAGTTTTTGCAATTCCCAAATGCCCTGCAGTCGGCGCATCGTGATTTTCTTGCAGAATTCGGTTTCTTTGTGGCTTAGTCACACACAACTTCCATGGGTCAGAGAGTTCCGATTCTCTCAAGTCATTTAGATCCCAGAAATGTCGGTACAGTCGTCCTTCTTTAATACAATAGTCCGGAAACTTTTCTGGATCTTTCGAAACATCAGTCTTCTTGTTCCGATACCAAGAACATTCCTCGGAAACATCAGTTAAGCACATTTCAGACGGTTGTTCCGACGTGCACGGCAATGGGTTTCTAGAGAGTGCATCGGCTACCCGATTCAGGTCGCCGCGACGATACTTAATTTCAAAGTCATATTGTTGCAGAAAAATACTCCAGCCGGCTAGACGGCCAGACGGACTAGATATAGAATGTAACCATCTTAAGGATTGGTGATCGGTCACAACGGTGAAGTTGTATCCTTCTAGATAGGGGCGCATCTTATCTATCCCCCAAACTATGGCTAGACATTCTTTTTCGGTCACAGAATAATGTCTTTCAGCTGAACTTAACGTACGGCTAGCGTAGGCTATTACATGTTCATTACCATCTACCTTTTGAGTCAGTGCCACTCCTAGTCCGTGTTCGGAAGCGTCAGTTTGCAGTGTAAACGGTATGCTAAAATCAGGACAACTTAGTACCGGCGCTTCGGACAAACAAGTTTTAATTTTCTCGAAAGCAGTGTCCTGTTCTTCCGTCTATTTCCACCTATGTGCTTTACGAAGTAACTTCGTCATCGGAGCTACTGTTTGTGAAAACGAAGGTACGAATCGGCGGTACCACGAGGCTACTCCCAAGAATCTTCGTAGCTCTCGGATATTTCTAGGACGTGCAAACTTCATGATGCTTTCTACTTTTTCTGGGTCGGTACTGATACCATCACCAGTGACGACATGGCCTAGGTATTTCATAGACGGTAGACAGAAATGGCACTTGTCGGGATTCAGTCTTAACTTCTCGGAGACGATGGAAAACTTCAGCGAGATTTTCTAGATGTTCTTCGAAAGTGTCCCCTAGTACGATAATATCGTCGACATATGCAAATGCGTACGGATCTAAATCTGGACCGATAATTCGATCCACCAGCCGCTGGAATGTGGCTGGTGCTGAATGTAGACCAAACGGCATGACAGTGAAATGGAAAAGTCCTTGTCCTGGTACGGTAAAAGCAGTAAGAGGCTTGCTTTTAGGTGATAACGGAACTTGCCAGTAACCACTCTTCAAAATCTAAACTGGAAATGTACTTTGCTCTACGCAATTTGTCCAGGATAGCGTTTATGAATGGAAGAGGGTAGGTGTCCTTCATCGTGACCTCGTTGACTTTTCGGAAGTCAATACAGAAACGATTCTTTCCATCTTTTTTCTTAACGATTACTACGGGTGAACTCCACGGACTGTTTGAGGGCTCTATTACCCCTTCTTTCAACATCATATCCACTTCTGCATTGCAGATCTCCTGCATCTTAGGATTCTGTGGACGATATCTTTGCTTAATCGGTGTGGAGTCTCGTACTACGTCTGTCGGTCCCAGAATTTTCTCAAACTTCGGTAATTCCTTGTCTAGGAAACTTTTCAAAGTTCCTTCCTGTATTTCGGTCAGATTTCGGTCTTGTAACGGCACGATAGTTTCTACAGGACATCATAAACCAGATAGTCCTTCATCGTCCTCGTAATAGTCTAGATCAGAGCGTGAAATTCCGATAAAAGTATTCAATTCACAGCGGTCAGGAATTTTGGCCATTTCAAAATGTTACAAGGTTGTCCTAGCGGCATTTACTAGAGGATATTCTGTACTAGACCCCTTTACATCATCTTGGACTCCTTCCAAGCCTGACTGGGAGTTATCGGTAAATATCCTATTAGTTTTAACCTTTTCACAAATCGTCCTAGCGGAATCAGTAATAGATAAATTCTTTCTAGCAGTATTAACAGTCGGATTTCGTCTAGCGGTATCAGTTACATTCAGTTCGTAAGACTGTCCGAGGTCGTGCTCTTCTGGCGGTGATCTTACTACTTCTAAAATTCCTATAGTATCAGACAGTGTATCTGGCAGTTGACAGTCTACGAGTTTGCCTTCTTGGTAGATCTTCCCTGTTCCTAGTTCTATGCAAAATTTATACTTTTTGAGTATATCCAGTCCCAAAACCAAATCAGCCATCAGACCTGGAAAATATTCCAGAGGTTCTGCCATAATGATGTCATTTACCATCAACTTCAGATCATATGTGTCGGTGATAGAAACCAAATTTCCGTTAGCGAGACGAGCTTTCCAAGTCTCACAGACTGCAGTCCGCTTTCTATGGGAAAAGTGTTTCACTATTTGATCTCCAACATATGATCGGACAGCTCCGGTATCCAACAAGGCTTTAAACTTGAAGTTTTCGATATGGACATCAATTTGCGGTCGTGGATCTGACGGTTCAGGTGACGGATGCTCTTGAGAGGCTAAGAGATGGGGAAGCTGCGGCGGCCTCTCTGCGGGACAGCTTCGGATTAGTTTTCCTGATTCGAACAGGAACAGTCTCTTGTAAGGACTTCTTCCTTACGACAGCGGGAACAGAACAGTTTCGGTTGATTCCTACATTGTGATCGGAGATGGCCTGTTTGACCTCAACGCCAACAAAGTGTGTCAGAATTTTCAGTTAACGGTGTTCGATGGACTTGAGTGCTACTTCTAGGGGCACTAGTACTAGGTACTGGTTCTCGGGACGGAAGTGGATTAGTATTCACATTCGGTACGTTCCTGGATGTATTTGAAGATGGAAAACGCTGATTTGTTCCTCTTTGCCATCCACTGGTGCTTGGAATATTTTGGAGTTCTTTTCGAAGTAACTCAAATTCCTTCACCTCTTGACAGAAAGAAGTAAAATCTTTGAAATCAGTTTTCCTGATCTTTTGCCGGTATTCGGGTAACAGATTACGGTACAACCAGGCTAGTTGTTGTTCTGAACTGAGTTTCCCATGACGTCGCATCAATGTTTGTAAATCGGTAATATAGGAAGATACAGGCTCGTTACGGCGTTGCAATCGTCTTCCAATTTCAGCTTCTAAATCAATTTCATAATTTACTGGGTAGA
Source organism: Neocrepidodera transversa (assembly GCA_963243735.1). NCBI lineage: Eukaryota > Metazoa > Arthropoda > Insecta > Coleoptera > Chrysomelidae > Neocrepidodera > Neocrepidodera transversa. Next base: position 33,211,354 of record OY725341.1, read on the forward strand.
AGAATATACGGAAGTCTCTTTCAAAATCGGCCCAGTTTGTAAATCGACTGCGGTTATTACGGAACCACAAGGCTGGTTCTCCAGTTAGTAATTCAGGTAATACTGGAAGTAACTAATCCTGTTGTACGTTCCTAGCAGTACATATTTCGTCTAGTCTTTCTAGAAAACTTGCCGGATCATCACGATTTCCAAAAGATATTCTCCAATCATTAACGTTTATCGGCTGTGAGGTTGCCATTGTTATAGTGCTATTATCAGTATTGGCCTTCGTACTAGCGGTACGGTTCGGTGCTGCTACAGAATTAGGTTTAACGGAGAATGTACGGTGCAAATCACTCGATATATAAAAAAAATAACACTCAACCTTCTAGAGATAAGTCCAACTGGTATAAAACACGGTCGTAAATAATTAGAAATTTATTTCAAAATCAAAATTTTAAATATCCAATCGTAGCGATTAAATTCGAAAATGTAAAGTCTTATTCTTGGAAAATAATAAAACGAACGGCACTGAACGACAAAAAAATTTTAAATCATGAAAAAAAAAATCAGTTTTAGATGGTATCAAAATTTTCTAAAATAATTTTGAAGTACACTCGGTCTAGCCCTAAAAATTTTGAATAAATTTCGCAATAAATCTTAACCAATAATTTATTATTAACAATGAACTGTTTCCTTTCTTTAATAACGAAAACCACTCTTCCAGACAATAATTTAGTTTAATGGGACAATCGGTACCACTCAGTATAAAATCTTTTCAAGAAATTTTTAATGATATTATTTGTTTAACTTATTATATTCGGAAGAACCAACAAACAAAATTCTTTGTAAATCCAAAGTCGGTACAGTATCAACCTTAATCAATTTCAGATGTTATATTCCCCAGGCAATAATTTACCTCCAATGGGGCAAACGGTACCAGTCAATGCAAAACCTTTTCAAATAAATTCCTTAAAAAAAATTCATACTTTTGAAAATCATTTTCAAAAAAAAATCAAACGATTTGCAAATGAAGTATTTCAAAAAAACAAGTACGGTAAAATAAAATAATTAATGCAATATTTTCCTCTGTCGGTTCAGATTGAAATCAAAATTTTATTTATAAAACAAATTAACGAAAGGTTGTCAAAGTATTATTCCAGATTTAAACAACTTAAAAAAAATTGTTTATTCGGTATAACAAGAATTCCGTATCGTAAATCCAGAAGAATTAAAAAAAAATTCTAAAGTTCAAAACCACAACGCGAATAAAATATATTGTTTATTTCGATTTGAAATAAAGCTATTTACAATCAGCGGTAAAATCTGCTATTTTAAAAAAAAAGTAACAAATGTCGTTATCAAAAAAAAAAACTGGTTTTCTTATCTTTTAGCAGGAGTTCAGAAATTGAAAACCGGCTTTAAATCGAATAGATTTGCAATACATGTAAAATCATTATTTTATTTTAAATAAAACATATACTGAGTGTTTTCGGTCTAGATTTATCACTTTGATTTTACGGATTTAATTCTCGAATTTTAAACAGATAATATTCTTCTGACAGTAATTTTAAGATATAATCGGTGCTCTTTTGCACGTTTTCCTATTTTACAGCGGTAACTTGTTGTGTCGTTTGTCCGTTTTTAAATTTAATCATACAGCGGTCTGGGGTTTTCAGCAACGGTTTTCCTTAATTTTTTTTTTTGCAGTCTGTACGCTTTGTCTCTCGGTTCTGTGCTCTTTCCAACGGACTTTGATAATTTTTCTTATATTTCACTGGCTAATCTGCAGCGGTCTTAGGTACAATTTTCAATGGTCTCTTAGACCTGTTTACGGTTCTTTTCTAGCAGTTTTCACGATATCTGTTGTGTAAGGTTTATATTTTTGTAATTTAGATCGAGGTAGCAATATCTCACAAAAAATAATGTCATAAAAAAAAAAATATAATTGTCAATAATGTTGTCACATAGATTTTAAATTTGTTATATAAAAAATAATAAATTATAAAAAAGCAACTACTAATTTAGTCCCGTCGACGACCCAAACACACACAATATTTCATGGTCCTTCGAGCCAGGATTTGGCTGGTAGCATTCAAAAGAAATTATTCAGAAAGAACGAAGAAAGTGGTGTAGGTGAGGAGCAGCACACAGGTCGGTTGTTTTAAATCAATCATTGTATTCAGTTTCTATTTTGCATTAGAAGTGTTTCGGAAACATTTTTTGGTTCATAGATAATGTTTCGAGTTGCGTTTTTAAATAATATTTAAAATTATCATATTTCACGTACATTAACTAATAGATTCAATCACAGCATAAATAAAGTTCGTTCGTAGGTTATTTTGATAAAGGTGTCCATGCACTATATTTCATAAAGGTGTCCACAGACAAATAATTATACCACAGTGTATTATAAAACATTTTAAGGCATAATATGAGTGAACGTATTACTCAAATCAAACATCAACGGGGAGTTTGGAAAGGTCAAATTACTAAATTTAATAATTATATAAAAGGGTTTATAGAAGGTGAAGATGCAGTTGGTATAAAGGTTAGATTAGACAAAATTGAGCTAATTTGGGAGGAGTTTCAAGCTGTACAAACAGAGCTGGAACTATTAGATAGAGATGAAGGCAACAAAAGTGATCGAGATGACTTTGAAACAGCTTATTTTCTAGCTGTTAGTAATGCTCAAACAATTATTCAGAATGCACAATTAAACTTAAACAATTCAAACAATATAGGTTCAACAGCCATACTTTCACCTCGCGTAAATTTACCAGAAATAAAATTACCTTCATTTAGCGGTACATATTCAGACTATATACCTTTTCATGACGCGTTTAAATCAATGATTCATGATAATAATTCATTAACAAATCATCAAAAGAAAATTACGAAGATAAACGTAGTATTATGAATAGTCATTTTAAAAACCTCTTTGAGCTTCCATTACTTACAAAGCCTTCAGCAGAAAGTTTAAAGGAATTTTTGTCAACAATCCAAAATGAAACCAGAGCTCTAGTTGATCTGGTTGGATTAATTGATGATAACATCATACTATATTTATTGGAATCAAAATTAGATCAATCAACAAAGGTAGCTTGGGAAGCAGTAATTGAACAAGAAAGAAATTCTAATTCCAATCAGGCATTACCGAAATTATCAAAATTTGAATGTTTCTTAAAGTCGCGATATAAGGTCTTAGAAAATTCTTCACCATTAAAAAAAATTGAACAATCGAAAAATATAAATAATAATCAACCTATAAAAAGGTCAATAAATTACTTGTTAACAAATAATTTATTATGCGCATTATGTCAGGGTTCTCATTATATATACCATTGTAAAACATTTCTTGATATGTCTATTAATGACAGGCATTCTCAAGTTAAACGATTAAAAATATGTTTAAATTGTCTAAGAGATGATCATACTGTAAACGAATGCCGAAAAGAAACAAGGTGCAAAACATGCTCCGGCAAACATAATTCATTACTTCATTTTCAATTTCGCGTAAACCCTAATAGAAGCCGTCTTCAAGGTGCTCATCAAACTTATTCAAAGGTTTACAATCAACCAAACATTAATCATGAAAATTATAATCAAACATCACCTAATCCAACAAATAATAATCAATCTAGATTTAATCAATCGAATCAAATGCAAGCACATTCTAATCGATATCCAATTCAAACCTCTTATCATTCAATAGATACTCAAAACGATGATCAACCAGATCTTAATTCAACTTCAATCAATGTACAAAGCAATCACTGCACTCATTCTCAATCAACTAATGTTAATCAAAATGAACAATTTCAATCTCACAATTTACAACAGTGCAATTTAGTTTTATTACCTACTGCACTTATAGGTGTATACAATACAACTAAACAGCTTATAACTTGTAGAGTCTTATTAGATAGCGGCTCTCAATCTAATTTTATAACTATGCATATGGTTAAGGTTTTAGGTATACAAACAAATAAAATCAATATGCCAATATTCGGTATTAATCAAACTAATTCAATAGTCAAGTGCGAAGCATCTATTCAAATTAAATCATTATGTAATGACTATAAAACAAAGATTTCTTGCCTTGTATTAAACGAAATAACTAATTTCATTCCACAAACAAAATTCGCTACTTCTCATATAAAAATTCCAAATAACATACATCTTTCAGATCCAGAATTCAGTAATCCAGCCAATATAGATATGCTCATTGGTTCAAGTTTATTTTTTGATCTCCTTTGTATAGGGCAAATTTCGTTAGGAAAAAATCTTCCAGTCCTCCAAAAAACGAAATTAGGTTGGATAATATCTGGTCCTTTGCAAGTTCCTCAGCTTAAACGAACAGCTACTCGTTGTCTTTCATCAAGTGTCCAAAATGTGGACAATTTAGATTTACAGGAAAATTTAGAAAAATTCTGGTTAATCGAAGATAATTTGACTCAAAACAATTATCCTAAATGTGATATCGAATGTGAGATTCATTTTGTTTCTACTTATAAACGCGAAGTAGATAACAGATTTAACGTGAGTCTTCCTTAAATCTAATCCCATGAATCTAGGCGATTCACTTCACATGGCAACGCATCGTTTTTTATCATTGGAAAAAAGATTCACTAAAGATTCTTTATTAAAACAAGAATACATTAAGTTTATTCACGAATATATAGAACTTGGACATATGACTAAAATAACTCATTTAAATAACAATTCGCCTCATTATTATTTACCGCATCATGCTGTCAGAAGGATAGACAGTTTAACCACAAAACTCCGAGTAGTTTTTGATGCATCTGCCAAAACCAATACTAAGTTATCTCTAAATGACATTCTTAGAATTGGTCCGACCATTCAAGATGACCTCTTTACAATCATAATACGTTTTCGAATATATATTATAGCACTTATAGGTGACATTGCTAAAATGTACAGACAAATAAATGTCAATGAGCAAGATCGTAAATTTCAAATGATATTATGGCGTGATAATCCTCAATCTGACATTGAACACTTCCAGTTGAATACAGTTACTCATGGAACTGCACCTGGATCTTTTTTGGCCACACGTTGTTTAAAACAATTAGCTATTGATTCGCAATATACGTTTCCAATAGAAAGTAATATGATTGAACATAATTTCTATATGGACGATCTTCTAACAGGGGCGGAAACAGTAGAATCTGCATTATCAATTATTAATAATTTAACCTCAATTTTAGAGGGCGGAGGTTTTCCTTTACGTAAATTTTCATCAAATAGTTTAGAAGTATTAAATCATTTAAATACAAAAAGTAATTCTACACATTATGTGATATCCGATAATGAAAAAACCAAAACGTTAGGTATATCTTGGAATTCATTATTAGATAGGTTTGAATATAAAACAAAATCCTTTCAATCATCCGATCGACCTACAAAACGTACAATCCTTTCATACATCTCGCAAATATTTGATCCACTTGGTTTATTGGGTCCAATAATTATTCATGCAAAAATTATTCTTCAAAGACTATGGCAATTAAAGTTACATTGGGATGAATCAATACCAGTTTCAATGCATACAAGGTGGGCGAAGTTTCACACTGAGTTGGAGTTGGTACATTCAATAACTATTCCAAGACTTGTCATATTACCGAATTCTACTTCTATTGAATTTCATTGTTTTTCTGATGCTTGTGAAACAGCTTATGGCGCTGTCATCTATATAAGATCTCAGAACTCTCAAAAGACTAATGTTCAGTTACTCTGCGCCAAGTCTAGAGTAGCTCCACTCAAATCCGTTTCTATACCGAGATTAGAGCTATGTGGTGCATTACTATCAGTTCAACTTTATTCGAAAGTCAAGGAAGCTTTTAAGTCCTTACAAATAAACAACACATATTTCTGGACAGATTCAACCATAGTACTTTCTTGGTTATCAGCCGAACCTCATACCTGGCAAACATTTGTTGCAAATCGGGTTTCAGAAATTCAGCAATTAAGCTCTATGCGCAATTGGTATCATGTACGTTCATCTGAAAATCCCGCGGATATAATATCCCGAGGTGTTTTTCCAAAAGAATTAAATAATTTACAATTGTGGTGGAACGGTCCATCATATTTGTTACAAGATCCCGAGGATTGGTTAGATATTAAACATATATCAAAATATTCCAAATTGTCATCTGGCATGCCTGAAATAAAACGAAAGTCAATCATAGCACTACCGTCTTTGGAGTCAAGCGATATTTTTGAAAAATTTTCCAATTTCTCTTTCCTTATAAACGTCACGGCTCATTGTCGTCGATTTATAAGCAATTGTAAAACAACTAAATATTTAAGAAGATTTGGTTCATTACAATTATGTGAACTAAACGAAGCCTTAATTAATCTTATCAAGTTAGTTCAACTTCAGGCTTTCAGTGATGAGATTGCCTATTTAAATAAACATAAACGGACAAAAAATGACAGCAAACTTAGTTCATTAAATCCATTTGTTGATTCTGAAGGCATTTTAAGGGTAGGTGGAAGGTTAACCCATTCTAATTTATCGTTCGATCATAAATTTCCAATTATTTTACCTGCTAAGCATGCATTCACTTTATTACTCATACGATACGAACATGAAAGACATTTTCACGCAGGCACTAACATGACTTTATCAGTAATTCGAAGAAAATATTGGCCTATAAATTTGAAACAAACAATTAAATTTATCATACGTAGGTGTATGACTTGCTTTAGAGCTAATCCTCCTCCAACACAACAGCAAATGGGAAATTTACCTGAAGTTAGAGTAATTCCTTCACGAATTTTCTCATTTTGCGGAGTAGATTATGCAGGTCCATTTCAAATAAAAGAGACGAAATTTCGAAATAAAAGAATTCTTAAGGGTTACATTTGTATATTTATTTGCTTATCTAGTAAAGCTATTCATATAGAACTAGTGACAGACCTCACTTCTCAATCTTTTCTAAATGCACTAAAACGTTTTGTTTCACGTCGTGGTTTTTGTAGAAAATTATATTCAGATAATGGAACTAATTTTATTGGTGCTAAGAATGAATTAATAAAAATTAGTCAATTGTTAAAAGACTCAACTTGTGAATCATATTTAAATCAATCTAATATAGAATGGAGTTTTATTCCTGCAAGGTCCCCCCATATGGGTGGAATATGGGAAGCATCTGTAAAATCGGTAAAATATTATTTAAAACGTGTAGCGGCAGAATTTAAATTTACTTACGAAGAGTTATACACACTTCTAACGCAGATAGAAGCAATACTTAATTCCCGACCATTAGTTCCTATTTCTGATAACCCAAATGACCTGAGTGCACTTACTCCCGGACATTTCATCATTGGCGAGGCCTTAACAGCAGTACCTCAGTTGAATTTAGAAGAAATTCAGACAAATCATCTAACACGTTACCGGCACATTTGTAAAATGTCGCAACAATTTTGGAAACGATGGTCCAACGATTATCTTCATAATTTACAGCAAAGAACCAAATGGCGTTTTTCCAAGGAAACTCAACAACTGATTGGTTCTCTCGTGATTTTAAAAGAGGACAACACCTCTCCCCTCCACTGGCCGCTAGGTAGAATAATGGAAGTCCATCCTGGTGCAGACGGCTTAGTGCGGGTTGTGAGTGTGAGAACAAAGGGGGGTATACTAGTGAAGCGAAATATAACAAAAATTTGTTTATTTCCTAATGAATGAATTTTTTTAGGATTAAAGTTTTTATGTTGTGTTTTGTTATATATAAAAAAGACACTTTAATTAATTACTTAAATTTAGTTATTATTAATATCCTTTTAAAACTATCGTTTCAAGGGAGGCGGCATGTTGTGTAAGGTTTATATTTTTGTAATTTAGATCGAGGTAGCAATATCTCACAAAAAATAATGTCATAAAAAAAAAATATAATTGTCAATAATGTTGTCACATAGATTTTAAATTTGTTATATAAAAAATAATAAATTATAAAAAAGCAACTACTAATTTAGTCCCGTCGACGACCCAAACACACACAATATTTCAATATCAATTTTTCTTTTTCACAGCGGTCAGTAGACGGTCTCTGCTTCTTATACACACTTTTACAGGCTAATAGGTTATTATTCAAACAGCGGTACTTTTTTAAAATAACGGTCCCTGCTCGAGCGCCATTTTGTGACGTGCTTTCTTTCTACAAAAGATACTTGCCGTCACTATGACACCCACGGCTTCGGTTTCCTACTAGATTGCCTCGGGCGCCAGATTTTTGGGATGGTTTACTCCACTAACTCTCGATCTACTGCCTCAAGAGTACCAGGGTAGCAACAGATGGAGGTGACGGTAATTCCAGGGGTCTGTTGTTATAGACTATTTCGTAGTGCACAGCGTGAAACAGGCTTTAATTGTTTTACGTTGCGAAATCTGAATTTACCGGTTGCTTGTAAAAAAAAATAAAGCTAATATAAACAACGATTTATTTTTTTTAACGTTCACCAATTACGGAAAGCTACTATTTACCATTTGGTAGTTGCAGTTTAAATTCGTTTTTTTTTACTATGATAAAAAAATGTAAGCAGTAATTTCGTCGGGTCATGAAAGATTAACTAAAAGCAATATGAGATGCTATTCTACAACAAGCAGGTGAAAGAAAAATGCAAAATTAGCGGTGAAAATGATAGCTGCGCAGGGAAAGCGTCACTAGGCATTAACGTTTCTCAGGAGTTTTCCTTGGTATTTATGTCTGAATATAATAATAACAAAAGAATTACCCGGTATTTGAAATTTGTATAATAAAAAAAATATCCCACAGATAAAATGATTTTCCGGAACAGAATTCAAGATTCCTTGAATCAATTATATCAAACCCACCTAAATTAGATAAACCTTTTTGACTGAATTCAGGGTTTGTTGAAAGAACCGCCGTTGTGTTCCTGTGAATAGACAGCGAATGCAAGGGTAGCTAATTTAAAAACCTTTGAATCAATTAAGTCAAACCCTTAAATTAAATAAACCCTATTGACTGGATTCAGGGTTTCTTGAATGAACCGTCGTTGTGTACCTGTGAATAGACAGCGAACGCAAGGGTAGCTAATTCAAAAACCTTTGAATCAATTAAGTCAACCCCCCCCCTAAATTAAATAAACCCTTTGAATTTTATAAATCAAAACCTTTTAAACTATTATAACTAATCGGAAGATATTTTTAAATAGACATAAATACGCCAGAAACTTATTGTTAATTATAACCTTTATATGTAAGCCGAGTGATATGTAGTTATTTAGTTTATTTAAAAGAAAAATCAGAAATATGCAAAATTATTTATTAAAAAAAAATTATACAGGTTCTTACCTCGGACACACACACACATAGGTCAGAACGTTCACTTCGGCCGGTAATTAATTTTTAAAAACGGTACAGACGGAGAACAGACTGTAAAAGAGAGTGATTTTAGCGGCCCCCGGCCTTTTAAACAATTCTCCCAGCCCCACTTAGCAAAGGCCCCACTAAAATTAAATATGCGCTGTAGGCTACGGAACTGACTTGTGTGTTTCGTCTTAACAATTTACAAAATTTAAAATCTAAAGAAATAGGAAATCCAAGGAAGGTATTTCCCAAAAATAAATTACGATTATATCGGGTAATAAAATAAGAGGGGTGTCAATAAATTCAAAGTAAAACGGTTGATACAATAACAAAAATTACAATTATTTGTATACAGAATGTCCCAAAAAAAAATAAAAAAAAAATAACTTCGTTACAGGCTCTGTGTGGCTTCACCGTGGTGGAGCTCTTCAAGCAATAATACCATACTGAAATCTCGAATCGACTAAGCATCACCATAGGATTTTTAAATAAGAGAGATCTAAAAAATTAGTTACTTATTTAAATTGTTAAGAAAACAGGACTAAAAACTATACGTTGCGGTACTCCATATTGGTAAGTTCTGTACGTACTGATAATAAAATTAGATTTCTGTTTATAGGCAAATGCTAAATTTTTTGGATTTTGTCAATTTATTACTTTCTATTATCAATTTAAAAATTATTACCTTAATAGGAATTGTGAATTTTCTAATATTTCCATGGAAACAAAGTAATATCAATCCAAGACAAAATATTACTCCGAGAACATATAAGAGTATCATAATGCTGATTATAAGTAAATAAAAAGATTTTATTTTTTTTTGTATCTTTCTTCCAACCAATTCATAAGACCAAAACTTAGTCAAAATTATACTCAATAATTTCTTCAGATCTTCGTATCTGTACCATAAAATGACAAGTTTAATAGTAGACTAAAAAAAATTAAATTTTTCATTAGAAAAAATGATTAATGTTGAATGCTTTTCAGTTAATAAATAGTTAACTGCTGATACCATTTGACAAGATTTGCAAAATAATATTTAAAATTATTTAGTATGACGATTTACATTTTCTATAGATTTGTTTCGTCAGATAAGATTATAAAACATTTTTTAATATAATATTACAAAAGTTTTATATGACTGTCCTATTGTTGGTATTTTTAAGCTCGAGGAGCTAAGCGACTTCTACTTTATTCAACGAGTACGATAATATAAAATAAAGAGGGAGCAATCTCACCCAACTTTCAGAATACTCCTAGTAATGTAATTGTTTAATAAATTATTTTGATAAAATTTTTCAGATGGTTATTGTATGTATACATAGGCAATATCAGTCTACTGAACGGATGTAATTTCATTAGGGTGAGCTATGAAATTCACCAATCAGAGTTCACATTTAGTAACCCACCACCTATTTTTTTTAAATTTTAAATAACCTGTCAAAACAACTGGAAGAATTTTTTATACTAATACTGAAACATATTTGTGAAAATGAGTAATTCCAGTGGTGATACTTCACCAGATATTCATTTAGCCGCAAAGATGTAATACTAATAATATTATTACCACAAAAATCAAAAACTAAATATGAATATGACCCACTTAAAAATAGAAGGTGGCTATTAGTTTTATATTATTTTATAATAAATCCGTGGTAGCTCTTGATAGCGTAGTGGTAACGATCTGGCTTTCAGATACGAAGGTCCTCGGTTTAAACTCTGTGACTATAATCTTTGTTTTTATTTTTTTTATATTTTTTAGTTTTTCCTTTGTAGAAAAAATGTACTACTTACCTCGTATGGATTGTCCATATCGCATTTCGTCCGCGTGCGATTTGGCTTTTATATCCACACTTGTAAAAACTACTATTTAAGCGTATTTCTTTTTTTTCAATATTCTCTTCAATTAATAGAACCAGGAATAGAAACAAAAAAGTTATTTTATATACGACTTGCCCTAAAAACGAGCATTTAAACACATATTCTGGTACGTAAAGTTATGCTTTATATATAATTTAAATAAAATCAGTGGCATAAAAGATCGATGCATTTTAAATGTGTCATTCATTCTAATACTCAAATTGACTAAAACAGTGCGTAAAAGATCAATGCTTTTTAAATGGGCCTTTCCTTTTAACACCCTTTTTTAAGCTAAATGTTTGCCAGTTGCCATTGACGATAGTCATTTGTTTCTCTTTTACCGTCATTTAGTTTGACAGCTCAGTCATTTTAATTATTTGTTTATCAATCATATCATATTTTCAAAACCTCTTTAAGATGATTTAGCACAAATATCCACTATTTTTAAGACTTTTTAAGCCGCAAATCTTAAGTCCAACTTGATAAATCTTAATTTCTGACAAAAGAAGTACCTAGCATTTTCAGGTCACGTCGTGATTCCAGAAGAAATCAAACCAAATCAAGCCAAACTATTCAAAAATACCCACTTCCCAAGGTAATTAAACAAATAAAATCATTTTTAGGGTTAATTGGCTATTATGTATAGACGCTTCATTTAACTCGGAAATAAGGTCTCCATTTACGCGATGTACACGTAAAAATTCAGTTATCCCTCCTACATACCAAACATATTTAGAATATTTCGAAAAATGTAAAACCCTACTATTAGAATATCTCGAATTTTCTTAACCTCTTATTAGGCACCTCTAATAGGTGCTGTATTGACATAATTAAATCAACCCATTGCATATTATTCTCGCACTTTAAATTCAGCCAAAGAATACCTATCGATAAAGAAGCGAAGGCTACCGTATTTGCATGGACCAAAATTTGTACGCGCATGCGCGAGTTATATTAGTATACGTCAATGTCAATTCTGTCTAAAGATGCTATATTTTTGAATAAAGTGCGGATTGTTTGTTCATTTTCTTTATTTTATATTATTTCATTATAAATATTACTTTGTTTTCTAAACATATGTATAAAATGAATTTAAATGAATTTTTGTTAGTTCCCGAACCGATAGATCAAGAGTGGGGTAAAACGAGTGAAAAGAGTAACAAAGCCGAACTCAGCTATTATATTAGTTATCTGTCACCTGTTACAAAAATTTTTACCTTTCCAACATCAAAGAAATTTCGCCGGCCTTCGCTTCTTGTATATATGTATTCTTTGATTCACCCTGTAACAGTACCTTATTCAAGGGGGTCTTAGTAATTTATATTTGACACGAAGGAAGTAATAAATTCTTAGCCACTTCAGAAAAATAAGTCTATTTCGTTTAAAATTCAATACATTGTAATAATTCACTTAAGAAATATTTACCAGGATATATAAATCAATAGGACAAAAGATGTCCTTAGAAATGCCTTTGCAAAAGGCAACGGTTCTTAACACATGTTATACATGTTAGGGGAACGGGTTGGACAGCGTAACACCACTATTTTACACTTAAACAGCTTTTATTAAATACTACTGAACCTTATAACACCTCGTAATATAATGACTAATTTAATATATGTGCCTTGACCGTTTAGCTATACCCGATGAATCACCGGATCGAGATGATAACTCAACGGCGGCACTTACGGGGGTTCCTAACACGGCCATCCTAAGGATTGTTCGTCCTCGAACAGGCATCACGTCTAAAACAAATAAATTAATGCTTAGGGAGTACCTAATAAACAAATATAGTGGTGCAAGTATTGGCACTTAAGATCTGTTATTCACTGAGGCCTTTATGCCTTGAGATTTCTAACTTAAAATGACTGTATGTCTTTATACCTGCAGTTTCTAACTTCAATGACTGTAGGCCTTTATACCTGCAGTTTCTAACTTCAATGATTGTAGGCCTTTATACCTGCAGTTTAGAATTGTAACTGACTGTAGGCCTTTATACCTGCAGCTTACAATTTTAACTGACTGTAGGCCTTTATACCTGCAGCTTATAATTTTAACTGGCTGTAGGCCTTTATACCTTCAGCTTACAATTTTTACTGGCTGTAGGCCTTTATACCTGCAGCTTACAATTTCAAATTTACCTTGTTCTTATTTTCGGAGTTTAAACAGCTTAATGTCTTCTGCACGATATACTCCTTCGCGTGTATATCCTCTTTGACTTTATAATGGTTGTTAGAGAGGACCTCTATAACTCTAAATGGTCTTTTATATTTTTCTAACAATTTCTTGCTTTGGCTATTGTTAGAGGACATGCTTGATATTCTTACAAGGACCAAGTCTCCTAGCACGAACTGTTCTGCTGGCTTTCTCTTCTTATCGAATACTTTTTTCTATCTTTCCTCGTTGTCTTCTAATTTCTTCTTTGCTTTTTTTTTCTTAACTTTGTCACATCTGGGATTGTCGCTTTCTTCGTCTGCGTATCGGTCAGCCTGACTTCTAAGATTTATACCAAACATTATTTCGGCGGGAGTAGTCTCTGTTGTCTTATGCTTTGTACTATTAATTCCTTGTTGGATTGCTTCTAAATTTGAGTCCCAATTATCGCTGGAAGTATCAGCTCCCATTGTAGCTAATGAATCTAATAGTGATCTGTTAACCCGTTCTACTTGTCCATTACCTCTGGGCATGCCTACTGCTGTTATGTCAAGACGAATACCTCTAGTTTTACAAAATTTATGAAATTCATTTGATGTAAAAGCTGTTCCAACGTCGGCTACTATTCTTTTTGGATTGCCAAAGATAGAGAATATTTCTGACAATTCTTTTATTACACTAACAGATTTAGTATCGGGAACTGCTCTGGGGAATACAAGTTTTGTAAATGCAGCAACAACTACCATGAGATGACTATTTCCCTTACTGCTTTCTACAAAGGGTCCAAAGGTGGTCAATATGTAGGGTGTGTGTAATCGGGGTGCAATGGTATTTGGTGGTAACCGGATGGTAAATCCATTCTCGAAAAATACGTATATCCCCCAAGTGAATCAATAAGGATCTTCTATGTTGGGTAGTGGGAATTTAATTTTTTTCTGTAATTTTATTTAGGGCCCTAAAGTCAACTACTAGCCTTTTATCGCCCCCTTTTTTATTTACTAATAACGCAGGACTGGCATATTCTGAGCTACTTTTTGTATTAGCGAAAAGTAACTCATCAACTTGTTTTTTTTATGATATTCTTATCAGATAATGATAATCTATACGGTCGAAATGTGACAGGTTTAGATATAGTAGTCTCTATTTTCATTATTACTGAGGGTACTTTGCCTAATTTCTCCATAGAAGAATATAAACAACAATGAAATTTATTTAGAATATTATGCAGTTTCATTTTATCTGATTCATTTAAGTCCCCGTGATTAATTTCAAGTTGAAAAAGTTGTAAATTATCTGAATATTTAAAGGGGAATTCATTACCTATACGATAATAAGAAATTTTTGAATTTTCCGTAAAATTACGCCCTATTAAAATTTCATTGTTTTTTTAAGATATTAACTGTAACATATAATAAAATATTTAATGTACACTCCTCCATAGTTACTTCAGATTCGACATATTCGTTTACCTCCGTTACGTTACCATTGAACCCCGTAAGACGCACTTTTTTCTGCATCTCTTTAACCTGTAATTTAAGTTGAGTTGCTAGATTTTTCTCAATTAGCGAACAATCACTTCCTAAATCTATAAAAGCTTGTATAACTTGATTATTAATAAAACCGATTTGAAAAATTTTTTTTGCCCCTTTGTTCGTTATCATGTTTATATTTTCAGATTTTGTTTTGTTACTTTGTTTGTCATTATTTTTTTCTTTTTTTTTACAGATTTACAGGCTCTGCCAATATGACCTTTTATTTTACAACTATTACAAATTTTATATCGGTGAGGACAATTATCACTATTATGTTGTCCTTATATACCACACCTACGACAGATAATATTGGTATGACTCACCGCTGAAAAATGTTTTTGTCTTTCATGATTTACTTTTTTAAATTTGTCAAAAATAACCCTACGTCCAAAATCCCTACTAGTACTAGCAACAGATTCACCGTAATTATGATTTGCAACTTCAGTATTTTTTTAATGGTTTAACCGGAATCTTACAATAAATTTCATTTCGCAAATAAGACCCTAAGATTTTTAAATCATTGATGTTTGCAGCTTCTGCTGCTGATATAATATTTGTATCTCCTATATCACCCAAAACTAATGAGATTTTATCTTCAATTGAAAAATTTAATTTTAAACTATCAATTTTTGCTAAGTGTTTAAAGAAAAATTCATATAAAGAACATCCATCTGAAGGCTTATGCTTTGCTAATTCAATTAAAAGTGTATACATGTCTCTTCTAGAATGAAATGTCTCCATCAATTTGGCTTTCCAACCGGACCAACTATAACTAGGCCACAGTTTGTCGTTTGCGATTAAATTTTCATACCAAATTTTTGCTGTACCCTGTAGCTTATATATAACTTGGTGGATAGTCTGATGTTCGATCCAATTAAATAATTTTACATGATGTTCTATAATTTCGACCCAACAACCGACATTATCTGATAACGGGTTAAATTTTGGTACTGCATTAGATGTACTAATAATTTTTGCCGAAAATAATGGGACTTGACTTACCCCCGCCTTATCTTTCTTTACTGGATTTCTTTTTTTTAAGTTACTTCTCTTACGCCTCTTGTTTGAGCTGGATGCACTTGATGAACTACATGAAGAACTTGTAGAACTCGTAGAACTGGAGTCACTCGATGAAGAATATCTTCTTTTTTTTACCCATTTCGACGTGAGACGGACCACTTCTGATGTTAGGGGAACGGGTTGGACAGCGTAACACCACTATTTTACACTTAAACAGCTTTTATTAAATACTACTGAACCTTATAACACCTCGTAATATAATGACTAATTTAATATATGTGCCTTGACCGTTTAGCTATACCCGATGAATCACCGGATCGAGATGATAACTCAATGGCGGCACTTACGGGGGTTCCTAACATACACAAAACTTTCTGACACGAAATTAAATTTACTCGTTCAAAAATATAAAAATATAAAACAACGTATTTAGTTTAGTTAAATTATGTTATTAGATAAGAAATTGGAAACAGGACATGGCTTTGGATGATGGTTTTTTTGGCGGGTTTTTCCATCATGATTGTAACCCGACCTTTACCTGTCTCGAGAGATCAGACTTAATATTATATGGCGCGGATTCTAATTACATATGCTACTTTTGAATATCCACATCGGATGCATCTGAGATGTTGTGAATTTTTTATCACGTGATAGAAGATTAGATTTAGATGTAAATGTAATAAACAAACGCTTTGGAGGCATTGGTCACGTGGTAAAAATGACAATGAAGTTCTTTGCTTTTTTATCGGATGCATCTGAGATGTTGTGAATTTTTTATCACGTGATAGAAGATTAGATTTAGATGTAAATGTAATAAACAAACGCTTTGGAGGCATTGGTCACGTGGTAAAAATGACAATGAAGTTCTTTGCTTTTTTAATTCATTACGCTGTGATTTTAATGCTTTAAATTTACGAGATTTTCAGTTAAAAGTTATTTATAACATATTTGTATGGCTACATATAATTTTTTTATACAAAAACACTCTTTTTCGAGACTTTATACACTAACAAGTGTAGTGTTCTTCGTGGCTATGGAAGAAGCTGATGAAGTTACGGCAATGGTAACATTTTCATTTGCGGCCAGAGATATTTGAAGCACTCTACTTACTAATTTATTTTTTAAATGACAAGTTTGACAATCTAAACTACAACATCTTATTTACATCTCATTTCACATCGAGATGTAAAAAATGTAATCTGGACACATACATCTTGAATAAATAAACGCATATGTAGATGTAGTAGATGTGTCCGATGTGGATAAACAAACGCTCCAGATGTAAAAAATGCATCGGATGTGGATATTCATACGTAGCAATAGCTAGTCGCTAATATATCGCATAATTAAATTCAAGTAAACTCTTTCAAATTCACCCAGAGGGCAGCACTAACTGGAAGTCAAATTTGTAATAAAAAGGGATACGCCCTTCTTAGTTCGCTTAGTAAAATGTTCTCATTTCTGATTTGCTAGGTTCCAGTAAGATTAAGGGTGGTACGGTCAACCTCACGGGGTCCGAACCAATCCGGAAGCCTTTCGCTATGCGACACTAATTTCGTTTGTAACTTTGAAAATTATTTCCAAATTTGAGTTAGTTAATTTCCAACTTCGCTCGGGATCGGTTCTTCTTCCAATAAGCAGTGGTTTTAAATATTAATATTCAGAGTAAGTTTTTCAACTAAAATTCGGGTTTCATGGTTACGGGGTTGTTTAAGTAAATAATAGTTTCTGCGCGCCTATTGATGAGAGTCCGCTTGATAGGGAACTGAGTAGCTGTTATTCTTTACTAATTAATTAACTTCATTTTGTTTAATAACTTGTAAAGTAATTGTCATAATTGTCTCTTTAGTAACTTTGGACCAACTTATGGTCATGCATTTAAGCATCTCTCGCCAATAAAATTAATTAGTATTTATCTCGTGTTTTAATCAATGAAAATAATTATCGTCCCGTAACCTAAAAATGTGTGAAAAATAGAGGCTACGACCTCCTTCATGATGACTGCGAGTTGAAGATGGTTCGTCAGAAAAAGTTAGGTGAAACGTATTTTTATTAGATATAGAAATTCTCTGTGCTCGCGACGCGAATTATTTCTGTCTCGCGATTTCACAGAATCCACGTATGCCTCGCTCGGCCTACAGTCAATTAACGGTATTTTACAAAGTCACTTTAAAATCAATCATAAACTCTACATAATAAATGATACCTATTAAATAGAATAGAAAATAAAATAGAAAACACAGGTAAAATGTAACAACCCGAACAAAATTATTCTACGACTGAAAGACAACTCCTAGTCATAATTGATTCTTGTAAATATTTCAGATCATGTCTCTATTGACAAACGCCTCTGACATGAAAGATTTCAACCCAGACGATTTTTTACATAGTTTCATTTGAAGATCAAATTAACGGAATTCCTGTTTCCGAAAAAGCATTAAATTTATCAACAAATCAAATTATTATATTATCGAACCCAAAGAATTTAACACTGATTATAAAAAAATATTCAACAAACACAGGTATACAATTAACGTAACCAACAATTGGCAAGACTGTATTATGAAGGCTTTTAGAACAATATTACGACCAAAACAAAACAAATTTCGGATACACAATTTTACGATTTTATAGAAGAAAATAAACAAATCGAATGCGGTAAAACATATCACACTTCTAACCATAACGGTTAGTCGAAACTTATAAACGTTTTAGACACAAATTCTATTGGCCCTCAATGCAAACTACCATTGCTAATTTTATTAACATATGTGAAATTTGTTTACAAAATAAATATGAACGATAACCCCATGAATTACCTCAATGAGGCCCGTTTGATATCCTACATGCAGATATTTTACAATGCAATAAAAATTACTATTGAACAGTAATTGATAATCAATGTTATAAACTACCGGACAAAGCTTCCGTATCAGTTCTATGTAAATTACGACATTACTTTTCTCATCATACTTATTCGAAAATAGTTATTTGTATGCGTAGGCCGCGAAATACCTTTTTGGCAGACCGAAAGAAAGATTATCGCCGAGGCCGCTTGCGGTCTAGGTAAGATAATCTTGAGGTCGCCAAAAAGTTTCGCGGGAGTAACAGAATCAACACGTCTGTCGCGATGCTTGTAAACTCAACGCGTTTGCCGGTTTGATTAACTCAACACGTTCGTCAGGAAAGGCTAGAAATTGAACAGGACTCAACACGTACAGTTCAGAGAGTTCTTGCCAATTCAACACACCAGGGAGAACTTGTCAGCACCTTAATTTATACCGTTCCGCTGATGGAACGGGTGCACCTACTCTGTTACTGGTGATCGTGATGGGGTCGCTTGTCGCGGTGGTTTGCCATATTGGATGTGTTTTGATGAAGAGTGGCGTAGTTTAGGAATGATATTAATATATTATCATTACAATCCATTTGTCATTTTCTTCTTTTTTCACTCTTCTATTTTTTTTAAATTTTACTTAATTCTTCCTCCAATCTTTATAAATTAACCTCACTATCATTTTACGCCGCATGGTACAATATTTCAATTTCAGTATTTTCAAGAATTAGTTTTCTAATGGACTTATCCCGTAGGAACGAATTTATTGGTTTTATATTAATGAATGAATAGCTTAAAGAACCTAGTTGCTTCTGTTGATTTTCATTGTTCTTATAATATTCATTATCTAATAAAAATCAATAGAAAGTAATTAATATATTTTGAAAGTGGCGCTACTTCTTGACCAATAATTAACGTTTTACTTTCTACAGCATTGCCAAGATTCTAGCTTTGTTCGTTTGTAGAAAAATTTGACATACTTCTTTCCTTCTTTTAATCATAACAAATGAGAAAACGAGAGTTGCCAGTTTTATCGATACGACAACATAGCCAAATATAATGTTTCAATTGGGCCACGTCACAAGCCACTATAGCCCCTATATTCAAATTTTAAGAATTAATTACAGACGCAGGATCGGTCTCAGAAGGGCTGGACCCGATGCAATGTGTTATGGTAGGCCAGAATTATAGAATAAAAATATAAACAAAAAACACTCATTCTCCTCAATATAAAGATAACTTTGAGGAAATGGCCCGATTTACGGATTAATAGTTATCCAAATTGTTCGTTTGTTGCTTACAAGGTCTTTCATTAATGTTTAAAATTTGATGTTTTACAATTTTTTTCGCAAGTCTGACTTGTAAGTATTTAACTATTTTATTCGCATTTTTACAAAATATTTAAATTGTTAATTTTTAAATTACACATTTTAAAGTACGAATCTTCATTTTTTACTATTTATTACAAAGTGTGTATATACCTTCAAGTAACCTTTTGTTACTTTCGATTAATTATATATTGATATGGACCACCAAGTATTTCAGATGTCCTACCTACAATTCTCAATCCCGCTTGGGTTCACTCTTAAATAAGTTTTAAAAATTATAAAAAAAAAAATTAGAATTTATTTAAATTTTAAATGTCCTATTACATCTTTTACTTCTATCAGTTTTTATTTTTCACTAATGTGAATGTATTTTTGTGTTCCTTTTACTTTTAGGTTTTTTGATATTCTGTGCAATAGTTCTATCTACCGGTAACCAAGTTGTACTTGGTTGTTCGCTTTTACAGAGGATATTTTATCCTATTTAGCGGCTTCCCGGTTGGTACCCATCAACTACGATAGATGTCGTGAGTATATATCATTTTCATCTTACTATTTTTCTTTTTTATTAAAAATTACACTGCACAATTTTTTTCCTTATTACGAAATCTGCCTTAGGTTGTCCCCGGTTCTCAGGTGCTTTTGATGACTACAAATATGATAAATCACTCCCACAACAGGATTCCAAATGATAATTATCTCTTGCTATTCTTCTTTAGAATTACACTTTATTATTTAAAAATTAATTATTTCAACGAATTTTTGTCTGTAATAATTAAACTATATTTTTCCTGTTTGCCTCAACCCATTTACTACTTTCATTTATAATTATTTCCTTTTTTTATATTAAACCCTCATAATATTAGACAGGTACTTATTATTCTTAGTTTTTTTTAGTATAAATTTCTAGATATTCTTGTAAATAATATTAGTCTGATGAAGTTACTATGTAAAGAAACTAGTTACTAATAAATTAATAACTGTTGTTATTATTTTTGTGAAAATCATAAAACGTTGTTTTATTGATTTAAATATAATAATGGATTTTTATTAAGTAAAAGCCGACACAGTTAAAGAGTTAAAATAAAAAGCAGACAACTACTAAAAATCATTACATGGAAATAGGCACAATAAAAGAGATATAAAAGTACCTTCTCGCAACCTAGAGAATGACTTATTACAGCTCGACCATCGTCGATAACTGAGAGAAGTGCTAACTGATTGAAAACTACGCACACATACTGGAAAAAATGGGATTTTAACATGGATGTGTGCTATTGTAGAAAAGGCACAAAATGTTATATTAGTCAGGGTTGAAACCATTCATTCGAGAAAAACTGAGTGATTTATTATGCTGTAGACAACGTATTGTAAAAATCTTATCTTAATCTCTTAGTTTTTAAATATCTTCCTGTGTTAGGGCATCACAGTTCATTCCACAATGTTCGGCAAACTAGCTACTACATTTTCGCTACCAACGTCACACTTTAGGTCTAGTCCATTGATTACTGGACAATTTAGGGTCAAAATCTATTTGTTTTTTTGAGGTATTATTGGTCTCAAACAATCGAGTAGATTTAATATTTTTCTTGTACTAATATACCAGCAGTAATCATGCTAAAATTATTTTTTCTCCACGACCATTACTGAATGTATGAATTCTGAAATCATTTTTAATAATTGAATGTAAACATTGACACTCTAGAGTCTGAATATTTATTCTATAATACTTGCCACTTATGCATTTTGCATGTATTTTCATTCTTTATCAAGGTAAAGAATGGATTTTCTGTAATCGAAATAAATAATATGGATTGCCCTGGATTTCAAAAGTGTCACTGTCAGATATAAAATGGCGACGGTAATAATAATTTTCAAACAAGTTTTAATTTAAACAAAATAATGAGTGAAAAATCAAGTGAAGTATATATAGAATTTAATAATATCTGAAATTGCAAAATATGAAAAAACACCAATGCACCAGATTTTAATATCGGTAAGTGTACCACAGCACTATAAATATTAATAGAATGTAATACAAATATGTCAACAAATAACTTGTGTTCAGATTTAATTTAATTTTGATTTATACTTTTTGATCGTGGAGAAAATATAGTCTGTTACTCGGTCAGAATGAAAAAATTCGACACTCGTGGTTCCTCACACTCACTTTCGCTCGCATTCGGAATTTTCCACTCGTATCGAATTTTTCATTCTAACCTTGTTACAGAATCTACTATTCCACCACTAGTATTAGAAGGTATCATTATTTATGCTGTGTTCGAATCGAGAAATTAAATTTCTCTCCTACAAGTAGATAATTTTTTATTATTTACTAGTACTAACTAATAAAAACAATTGAAGACTAAACGTGATGTCACAGGTAGGCGATCTTACGAAATCCTTCAAATTAATTATACGCAACTGTCATTACGTTTGTCAAAAGAGTTTTTTTAAAAATTCTTATAAAAAATTCGACTGCAAATAAGCACTTTATTTTGCATGCCATCATGTCAAGTGAATTTTCGACCGAATCAAATAAAAGAGAGGTAAGTAATTCTTTATATCAGATATATTTTCATATGAAATAGTTTAAGGGTATGTAACAAATATTTTAATATTGATTAGTGCTATTTATGGAACAATACCCAGTCTAAAAAAACCTAAAAATAAATTTAATAATTTTTCAAATCTAAGTGTCAAATGAAACGAAGTCTTCATGGCTTCATCGCTACTTGAATGTTTTAAAATTCGCAGTGCAATTAATATAATAAAATGTCAATTTAATTTTAGAATATTTTTCTCAGCCTCGCAACTTATTATCCCTCGGGATAATAATAATGCTCGGCTGAGAAAAATTACTTCTTGACCTTGGTGTATAATATACTATTAATACTATTAAACAGAATCCTGAAATGTTAATATATCTGTTAACTTACTTCAGCCATAGCAATAAAAAATACAATAGACATGATCCTTTTTTCAAATATTTTCTTTGATATTTCCATTTCCAAAAAAAGTCCAACTTCGGTGAAGGCCAGAACACATAAAAAACCCATACAAAATATGTTTAGTTTTAAGTATCCGGCAGATAAAGGCCAAGCGAAAAACATATTCATAATTAACTTTGGAAATCATAAAAACAGTTTAGCATAATCTTTGGTTTTTAGGACTTTGTAAGCAATACCTACAAAAAATCATTAGTATGCGATTTTATTATTAAAAAAAACCATTTAAATGTTCCTGTATTACAGGCGACTGTAAGTTAATTTTGTCTAATTGACTTTCTGAGTAATGGTAAGAATATTGGTAAGAAGTGAATTTAAAGTTATTGTAATGAAAAAAATTCATTGATCCACAATTCTCGACGCGAGAGAAAACAATTCCGACAGTATCCAATTCCTAGGACTACGTATTCCTACAACTGAAGATATAAGTATTCTAGAGTTAGTCTCCGTATGAATTGAAATTGGGTTAGAATCAAATAAATATATTTAATATTTTTATTATAAACAAAATAAATAAAGTTAATATTGGATTTATTAATCCAATAAAATTGTAACGAATGTTGCATGTAAAAATCGTTGTTATTTTTATTATTTAAAAAAGACCCAACTTCTCTTATGGAAAATGACTATGACCAGTTTTTGAGATATTAGATATTGGTAGTCAAAGTTGGATAAATGGATATTTAGGTAACTTATATGTTTAATTTTTTGAAAACTGAACAGATTGTCTCGAATTTCTTAATGGCATAATTTAGACCAAAGAATTATAATAATTGTATATTTACTAAAATGCTTTATATATAAGTCATCATTCAAAGAAAAACAGCACTATGTAAAGTTAAAAAACTTAATACGCTTTTTAAGCTGCACATTTGTAACAGATTTGTAACTAAAAATATTAACGCTTTTACTATAATTATTGGATGTAGAAGTATTACTTTTTATCTGTCTCAAGATATTTCAAATATTAGTTACCCTCGGGCTATATACCTTCAGCAATCTTTTGAAAATATTTAGGTATGAAAAATAAAAATTTTTATAAATAAGCAAAAGAAATTATTAGAGTAATGAATTACCACCAGAGTTAGATACTCAACCAACAGGGCAAAAAATATCTGTATGGGTAAATAATATGGTACTAATACCTCAGTATGCATTTATTGTCCATAAAAATATACAGTGTGTCCACGGATGGTGTATCCTATAGGTGAAAAATTTAAAAATTTTAGTTTTAGCGAAAAATGTCATTCCTGATAAAAAGTTTTTCTTGTTCTAAAATCTACAATACAGTCATCAGATATCAATTTTTTCCAGTAGTATACGAGGTTTGTCAAAAAATATGAATTTTACTCAAGATTAGTACCTTTAAATTTGACATCGAAAAATGTTATTTAAAAATGTTGATCAGAACTAAAAATTAAGTTCAAATATGCAACTACATTCATTTACATTACACGACAATGCAAACACTATTCAATGGTTTCAAAAAGGAGACATATTTAATGTGACTAGATTATATTGGACCAAAGTAGTGTAATATTTAAAAATAAGCAAACTATATAAACTGAAATATTTACACTTAATAGTATAACATACTACTGACCTGTTACACTTTCTTCGCTTAATTTCAAGTCTGGTAAACATTTATGAGAATCGTTACTTATTTGTATGATAAACACGTGTTGGTCTGGTATGGAAATGTTTCAATTATACAATGTAGGCCTCAATATTTATTGATAAGTCTTTGTACCTCTAATATAAAATATAATTCTTATTATCCAAACCATTTCAGTATTTCATGTCCTTTGATTTCCAGGTATAAATATATTTGTTTTGATTTTTAATACATTAGGTAATGATAAATGTCAAACTGTTGTCGAAAGTTGAAAGTTTCTTCCGTAACCTTGTCTATATTCTTCTTTCCCATTCATAAAAGTTCGGTCCATTTCTTAGTGGTAATCCAGTAAATTACTTTAGTACACATGATGTACAAGGCCATTTATGTCAGTTTTTCGGTCTAATGCCCGGTTTTATAAGCTCGGGTTACCCTTGCCCCAAGAGTTAACCCGCTGACCGGTGAGTGATTTAGCGTTTTATAAATCAGGGTATGAGTTAACCTTGCCCCACCATTTGGCTAGGGTTAACTCTGAAGTTTAGCGGTTGTCATGCGCAAAATGCTTAAATTGTGATGCGATGAAAGGTTATGTCAAAATAAAATATGCAAAATATTTTCTCTATGGTCAAAAATTATTTTGCACTGTTTTTTATTGGATACTTTAAAAATTAATAAAGTATATAATATATTATTCAAAACATTTAAAAATTAATTAGATATGGATGAAGTGTCAAATTTATTTGAAATTTTTGATGACTTCCTAACAGATGATGAGGAAGGTATTATTCAAATAGTTGGGGCACCTCAAGAGCCTAGGGTTTTTAGAGTTAGAATCTAGAATGTAGATTACTGGAATTATACAGAATTCATAGCGCATTTCCGTTTATCTAAACAGTCAACCTAAGATATTATTGAACTTGAAATTTTGCACGTCACTAGAGACTTATCCACAGAAAATTAAAAAAAATGTAAGGTTATGTTGTGCCCGACTCACAATGATCTTTGCATTTTAACCCGAGTCTTAACTCTCGGGGTAACTCGAGATATTTGACTCTACTTTATAAAACCGGGCATAAGACGTTTATTCCCATTCTCGTTGTTTACGAACATGCTGTTCGATAAACATGATGTTTCTTAACGATAAATCAAACATACATTGCAGTAACTGCTATTCCGATTCGAGTATGTTCAGAGAAGTGACCTTGAAGGAATATCAACAGCAATATATATTTTTAGAATGCTTAATACACGGATATTGTAAATATTAACCTCAAAATCATCGGTGTTTTTGTAAAGGCATCAAAGTTGAATTTTAGATTTGCGAATTTTTACTTTTTTGCTAACGATGGAAAATTTAAAAAAGAGTTCTTCTCGAACGACGCCTAAACAATACCTAATATACTGGTACAGGAGATAGAAGAAATGAAATAGCAGGGCATATACAAATTTTTTTTATATTTTTTGTAATGTTTATTATTTTTTCCTTTTTTTACTAGAACCCAACCCAAATAAGTGAGATAAGTTGTTAATATCATAACAATATGGACTCTCCTAATTTTGTAAAAAAGCCTGTTATAAGTAATATCGATATTACTTACTCTCAAAATTTAACAGATTAAATGTAGATGCAATATCTGAGATTAAAGTTCAAGATCACTGGATAAAAAACCTAACTAATACGGCCATTCCGCCGGATATTAACAACTTCTTGGCCTTAGGCCCCAAATTTGTTATATCTCCTTCTTTTCAAGACTTAAACATACCAGGTCTATTAGGTGACCTTGAACTTATCATCTCTACACACGATGAAAACCAAAAAGATCTTTTTCGGCCTCAATATACTAATATCATCACAAATTTTTTACACAAATTTTCAAATTTCAAATAACCACTAAACTTACTTTTTAATAAATGTCGAATGTTTTTAAAAAATAACCCTGATCTCTGTCTAGTCAACAGTGACAAGGAAAATGTAACAGTTGTTATGTATAAGAATGTATACGTTGAAAAATCTTTCGAATTACTTAATGATACAAAATATTATAAAAAGATTCCTCGGGATCCTACTTCTACGCTCCAACAGAAGTCCAACAGTCTTATCTCTAGTTTAGAAAAAAAAAAGGAGCCTTTACTGAAGCTGAAGCAAAAAAGCTTCGCTGTTACAATTCCATTGCACCTAGATTTTACAGCTTGCCTAAAATCCACAAACCCACCTTATCTATGAGACCTATCTGTGCAGCTATCTCATCTCCGAATTCGAATCTAGCCACCTTTTTAACTGAAATTCTCACCAATGCCTATGACATTGACAATCCTTTCTACATTAGAGACTCATTTACTTTCAGTAATTTTATAAACGATTTTCAGTTACCTCCGGACTACATGCTCGTCAGTTTCGATGTAGTATCCCTTTTGACTAACCTTCCTTTCGATTTAGTTCTCTCCACTTTGCAGCATCATTGGGACCATATCAAAAATTTTTGTAACCTCACTTGGGAAAATTTCAGCAGAATTTTGCAGTTCATTTTCGACTCAAACTATTTAGTGTTTGAGGGCGTATATTTCAAACAAATTTTTGGTACCCCTATGGGATCAAAAATTTCTCCTATTCTAGTTAATTATGTCTTGGATGACTTAGTCCAACACTCCCTGAACCTCATCCCTTTCCCCATCCCTTTCGTTAAAAGGTATGTTGATGACCTCATTTTAGCGGTGCCCATTGGGCAAATTAACTTAGTTCTTTCTGTGTTCAATACCTATTCAACGAATCTGCAATTCACTGTAGAACCGGAATCTGACGGAAGTCTTCCATTCTTGGATATGGTGGTACACAGAAAACCAAATAATACATTATGCACATCTTGGTATAGAAAGCCAATGTGTAGTAACAGATTCATCAACTACAACTCTTACCATCCTGTTAGGATGAAATTGAATCTTATTGTTGCTTTAAAAACCAGAGTAGATAAACTTTCCCATCCCTCCCACAGGCATGAAGGCCTCAACAAACTCCGGACCATTCTCCTACAAAACTCCTATCCGAGAGACATAGTTAACAGACTACTTTTCAGTAATCCACGCATCTCCATCACTAATGGCTTGAGTCGGAGCCAAATGAACCATGTCCCCACTCCTAATCTGGCCCCCGTCTTATACAGAACGCTTCCATACATAGAGGGACTAACCCCCAAGCTTTCCAATATCTTCAAAGACTGCAACTTCAAATTTGCCTGTAAACACATTAAATCCTTATATTCTCTTCATTCTAAAGTCAAACATCCTGTGGATGCGATGCAGAGGTCGAACGTAATCTATTGCATACCGTGTCAGGCTTGCGATTTAAAGTACATTGGACAAACGAGTAGAAACCTCTCTGGTCGTGTTGTCTATCATAGGAGTGATATCAACAAGTCAAAAAGATCTTGCGCTTTAGCAGAACATTCTCTCTCATTAGACCATGTTATAGCCTTCGATCAAACGACAGTTATAACATCGGAACGCAACCCCTATAAGAGACAATTCTTAGAGATGTTTCACATCATGAGGGAGGAAAACTCTATGAACAAACGAACTGACATTAGCAACCTTAGTGTCATATACAACTTTGTTTTTTCATTAATTAAAAATAACAATGTCGCAGAGTTTAACTCCCAACTGTCTGATTTTTAATACTTCTGTCATAAACAAACTTGACCCACATTTACTTGGCCAATACCACGTCGTATGATGTAGATTGTTTTTTGACTTTTCTGCTCTATTTGTTTTTTGCTTCATGGCAATTTTCACTTTCCTGTGTCACGTCCTTAATCTTTTTCAAAATTTTCAAATTTTCCCGCTCTCATGACACTGTCCTCTTGTTCACACTCTTCTTCTTTTTCGATTTTTGAATACATCCTCCGGTACTCTCATAAAATTCGGTGGCGTTTGTGCTTACACGTCTGAGTCTGATTTTGGTTTTTTGTCATTTGTCACTTGTCATTATTGTCAGCCGTCAAGCTAATCGCTTGTGTGTGTCATCCCCTTGCACACTAAACGCAAATTTCTTTCTAAGATGTTTTTTTAAATTGTAAAAATTTTTTATTTTGTAACTTGTATCACTTCTATGTGTGCACAATGCATTACGCATTTTTATTATTTTTTTATGACTATGATGTGTCGTCTTTATAATGTCTTATGTCTGTTTTAAAGAAGTATGTAACACAGTACCACACATCCTCATGCTAGTAAGTGTGTTTCTAATAATATTTTGTATTTTTTCTAAATTTTTTTTTTGCACACTTTTAGATGTCTTGATAATGCTAATAAAGATTAGCGAAAGCTTGACTTTTTAACGAAGAGTTTTCTTTTGTGATTGTCGTTGACCACAACCTCACTAGACACAGAGTTCTTTCTTATATATATATATATATATATATATATATATATATATATATATATATATATATATATATATTCATTAAAAGACCAATCTTTTGACTAAATTTTTCCATAAACAAATTCAAGATAAGGTGATCAGTTTTCTTAAAAATTGAAGAAATTGAAATTAAAAGAAAATTACCTAAATACTCAATTATTGAAATTTCACCATCAATATCACGAAAACTGGTCATAGGATTGAATTAGGCCCATAGAGACATTTAATCAAAACGTCAAGATCGACAAAATACTGAAATTTTAAAAAAAATGGCCGAAAGCCATTTTCCATAAGAGAAGCGAGGGGTTATATTAAATTTCATAGAATTTTCGGCATTTTTTACGAATTCTACAATTTTTTGAATAAAATTTTGAAAAAAATCACAAGTTTTTTACTACAGATTTAACGGTATTTTTTAAAATTTTGAATATTACAAAGAATATTAATAAACTGAAAGTTATACCACATAAAATATTTTTTTATAATTTTACCATATTTGAGATTAGATAATCTTGTGTTTTTGAATATTAATATTAACCTTAAAAAGAATTAAAAACTTTGTTTGAATTATTTTAAAATCAATAAAAAATTAATATCTCATTCAATTTTATTAAAAATGGGAAACAGACCATTTTTAGGTTTTCTGGGTCAAAATATATTAATAAATTCTATGTGTAAAAAACCAAAAAGAGCATTTTTAGTTTTCCCTGTATAACTCGAGAAGGGCGAGAGCCCCTGTAGATTTTTTTTTGACTAATGTAATGTCGTCTAAAATAGTTAACTTTTTGCCAATTTAATCGTCTTCGTAACTTTTATCGTTTAGAATATAACAAAGTTAACACATGATAAAATGTAAGTAAAACCTTCACGGGTCCTTTGAAGTTGACCTAATCCGAAAGTCCTTGCACTTCCGATTATTTTTTGCAAAACTGGTCTCTGTGGTATGAATATATGGAAAAATACTTTTTTCTACGGCTATAATACAAAACTGCTCTTTCTTAACTGTTCTTGATAAATCAATGAGGTACTTTGTATGTCTCCAATTTTATTTCCGTATCTGATAACACAATAATTTATTGTGTAATTATTTCAATAAATCAGGTCTTTCATGGAATGTCAATTTCAAGTAATGACAGTTCTATTTTCGTATATTTATATAGCTAAACGTTTAAAATCAGGCATGTTTAAGTTTAATTCCAGAATTATCTAAGGAAAAATATGAAAAGTCCTACAAATCATTTTTCAAAACTTCTCATTTATACTAAGTGTAATTGATATTTTAATTGTACCTAAATAGAAATTTTGAATGACGTTAAATTTGAAATTCATGTTATTTGTTAAATCATTTCGCTATTATCTATTACAGCCGTAGAAAAAGTCTAGTATTTAACTCGCATGGAATGCTAATTTCTATCATTCCTTGCTCGTTAAATAATATACTATTCCCAAATCGAACAACGAGCTATTTCAGTTTATGCGGCATTTAAAAAATGTAATGTACGAATTTGTTGTTTTTACAGTGCGTGAAAAAGATGTTTGTGTGCGGGTGTGCGAGGCTTCGTTCTCCCTATAAAAGTATACGGATACCTGCAAACACTACACACTATAAAAATACTCCTCACATACATACACACACACACACACACACACACATACAAGCACAGAACAATCCCAACAAGGGCGCGCTCCATAGCACGGCCGCCTATGTGGCCTACGGGCACGCTTCACATATCTCGTATAAATTCAAATCATTTCCTACAGTCAGTAAAACAGTTTTTCTCGTTCACTTTTCAACGCAACTCGTTGTGGGGGCACGAGCGGGACATAATACAAAATCAAAAATAGCGAAATTCGAAGCGGATTACATTGTTTGTTTACAACTAGCTTTGTGACTGTGAACACGTCGAATAATTTTGGTCAAAAATAAGAACGGTCCAAGCTACGATATTTTAAAATGGCTTCTTTAATCTCAAAGACTTCTCACAGTACCCATGCACTTTTACCCGAAGAAAATCGAAGTAAAATGTGTTTCTTATGATTGAAGTAGAATAATGTGATGTTCAAAGTGGCAAGTTCATTGAGATCGCATGTGGAAACATTACTCCAGATTAATCTCGCCAATTTGCTAAGTGATGAAAGATTGCCGAAAGTTGTTTGCACGGCTTGCAAGAGAAATACATATCGAAACACATGGAAGAGAGACTCCGGAAGCGCAAATCTTCAAACCGTTGTATTACCAGATTTTTCCAAGTTTCAGAAGCCAATTTTATATACTAGATCTCAGACTGGGAAGTGCTCTGAGCGGTATTTGTGTGAGCTTGCAAGATGGAACGTCACAAAGCTACTTTTGACTGGCAAAAAATCGTCTGCTCCAAAATGTGTGAAACGTTGTTCAAAATGCTTGATCGTACCGAAACGTGGCACTGCTCATAAATGTACTAAAGCGACTACGATAACAAATCTCCATAGCTATGTTGAGAACTCATTAGGACAGAATTTAAAGGAGCAGCTCACGGTAACACTGGTTAACGATACTTTTAATAAGCAGGCCGGTGAAGAAAAAAGACAAGATATACCGATCTCACTCACCTAGCCAGCTGTATGGAAAGCTATGAAAATTCTTATGCACACATCCTGTAATGCAGCTGCCTCTTCAACTATTCCTTATCTGCTATCTGGATAGACAAGATTTTGTGAAAATTAAAACGCAATTCAACCTAAGTTCAGAAACGACCCTTGGTATAGCAAGTTCCCTAAGAGTTGCTAGTAAGAAGCGTGCAATCGTTGACCCGGGTTGAAAAAAATCCTTGAACGAAAAAATCTGGAGCTGGAAGAATTTTCTTCAGCCAAACAACTTAATTTTCTTACAACGAAGTCAAAAATTAGTACACTTGTTACAAACCTCATGGTGTACTGTAATAATATTGAAAATTTCATTGAATATATTAAGACACATCGAGAAATTTTCAATCACCATTTAAAATTTGGGATAGATGACGAAGGCGGATTTCTAAAAGTCTGTCTATCTATACAAGCTCTGCAAAATGGAAATGATCAAATAGAACCGAAATTTCAAAAATATAATGATGGTATATGTGCCCAGACTTTCAAAGATACAGAAGTCAAGAAATTGTTTATCCTCCGCCTTGCGAAATATGCACAAGAAAACTATTACAATGTGTCAGAGATCTGGAAAATGTTGAATATAAATTATTTGTCGTGTACAATAGCGACTGATCTTAAATTAGCTAATATTTTGTTAGGTATTATGTCCCATTCATCTTCATGTCCTTGCACATGGCGTTTCTCTGAGAATAACAATTTGGAAAACGTCGGGTTGCGTCGCACAATAGGAAACTGTACTTCTTATTTTGAAGCTTGGAAAAATGCGGGATCGATAATAAAAAGTGCGAGAAACTACAAAAATTGTGCAAACAAGCTATGGAATCCGTACATTCCGATTTCAAAACCATATGGAATAAATATAAGGGTTTCTGAGAGCCACTCTGATTATAATTCGAGGTTGTTGAAAGCTGTCATTGAATATAATAGTAATCATGTATAATATATAAACGTTTTGCTCTCATATTAATCCAATTGGTGAAAAAAGAATATTTTTCGTAATAATGATTATTATAACAGACTTTCGTTAACAAAAACCCCAAGAAAAGAATGCAAGCTCCCGCTATGTGGTTGGAGAGTTGCGTTAAAAAAGT
This sequence comes from Neocrepidodera transversa, assembly GCA_963243735.1. Lineage (NCBI taxonomy): Eukaryota > Metazoa > Arthropoda > Insecta > Coleoptera > Chrysomelidae > Neocrepidodera > Neocrepidodera transversa. The sequence continues at coordinate 33,244,171 of OY725341.1, forward strand.
GTATGAAAAAAACTGTCTTGCCGACTGTAGGGAATGATTTGAATTTTTAAACGAGAATACACGCGAATATGGACCCATACAAACACGCAAACGCTCACACACGTACATACCAACACACACATACACACACGCGCGCGCTGTGCACACAAATCACTCTGGCGCCCCCGTGCTGTGGAGCGCACCCTTGTTGGAATTGTTCTGTGCTTGTAAATGTGTGTGTGTATATAGGAAGTATTTTTATGGGCTTGTGTCATGTCGGTAAAGCCAGCAGGCACTTGACGGCAGAACTACATGAAATATTTACCAAAATTATCGGCTTTTTATCGGCTATTTAAATGCCCAAAAAATAATTTTTCCGCTCCACTGTTTTGTTTTATTTTGAAGGTTCTGCTAGCTTTACCGTAAAGCTAGCAGAACCGCAGAGAATTTTAAAAACAATTATACCAAAATTATCGGCTTTTTATCGGCTATTTAAATGCCCAAAAAATAATTTTTCGGCTCCACTGTTTTTTCTTATTTTGAAGGTTCTGATAGCTTTACCGTAAAGCTAGCAGAACCGCAGAAAATTTTAAAAACAATTATACCAAAATTATCGGCTTTTTATCGGCTATTTAAATGCCCAAAAAATAATTTTTCCGCTTCACTATTTTTTTATTTTTAAGGTTCTGCTAACTTTACCGTAAAGCTAGCAGAACCGCAGAAAATTTTAAAAACAATTATACCAAAATTATCGGCTTTTTATCGGCTATTTAAATGCCCAAAAAATAATTTTTCCGCTCCACTGTTTTTTCTTATTTTGAAGGTTCTGATAGCTTTACCGTAACGCTAGCAGAACCGCAGAGAATTTTAAAAACAATTATACCAAAATTATCGGCTTTTTATCGGCTATTTAAATGCCCAAAAAATAATTTTTCCGCTCCACTGTTTTTTTCTTATTTTGAAGGTTCTGCTAGCTCTACTGTAAAGCTAGCAGAACCGCAGAGAATTTTAAAAACAATTATACCCAAATTATCGGCTTTTTATCGGCTATTTAAATGCCCAAAACATAATTTTTCCCCTCCACTGTTTTTTCTTATTTTGAAGGTTCTGCTAGCTTTACCGTAAATCTAGCAGAACCGCAGAGAATTTTAAAAACAATTATACCAAAATTATCGGCTATTCAAATAATTTTTCGCTTCAACATTTTTTCTGCTCCAGTATTTTTTATTTTTAAGGTTCTGTTAGCTTTACCAGCAAAATGAAGAGAGTTTGTTGTTATATGTCAACGCAAATAAATGTATTCGATAAATAACTTTTTTTTTAGCATGTAATTTTAAACTAACTATACACATAGCAAATCTGCGCGGAATTGCAATAATTTGGTCAGAAACGGTGTACTACCCTATATATAGTAGAATTTATTGCCCAATTCAAATTCGAAAATTTATTTTAATCAAAATTTGCATGGAATTTTAAAAGAAATTAAAATGAGTCTTGGCTTAATCAGGATAATTTTCATTAATTTTGATGTTTAGTATTTGTACTATTCATTACTTTTTGTACAATATGTACATTCTTATTTTATAATTTTCTTTTTAAAATTATCTATGGTCCTGCTAACTTTACGATAAAGCTAACAGAATCTTAAAAATAAAAAAAACTAGAGCAAAAAATGTTGGAAGGGGAAAAATTATTTTCTAGGCATTTGAATAGCCGATAATTTTGGTACAATTGTTTTTAAAATTTTCTGCGGTTCTGCTAGCTTTACGGTAAAGCTAGCAGAACCATCAAAATAAAAAAATATACTGGAGCGGAAAAATTATTTTTTGGGCATTTAAATAGCAAAATTATCTGCGGTTCTGCTAGCTTTACGGTAAAGCTAGCAGAACCTTCAAAATAAAAAAATATACTGGAGCGGAAAAATTATTTTTTGGGCATTTAAATAGCCGATAAAAAGCCGATAATTTTGGTATAATTGTTTTTAAAATTATCTGCGGTTCTGCTAGCTTTACGGTAAAGCTAGCAGAACCTTCAAAATAAGAAAAAACAGTGGAGCGGAAAAATTATTTTTTGGGCATTTAAATAGCCGATAAAAATCCGATAATTTTGGTAAATATTTTATGTGGTTCTGCCGTCAAGTGCCTGCTAGCTTTACCGACATCTTGTGTCGTATTTTCGGGTGTCCGTATATTCATATAGGGAGAACGAAGCCCCGAACACCCGCATACACATCTTTTTCACACATTGTAAAAACATCAAATTTGATCCACACATTCCATTTTTCAAATGCCGTGTAAACTGAAATAGCTCGTTGTTCGATTTGGGAAGAGTAGTTTGTATAACAAGTGCGCAAAGCGTCACTTTTCCCACTTTACGTATGAGTTGTACACAATATTTTTTCTACAACCATATTTATTAATAAAAGAAAAACAGCAACTTATACAGGTATTTTACTTAACTTAAACTTTGAAAAGAAATAATTAAAAAATGACTATTGAATACAGAAAAATTAATTTGTTTATAATTTACAAATTAAAATAAATAATCAAATAAATAGTTTACTTACTTTTAGTTTCAATTTCAAATTGGAACTTCCAGAAATTCACTATTATGTTAAACTGTCAAAAAAAGCTGACATGTCATAGCTGTCTGTGTTTGACATTTCCGTGGGGAAAAGTGCCATAGCGCGTACTTTTCGCACACTAAATTATTACTTTTCCCACGGATATCAAAGAAAATAAGAAAAGGCCTTCGGAGACCAGTTTTTTCAAAAAAAATCGGAAGTGCAAATACTTTCGAGTGCCTTAAGTAAAGTTGCCATAACTTATGATGTAGATTTAAAAAATGTATTTTAATATATTACTTTACAAAACTATAACATTAACATGTAGGTATAGTATATTACATAACGAGTGAGGAAAGTGGCATATTGCGCACGAGTGGTAGTTCAGCACGAGCCGCGTAGCGGCGAGTGGGGAACGTAACGAGTGCATGAAATCCACTTTCCAACGAGTTTTGTACACTATTTTTCCTACGACCAACAATATTTTAAGAATAGTCTATTTGGTTTTCTCATATGACACGATTATTTCTGGTGATGTACATTCACATTCGCTATCACTATCAACTTCCATTTTTTATGTAGGAAATCGAAATTTAAATTTTTTGTTTATTTGCTATAAAGTAGAATAATTTAAACTTTAAAAATAACTTTTATAAAAGTACCTAATTATTCTGTTTAGAATTCACAAAACATAGAAACAGTAATTTCTTTAAAATTTTGACATAAGCATACTTTATTATATTTCACGTTTATAAAAAAATAATCTTAGCATCAAGCCAATTAAAAAAAATATTTTAAATAATTTTTATAATTTTTTACTTTAATAACTTGAAAAATTTGCAATTTTAAACCTAAAATTAATTTTGAATTACAAACTATTAATAAATTTAAGAATCGGGTTAGAAGATGTATGCAACACACAATACAAAAACGTCTGTCTTATGTGTTGCATGCATTCGTTTACCCTGAAGTTGTTTCATAATTAATAACATAACCTTAAAATAATATTTCAAAACATTTTAGTTATTAGGTGGTCGTAGGAAAATAACAAGCAACTATTAGATCAGTTTTAAAATGGTAAGTAAAATTTATTATGTATGTACATAAGTAGCATATTTCGTCCTGTTTTTAATAATTCATTCAAGTGTGCGTTATAATAACACGCAGCGCGCTATTATAACACACGGCTGGTATGCGTCTATGTTGATATGAGACACTTTCCAAATATCAAAACAGTTGTGCTATTTGTAGTTTTCATAGGTGGTCGTAGGAAAAATAATAAAATGAGTGGGTGACAGCCATACGCGTTGGAAATGAATCTTTTAGATAGACAGCGATAAGAAATTGATAGCGTCCAACAGAATTTAAAGCTTATCTAAAAGTATGTCCAGAAATTATTTATTAATTATTCTGTACGAATATTTCATCGCTTGTTAATAATTGTAACGCACCAATAATCCACTTGCATTATACTATGAAATATTTAATAATTCGCATTAAATATAAAAAGAAATAATAGAGTGAAGAAATAAAATTCAAAGTCTACTACCACAATAATCTTTAATAATATAGTTGGGCGTTGGCAACTAGTTTCGGCTTACTAATGCCATCACCAAGCATATAATACAAATATTCACAATAAGTTATACTATAAAGGAGGGAACAATATAGTGGAGACTTAGCAAGGAATTTAACATTAATTAAGTAAAATTTATTTTATTATTACATTTTTTTTAAAATTTACGTGGTACTAAAAAGGAGAGTTGCTTATAATTAAAAATCTGATGTGGCCACCACATGACCTCTCGCCATGCTTGAATCAAAAATTTACACGGTGGCACAAAAAAGTATGAAAAAAATTTACTTTTTTGTAAATCTGGCAACAATGGCAAAAGTTTTGAAAATTTTATTGATACGAAAATAAACTATAGTGTGTACAAAATATATGTGTAAAACCTTATTGCCATTTCGTTTAGTAATGACGTTATCACTTATAGCAACTGCCACTTCCGGTTGTCCGATTGGCACCAAAATCTAATCAGATCTAATCTAGGGTATAAGAATCGTGTATGCATAATTTCAAGTTTTTTAATTCAGTAGGATTTGAGTTATCGTTACTTCAACATCCATCCTAACACACTAACACACACACGCACACACACAGACATCATCGCGAAAATATTAAAATCGTATTCTAGGGACCCCAAAACGTGTTTATCCATTGAAAACTCACTACCCAATTTTTAGCATGATTCCTATACCTCTCTTATCTGAAGGGCGAGAGGTAAAAAGGAAATATGAGCGAGGAAATAAAGAGAGATGTGTTTGGATACCGCATGGTTGAGATAAGGTAGAGGAATTTAAAAATTCCCAAATGTCGCTGCAGGAAGTCGGACACCGTAGAGCCACCGATTTCGGTTATCGGTACTTTTCTTTGTACCTTATTTTATTTGATCCGTCATAGCTTCTTCTGGATCACGAATTTTCTTCCAGATTTAACCTTGTTAAGCGGGTTTGGGAATTTGTAAATTCCTCCACCTTACCTCAATCATGCGGTATACATACCCACTTATTTGTTTCCTCCCTCTCATATTTCCTTTTTAACTACAATTAGGCACCACCTCCCTACTTTTTATTACCACCTAAATTAAAAAAAATTGTTATAAAATAAACCTGGCTTGTAAGTGCGCGCATCAATAATGTTACTATTGTATCAATTCAATTTAAGAATATTAATTTTACTTAACTAACGTTAAGTTATTTGGTAAGTATCCACTACATTGTTACCCCCTCTTTATATAGATCATTGTCAATGTTTGTATTATAGGCCTGATGATGGTATCACTATGCCGAAACTAGATGCCAACGCCCAAAAATTTTATTAAAGGTTATTGTGGTACTAGACTTTGAATTTTATTTCTTTATCGGTGGACCACATTTGAGATCAAGGATAGCCTTTTGTATTTAAATAATAAAGTACTTGCATTATAACACACTTCAACGACAATTATTCCAATAGAATTTAATTAAAATTATAAAGAACAAACTGTCATTTTTAACATAACTAAAAATGCAGCACTCGTATAAAGCTCATGATAAAATCATAATCTCTTATATAGCTTATAATTTAGTTAACTACAGCCGCCTGTAAACTACGAATGGGGTATTATCAGATTTATTATTATTTATTTAAGAGAAAACATGATGTGGCCAGCACATGACCTCTCGCCATTTTTGAATAAAAACTTTACAGCTTAACACAAAAAAGTATGAAAAAATCTGATATGGCCAGCACATGACCTCTCGCCATTTTTGAATCAAAAATTTACAGGTTGACACAAAAAAGTGTGAAAAAAAATTATTTTTTGTAAATGTGGCAACAAGGGCAAAAGTTTCGAAAATTTTAATGAGATATAAATAAACTATAGGGTATACAAAATATATGTGTAAAACTTTATTGCCGTTTTGTATAATAATGGCGTCATCACCCATAGCAACTGCCACTTCCGGTTGTACGATTGGCACCAAAATCTAATCAGATCTAATCTAGGGTATCAGAATTCTGTATGCAAAATTTCAATTTTTTTAATTCAGTAGTTTTTAAATTATCGTTACTACAACATCCATCCAAACACACTAACACACACACACACTCACACACTCACACACACATAGCGGCGCGCGCGCGTTTATCCATCGAAAACTCACTGCATGATTACTATACCTCTCTTATCTGAAGGGCGACAGGTAAAAATATTATAGACCGGCAATTGGTGACAGATTTTCGGGTGTGATTTCTTACAGTATGCCTCTTGCGGAGTATATTGAGGTATTGACATTCTAACGATAATAAGCCATACATTAATGAATAATTCCGTGTACTTAATATATAAAAGTTAGTTAAATTTTGTTTACAAATTAAGCCTTTTTATACGATTTCTAGCAGGCTGCCATGTGCTTTAAAATGAAATTCAACGAAAACGCCACATGCAATGTGATTGGCATACCATTTGCGTGAGTCCATAGATTCGCATCGGACAAGTATACCTGTATTAAAAAAAAATATTTTTCGGCGTTTCGGAACAGTCTGCCATTGAGTAGTATACATGTGTATGTTATACTTGAGCTAAAAAAAATATGGCATACCGTTTGCGCATGTCCAAGTGCACCTCGGATTAAAACCATTTAGTAAATTTGTCTTAATAAATTTCCGTCATTTTATTCAGTATGCCATTATGTTCCCATGCAGTTTGTGATAACATATGATGTATATGAAATTGGCACAGCGATTGGGACAGAAAAAAGTGTAGGCATACGCAACAGAAGTTTAAAAATTGTTAGTCGAATGTTCGTGTATTGAATCAGTATGCCCATTTGTTTTTTTACTCCATTTAGATATATTTAGGTGGTATACCAAATGGCATACCGTTTGGTAAAGCCCAAGGCTGTCAAAGCATAAAATAAATTCTAAAAGCACGACAACGGCTATTGCGACATAAAGAACTTATTTTTCATTATTTTATAGAATATGCCTCTCAATTTTTTTCAAAATAATAGAATTTTCATCAAGGAAAGGGGTTTGCCTTCTACTTTTCATCATTTATATGAATGTTTTCTCCGATTTTGGATTATTCGATATCTGTTTTATTCTGAATTTTTTATATAAGTGGAATATAAGTAAGCTCGAAACTACAAAATTTTGGATTTTATCGGCTTTTTGGCTATATCTCGGAAACTAAGCGAGATATCGATGAATATCAAGAGATGTTTTGTATTCAATTGAATGTCGTATACACAAAGAGCCGTTCAGTTTTCTGGATCACGCATAGATCCGATGATATATGCGGTAGAAAATTTTTTTTAGCGATAATATTGAAAAACATTTCCCCTTGTAACTGGTCGGTCAATTGACATGAACCGGATTAATTTATCATCTTTGGACAACCTATAATGACCCCTCAATAAAATAAAGATTCCGACTGTGCCTAGAAGTTTATGCTTTCTCTGCGGACAAGCAGAGCAACCAAGGGACAGGCAGGAAATTTTTAAAACCATCTATTTGGGAGTCAAGAGGTATAGAAACGTCGCGAAACGTTCCTTTGAACAATAGCCATTTATCATCTACATACAAATACGAGGAGTTAAATATTTATTACATTTCAACGAGAATTTTATTTTAATTATCTATCATAAATTTCAACAATATCAATATTCGAGAAAAATATAGTGCAACGAACTCATAATTTATTTTAAAAGTAAAAACATACGCAGGAACACAAAAGGATTTTTGAGCAGTATTTGTGTGTTTATTAATAGAAATTATTGCCATGTACACGTTGAGTTTTCTCATATCATTGATCAATAAATTCTCTTCATCGCTGTCACCCTCTCCCTCTTCACTATTCATTCCCACATCGACATCGAGGTTTCCCTCAACGTCGGGCTCATTATCGTATTCGTATTTATCGTCTTCATCGTCCGAAGAAGCAATAATACTGTCTTGGCTACATGGTTCTAAGGTACGTGCTACCAGGGTGTTCTGAAGTGGGAGCCAAATGACCAAAAACAAGGATTAGACCCAAACAAGGGCGAAACATGACGGGATGCACCGTAAAAATTTTTAACATCATTGTTCAAGTTTTCAAAGAAAAAAAAGTCGTTTATAACATGGTTTTGTCCGTTGGTTAGCCTGATTGAATTCGAGAACGGTGAGAGATAGAGACAAACGGGCAACGACAATCGATTCGCATCGTTAAAAACCCCAAAATGATATTAATCTTTAACCTATTTTTACTTTCCCAGTACTTATACCATATATACTGTAGTATACAAGAAATTTAGAAATTTATTTTTGTAACTTCAAATTTTCGAAAACTCGAAATTACGTCAAAAATATTGTCGTTTTTCACTTGTTTTATACGATAAACTCGCAAAACTGGTATGCCATTTTAATTTAGTGAACTTTGTGACTAACTGATTGAAGTATAAATTGAAAGGCATACTGAGAAAAAGTTCGCCAAAATTTTTTATGAATTTAAATAAGTAAAACGAGCACGAATTTTATGCCGTTTGACATTTCACTTCATTATATCATGATTACATACACGATTAAATGGCATACTGGTAAAATAAACAGAATTTTTTTTTTTCTATTTTACAATTTAACATTCACTTTTTAATATGATAAACCGGTTCAAAACGTATGCCAATTTGCATATCGGCATTTTAGGATATATATTTTCAATTGCAATAAAGTTTTTATTGAACAAAATGACGGAAATTTCTTAAGAAAAATTTAATAGATGTTTTTAATGCGAGGTGCCCTTGGACATGTGCAAACGGTATGCCATTTTTTTTTGGCTCACGTATAGCATAAACATGTATACTACTAAATGGCAGACTGTTCCGAAACGCGGAAAAATATTTTTTTTAAATACAAGTATACTTGTCCGATGCGACTCTATGGACTCACGCAAATGGTATTCCAATGACTTTGCCAGTAGCTTTTTCGTTGAATTTCATTTTAAAGCACATGACAGCTTGCTAGATATCGTATAAAAAAGCTTAATTTGCAAACAGAAATTAACTAACTTTTTTATATAAAGAACACGGAATTAGTCATTAATGTATGGCTTATTATCGTTAGAATGTCAATACCTCAATATACTCCCTTATACTGTAAGAAATCACATCCGAAAATCTGTCACCAACTGTCGGTCTATTACCGTTTCTCGCAGAATATGCCTATTTTTTTGCACTCAATTATGTTTTGCAGAACATTTTTTTTACAGAGCAAAATAGGAATAAATAGGGAAAATAAGGAAAAATAAAAGAAGACGGGAAAAAATAAAAAGAAAAATAAAAAATGGTGAAAAAAATAGAGGAAGGTAGTGAAAAATATAGGATAATAGAGGAAAATAGTAAAATATGTTGAAAAGTTAAAAAAAAAAAACGGGAAATTACGGAAATTAGAAAAATTCGGAAAAATGGGGAAACATATGGGAAAGTAGTGAAAATAGGGAAAAATAAGTTAAAACAGGATAAAAAGGGTAAAGGAAAAAAATTGAGACTAATAGGGACAAATAGGGAAAACTTAAAAAATAATGAAAAAGAGGGAAAATATGAAGAAATAGAAAAATAGGGAAAAAGAGAAAAATGGGAAAAATAGGAAAAAATGGCCTCAGATGAGGAAAATAGGGCAAAATAGGGAAAAACAACTACAAATAGGAGAAAATAAGGAAAAATAAAGAAAACTGGGAAAAATAACGGAAAACAGGAACAAAAAGAATAATAGGGAAAAACAGGAAAAAATAGAGAAAAATGAGGAAAAATAGTAAAAATTGAAAAACAGGAAAAAACAGGGCAAATAGTGAAAAATAAATACAATAGAGAAAAACAGGGAAAACACGAAAAAATAGGGCAAAATAGGGAAATTTGGGAAAAATAGTAAAGAACATTAAAACACAGGGAAGAATATGGAAAAATAAAGGAAAATAGGAAATACATAAAAAAGCTAGGAAAAAAATAGCGCAAAATTGGAAAAAATTAGTAAAAGATAGAGAAAATAAGGAAATTAAAGATTAATAGAGAAAATGTGGAAAATAAGAAAATAATAAAAATAGGTAAAAATAGATAATAATAATAGGGACAAATAGGAAAAAACAGAAAAATATAATGAAAAACAGCAAAAATAGGAAGAAATAGGAAAAATAGGAAAAAATTGGAAAAAATAAAAAAATAAAAAAAAATGGAAAAATAGAAAAAAATAAGCCAATCTCGGTAATAATCTTAAAGATACTCCGTAGCAAAGCACAGGTATTTAAGTATTATTGAATATACCAAAAACAATAGGGTTCCTCTTCTAAAAATGAGAACACGATAGGCGAAATAATTTTTGAAATTAATCTACTAATTCTTGAGTTATTATCTTCACACACACACATATCCATCCATCCATCAATCCACCATCCTCATCGACATACGTGATTCTTTTTCATTTAATCGTATTATAGGTGGCTTAAAACCTCGAGAAACGTAATTTCAAACAAAATTTTATATTTTGTGTTTTGTATTTTGCTTGGTGCGGACCAAAGTAATATACTATCGAGAAAAATATTACTACGATATTTCACCTTTGGTGAAGTAGGGCAAACCGTATTGAAATCGTGCAAAAATCCCAAAATATTTTTTTGCTCCAAATGACACTTAAAATGTCATAATGTGGAGAAAAATTGATTTTCCGCGAAAAAAAAATCTAACTGTTTGGATGTCTATACCCACGATAACTCCAGTACGATACGGCCGATCCGAAAAATTCTTTCGTCTATCGGTTTTTATTCAAAAAAGGAAGGTTGTATTAGAAGAGAGCTATTCATGGTCCGATGATCCTGGGCGCGCCATGCAAAGTGAAACCTGTATTCGAGATATCTCGTTAAGGAAAGCACATTTTTTGTTGATACTGATTTCTTTTAAGACGGAATTAGAACCCCATGATTTTCATAACATAAACTATTAATTAACTAAATGTTCGATAGATGGCGATTAGATGTACTTTAAGCGTCAAAATTTAAATGTTTATTATCTTCCAATAATCTTGCTTAGTTGCCAGATGTAACGACCGCCGAAGGGTTTAAATTTTGAGTGAATTTGGGATATTAGTAACCTATATAGAAGATTTTTATGACATCATTAAACTTGCCTGGCCCAAAACTAATCCCATATACAGTGTGTCTGAAAAAGTTGGCAACAAATGGGAAACTTTTTTATTATTAAGTTTAGGAAAAAACGTCATTCTTCATAAAAAGTTCTGCAAGGCCTAAAACCCAATATACGATAATCAGATATCGAAATTTTCCAATCGTATACGAGGTTTGTCAAAAAGTATGAATTTTGCTCAAGAGTAAAGTACCTTTATTTTCGACAATATCTAAAATTGTTATTAAGAAAAGTTGATTAGAATTGAAAACTACTTTAAATGTCTAATTACAGCTATCTACGATGAAAACCAGGTTTTATTATTTTTTACAATTTCTTTAAGATCGAAAATGACCAAAAACTAGGTATCTAAATTATTGACCTGTACAAAATCAAGTTGTCAGTAAGCAAATTTGCAATGGGAAAATGAGTGGTGTAATCATTAAGTGCACTTGAACATAATTTTTAATTTCTATCGATATCTTGAAATAAAATTTAAAAGCACTTTAGTCTTCGACTTCAATCGAAATTTTTGATTTTCCCTGTACATCACTAAATGCAAATTTTATTCCTGATTATTGTTTACTAGTATTCTACAGCACATTATAATCAATAAGAGAAAAGTGCTTCAAATTTAATTTCAAGATATCGATAGAAATTAAAAATTAGGTTCATGTGCACTTACTGATTACACCACTCATTTTCTCATTGCAAATTTTGCTATAAATATTGACTTTGTTTTGCACGAGTTATCAATAATACAATGTAAACAAATGCATACATAATTAGAATCATTTATTTTCAAAACACAACATCAAACATTACATGCAGGAAAAAGAAGAATCCGAATTAACTTTTCCCTCACTGCACGTACGCCTCAACATATCCACCGTCCCTTTCTAAGCAGGTAATTGTTCTTCGAGAGAATTCTTTTATTGCATTTCTAATAACATCTGGAGTAACACAGTCACATGTTTCCCTAATTATTCTTTCCAAATGATCAATATTTTCAAACGGTCTTTTAAGGTATACCTTTTGCTTCAAGTATCCCCATAAAAAGAAGTCTAGGGGGGTCAGGTCCGGAGATCTTGGAGGCCAAGCAAAGTCCACAAATCTTCCAATTACTCTTCCGTTAAAAATTTGTAGAAGACATTCTCGAACATTTCTTGTACTATGGCAGGTTGCTCCATCATGTTGGTACCATGTACGTTGCCTTTCCATTATTGGTAGGTTATGAAGAAATTCAAGAATCTCATTATTTAAAAATTCCAGATAACGTTCAGAATTCATATTAGTTCGAAAAAAAAATGGTCCAATTATTCTATCTTTAAAAATTCCACACCATACAATTGTTTTAAAACAGTATTGGTCACGAGTTTGGACAGTGAAATTAGGATTAACATCACTCCACCAACGGCAATTTTGTGAGCTGACTACCCCATTAGAAGTGAACGTTGCCTCGTCAGAAAAAAGTATGCACCGTGCCATATAATTATTATCTTCTAATTCCCCTTGGAACCAAGCACAAAATTCAAATCTTCTATTAAAATCTCCTGCTTTTAGGGTATGAGTGAACTGGGGTTTGTAAGGTTTAAATTTGTTTGCTTTTAATATTCCTGCAACTACGTCTTTGCGCACACCAAGTAAAGCTGCCCTTTTTCTTATGGAATATTTAGGATTTTCTATTGCTGAGAGCATTACTTGATTTTGAATTTCTTCAGTAGCAACCCATGCCTCATGTTTCTTTTTGAATTTATTTTCAACATTTCCGGAACACTTGAACTTTTTTATTATTTTACTTACTGTTGCAAAATGTACATTTTTATCAGGATGTCTGTTATTAAAGATTATGGCAGCTTCCCTATAAGTTTTGTAGTTATCTCCAACAATTAAAACAATTTCAATTTTCTCTTCAAGACTTAATTTCAACGGCATTTTTACTAGTATTTAAAAAAGTACAATTATTACAAACTGAGGTTTTGAAGCATACTGGCATAAGATATGTTTCAAAACATTTCCACAGCAACTTGATTTTGTACAGGTCAATAATTTAGATACCTAGTTTTTGTTCATTTTCGATCTTAAAGAAATTGTAAAAAATAATAAAACCTGGTTTTCATCGTAGATAGCTGTAATTAGACATTTAAACGTAGTTTTCAATTCTAATCAACTTTTCTTAATAACAATTTTAGATATTGTCGAAAATAAAGGTACTTTACTCTTGAGCAAAATTCATACTTTTTGACAAACCTCGTATACGATTGGAAAATTTCGATATCTGATTATCGTATATTGGGTTTTAGGCCTTGCAGAACTTTTTATGAAGAATGACGTTTTTTCCTAAACTTAATAATAAAAAAGTTTCCCATTTGTTGCCAACTTTTTCAGACACACTGTATGAACTTGCCTATGTAATATCTTTTAATATTTTTTTTCAACATTTTTATCTAAATCTATACCTGATTTGTATAGTAAACAATTTTTTTTAAATTTTTTTCTCCAAATAAATAATCTCGGTTTGATTTGTATTATAATGATTTTTTTCAGTACATTCCAAGTTTTTACTTTTGTGAAAATTATTTGTTAGTTACAAAAATTTTATTTGTTCTAGTTTTTTCCATTTTTCTGATTTTTTGTTTTTCTGTTTTTGTGGTTTTTTCTTTCGTTTTACTTTCCCGACCCACCTCCTAGAAGGGAAAGTATTGTGAACGAGCTAAAAAAATAATCGAGATAAAAACGGAAATATCCATTTTCGGGTCCCCTGAGACGATTAAGACTATTTTCAGATGGAAGTCTGTCTGTCGGTCGGTGTGTGTGTGTGTGTGTGTGTGTGTGTGTGTGTGTGTGTGTGTGTGTGTGTGTGTGTGTTTCTGTGTGTGTGTGTGTGTGTGTGTGTGTATTCTTCCACGATAGAGGCCACACGTTTAATCCGATTGAGCTGAAATTTGGTATAGAGATTTGGCTTACCCGTCGGAAGAACCCATTAGTTTTTGTACGACATCTGTCAAACGGAAGTACCACTATCAAATAATGACAGATGTAATATGTCACGGAATTGGACATGCAATATGTCATTTGAAAGCCCTAGAAAAACTCTATTCAGAACAGTCAAAATTATTTCTCCAACTGTCACCTGTCAAAAATAAAAAAATGTCAAAATTTGAAATTTCAACATTAAATATCTGAAGAAGTATTAATCCGATTGAGCTGAAATTTGGTATATGGGTTTGGGTTATCTGTCAGAAGAATCCATTAGTTTTTGTACGAGACCTGTCTAACGGAATTATCACTATCAAAAAATGACAGATGCAATTTGTCACGGAATTGGACATGCAATATGTCGTTTCAAAGCCCTTGAAAAACTCTATTCAGAACAGTCAAAATTATTTCTCCAACTATCACCTGTCAAAAATAAAAAAATGTCAAAGTTGAAACTTTAACATTAAATATCTGAAAAAGTATTCGTCGATACTCGTCGGGAAAGTTTTGCGGCGACACAACCGATTTTTTAATCTTTTCTCATTTCTTCTGATTATTGCAATTATTTGTGACTTTTTTGTAATTTCTTTGCGAGTTTTTGCAATTAATATCAGTTTTCTTGAATTTTTTCATTTTTATGGATACAGTTGTTTTTTGGTTGTTCTTTGGGTTTTGCGATTGTTATTTTGCACTTAATTTGAAGGCAGGATAACACCTTTAATTTTGGGTTCGATGTGAAAATAATACACTCTATTAATTTCGTTGTTTATTCATCGGTTGTAAATACAATACAATCCCTAACATTTTATTTCGTACCTACATCGATAATTCTAACTAAAACTCAACTGATAACAATATAAACAAGAAATATAATTTGGCCTCCAGTGGCGTATCCCGATTAACTTAAATATAATATATAACATTTCCCCCCTTCAACGTTTCAAAAACAAAAAAAATATATATACAAGAAAAAAATATATATACAACTAATCTTAATAATTTACCCTTTTTTATACCTTTTAACTAGTCCACCTGTACTCCATACCTTTCGGGTGGTTTAATTAATCTCTTAGGCCTAGTGACCGGTAAGAGTATGTCTTGACTTTCTTGATTTCTTAGTTTAGCCTCAACAGGTATTGTTACATTACTTATTGGCAAAGAATTTTTGTTTAACATTTTTATTTGGTCAAGATGCCGTTTCCAAGTTACGTCTAACTCTGGAATATAAATTTCATATAATTTGTTTCCTATTAATTTTACAATTTTTCCTTTTTTCCAAAATTCTTTATTATTTTTATATTCCCTAGTTAACACGTTATCTCCGATTTTAATCTCTAAACTTCTATTTCCTGAAAAATGTTCTTTTTGTTTAATTTGACCCTTTTCTACTTTTGTTTTAATTTTATTATTTGCTGATAATAAACTAAATCTAGTATTGACTTTATGTCTAAAAATAAGTTCTGAAGGTGTAACACCAGTGGCGGAGTGTATCGAATTTCTATAATCAAAAAGAAATTGACAAAGCAAAAATTCAAGATCACTATGGGACTTATTTTCCAAAACTACTTTTTTTAAGGCATTTTTAACAATTTTAACACTAGACTCGGCTTGGCCATTAGACTGGGCATGATAGGGTGGTGAAAAAATGTGTTCTACATTATTTGATTTTAGAAATTTTGCAAATTCGTCGGAGCAAAAAGATGTGCCATTGTCTGAAACGAGTTGTTTTGGTAACCCAAATCGAGAAAAAATTGATCTTAATATTTGTATGGTATTATGACTAGTTATAGATTTCATTACGAAACATTCTAACCATTTTGAATGTGCATCAACGAGAATAAAAAATATTTTATTTAAAAATGGTCCACAAAAATCTACGTGCACCCGATCGAAGGCTTTTTCAGGCCATATCCATGACGACAGCTTAGCTTTTCGAGGAGATGGACTGATCAAGCTACAGACCTCACAATTTTTTACAAAGTTTTCAATTTGTTTGTCCATTTGCGGCCACCAAAAGTAACTCCTTGCAACACCCTTCATTTTGACCATACCTAAATGTGTTTGATGGAGTTCTTGTAAAACTCTCTTTTGTAGTGTTTCCGGAATGATTATTCTGTTGTTCCATACTAAACAATCATTTTCAATGGCAAATTCATACTTTTTATCGAAATATGTTTTAAATGTTTCATGTTTTTGGGTGAATAAAGGCCAACTCCCTGTTTTCACAAATTTTATAATTTTTTGTAAGAAGGTATCATTTTGCGTTGCTAAATAAACATCTTCAAATTTAATTTTTAATTCGTTATCTTTTGTAAAGTAATTTAAAAAAACTTTTTCAAACTGTTCTTCATTTTGACTCTCATTTTGACTGTCAATGGGCAAACGCGATAAAAAATCGGCCTTATTATGTTCTGATTTAACATATTCAATTGTATAATTGTAATTTGACAATATTACTGCCCATCTCCGTAGTCTGTTAGCGGAAAATTGGGGTATACCTTTAGTTGGGTTAAAAATAGTTACTAGAGGTAAGTGATCAGTAGCTAGGATGAAGAAATTTCCATATAAATATTCATTAAATTTATTTAACCCAAAAATTATTGCAAGGCCCTCTCGTTCAATTTGAGAATAATTTTGTTCTGACCTTGATAAGGTGCGAGAAGCGAAAGCTATAGGTTTTTCGATATTTTTTTCCAAAACGTGACATATGATGGCCCCTATTCCCACGTTTGACGCATCTACAATTAATTTAATCGGCAACTCCGGCTGAAAATGCACAAGAACATCATTTGTTGTTAATTTTGTTTTTATTAATTCAAAGGATTTTTTACAAGCATCATCCCAATTCCATTTCACTGTTTTTTTTAATAGATTATATAAGGGATATAAAAGGGTAGATACATTTTTTATGAATTTACCATAGTAGTTCACTAATCCCAGAAATGATTTCAACTGTGTAGTATTTTGTGGATTTGATACCTCTTTTATAGCTCTAAGTTTGTCTGGACAGGGATGCAACCCTTCCTTTGAAATAATGAACCCTAAGTATTTTATCGAATTTTGAAAAAATTTACACTTTTCTAAAGAAACCTTGAAATTTGAATCCGATAATATTTTTAAAACTACCTCTAATCTTTCAATATGTTCCGTTTTTGTACATCCCGTAATTAAAATGTCATCTACAAAACAAGTTACCCCTTCTAACCCTTGAAATAATGTTTCCATGATTTTTTGAAAGATTGCTGGCCCGGAAGAAATCCCAAAAGGGAGTCTATTATAAACAAAAAAACCTTTATGTGTGGAAATGGTTGTAAATTTTTTTGAATTTTCGTCTAACAATATTTGTTGATACGCATTTGTCAGATCAATTTTGCTAAATTCAATACCTCCGCCTAGTTTTACAAATAACTCCTCCGCCCTTGGTAGCGGATATTGATAATTTTTTAAATAAGGGTTTATGGTAATCTTAAAATCACCACAAATTCTAACCTGACCGTTGGGTTTGATAACCGGTACCACTGGTGTTGCCCACTCTGTATACTCTACTGGAGCAATGACATTTTCTTTTAATAATCGATTTAGTTCATTCTCAACCTTTTCCTTAAGAGCAAATGGTAATGGCCTGGCCCTAAAAAATTTTGGTACCATAGTATCATTTTTTAATATGATTTTTGCCGTTCCTTTATTGAAGGTCCCCAATCCTGGTTCGAATAATTTTTTATTTTTTTCAATAAGACTGTTAATTTGCACATTTTCTACAAAAAAAAATTTTTCTGTTAAATTTAAATTAAATAATTCAAAAAAATCTCTTCCCAAGATTGGAGGTCCTCCATTTTTTATAACAAAAAATATTAATTCCTTAGAAATATTTTTATGTGTGATAGTTAATTTTGTACTACCAATCGGTTTAATTTTTTGTCCCGTGTAAACAAAAAATTCTTGATCCGTATGATTTAATTTAAAATCTGAAAAATGTTTGTGATAAAATTTTTCTGAAAAACAACTACAAGAAGCTCCAGTATCAATTTGAAAGTTAAATTTTTTTTCAAAAATAATTATCTCAGCCATGATGGGCTGTTTACCTACTTTTTGGTTTAAATTTGAAACCATAAATAACGAATTGTCTGCTACATTACTATCTGAATCTGAGTTTGAGTCTGACTCTAGTTTTTCTAGATAATGATTTCGCTCTGATTTGTTTTTGAAAAATTGTTGATTTTTTTTATTTTTAAAATAAGGATTTCTTTGTGAACAAACTGTAGCTAAATGCCCTTTCTGATTACAAACATGACATTTACACTCACGATACTGACATTTTGTAGCAATGTGGTTTGATCTTCCGCAGACGTCACAATTCCTGTGCGCCATTGTGGATGATGATGTGGATGGCTGGTGATTTGCTGTGTTTCTATTTCCGGACTTGCGCAAATGATTAAGTGGTTCTTGCTTTACAAATGGCACTCTCTCACCTCCTTGTTGGGAATTTTTAATAGCGGCATCCTTACTGGCAGCTATGGCAATGGCTCGTTCGAAGGTCAACTCGTTTTTCTCTTCAAAGAGACGATCCATTATCGATCCATTTCCAATCCCCATTATGAATCGATCTCTTAAGGAAATCTCGAGAAATTCTCCAAATTGGCAATGTACCGCTAAACTCCGAACTCTTGCGGTCCACTCCATAATTGACTCGGAATCTAACTTTTTTGCAGAATAAAATTTGGCACGTTCTGCAAAAACGGATAGTTGACCGACAAAATGTTTATCAAACACCTTGAGCAAGTCTTTAAAATTTTTCTCTTCGGGTTTTTCCGGCAAGCACAAATTGTACATTAACCGATAAGAGTCTTCCGATAATGAGTTCAAAAAAATGGCACGTTTTTTCTGTTCATCCTGTATTCCGTTAGCACTAAAGTAATTGTTTAATCTTGGTTGAAAAATCGTCCAATCGTTCGCATTTATGTCGAATTCCCGTAGCTGTCCCAGCAAAATTGTGCCCACTGTTGCGTCGTCGACCGGCATTCTTCTTTATGTAATTTCTACTAATAACGCACTTGTAATTATTTTAATTATTAAACACACGATCCCATCCTCGTCGCCAATTTGTTATTTTGCACTTAATTTGAAGGCAGGATAACACCTTTAATTTTGGGTTCGATGTGAAAATAATACACTCTATTAATTTCGTTGTTTATTCATCGGTTGTAAATACAATACAATCCCTAACATTTTATTTCGTACCTACATCGATAATTCTAACTAAAACTCAACTGATAACAATATAAACAAGAAATATAATTTGGCCTCCAGTGGCGTATCCCGATTAACTTAAATATAATATATAACAGCGATGCTTTTCGATTTTTCTCGCTTTTCACTCATTTTTCTGATTTTTTTTTTGTTTTCTTTTTTCTGATTTTTTTTGTTGTTTTCTAATTTTTCTTCATTGTACTGTTTTTCTTTTCTATTTTTCCGTTTTCTAATTTTTTCACATTTTTTCTTATTCCTTTGATTTTTTATGATAATATTTATATTCTATTTTACAATTTTATTTTTCATTTTTTCCCAATATTTTCTAATTTCTCTCTCAATTTTTTTCTTTTTTTTAGTATTTTCGATTGTTTTAATTATTTCTCATTTTTTTTTTCATGTTTATGATTTTTTATTTTTTTACTTTTTTTTTATTTTTTTCAATTTTTTCTAATCTCTCATTTTTCCTCATTGTTCTGTTTTTCTATTTTTTTTTTGTTTCTTTTTCTCATTTTTTTATTTCGTTGATTTTTGCGATATTTTTGTCGTTTTTTTTTGTGAAATGTTTCAATTTCTTGCGTTTTTTCAGGTTTTTCTTTTTCGCTTTTTTGCGATTTTTAGCGTATTTTTAGTTTTTTTTCGGTTTTGTGATTTTTTCATTTTTTTCTTATTTTACAATTTTATTTTTCATTTTTTTCTCAAAATTTTCTAATTTCTCTTTCAATTTTTTCCAATGTGTTTGTTTTTTTTTTATTTCTTTTCCGATTTTTTCTGTTTTTTGCAACTTATACAAATTTTTTTTGAATTTTTTCATTTTTTATGGTTACAGTTGTTTCCGGTTTCTTGGTTGGTTTTTGCGATGTTTTTCGATTTTTCTAGCTTTTTTTGTCATTTTCCTATTTTTTTTTAAATTATTTTCGATTTTTTCTCGTTTTTTTTTCTATTTTTTTCGTTTTCTAATTTTTTATAATTTTTTTTTATTTCTTTTGATAATTTGCGATTTCTTTGTTATTTTGTTGTGGTTTTTTGTGACTGTTTTGCGATATTATGTGATAGTTTTTGATTTCTTGCGTTTATTCCGTATTTTACAATGTTATTTTTTATTTTTCCCAAGATTTTATAATTTCTCCCTCAATTTTTTTTCAAACTCTTGTTTTTTTTTATTTTTTTCGGTTTTTAAAGTTTTTTTTGAAATTTTTTCGATTGTTTTAATTATTTCTCGTTTTTTTTTTCATTTTTATGATTTTTTGTTTTTTATTTTATTATCTCATCTCAATTTTTGTCATTTGTCTGTTTTTCTATTCTGTTTCTGTTTTTTTTCTCATTCTTTTTATATCATTGATTTTTTGCGATATTTTTGTCATTATTTTGTGATTTTGTTGCGTTTTTTTGCGATTGTTTTACGATTTTTTGTGAAATGTTTCGATTTCTTGAGTTTTTTTAGGCTTTTTTTTTCGTTTTTATGCGATTTTTGGCATTTTTTTTTGGATTTATGATTTCTTCACTTTTTCCGGATTTTACAATTTATTTTTCATTTTTTCCCAATATTTTTTAATTTCTCTCAGTTTTTTTTAAAGTTTTTGTTTTTTTTTTTAATTTTTTTTTCAGATTTTTTCTCTTTTATTTTTCAAATTTTTTCTATTCTTTTAATTTTTGTAAAAAAATATTAAAATAGCTTCCCGAATTTCGAATTTTGAAATCTAGTCATCATAATTTTAATTCTAAAAGAAATCTAGTTTTTATTAGGTATTATACTAAAATAGTAATTTTAGCAGCATTTTAAAAATATTGTAACAAAGATATAAATTTTCTATCAGAATATAAAATTTCGTTTTTTCTGCTACTTAAAAATATGATGGCAACATTGCGTTACGTAGACATGAATTATATACCCCAAAATAATTATTTTGCAGGTGGCGCCATCTATAAAAAAGTACGTGAACTGTAAAAATGGCAGAATAACAGGTCTCTGATGTGTTTTTGGTAATGTTTTATGGTTCAAATTATAAATTTTTGAAAATAATACTTTCAGTAGATAGAACCATTGTATATAGACTTCCTAGTAGGATACCCTACGTGTAATTATTGTTGGAGCCACTTGCGAGCGACATCTATCATAAATTTTGTTAACTTGACACTATTTTAGCCTGTACAGATACGCTCTCTGGGAGGAGGAAATTCTAACTAATGAGTATGGCAATATAAAGTGCCAGAAACGTATTTAGGGGTCGATTCTTACATTTATATTAATAAAAAATAATAAACAGCCCAAGTAAAATTAATAATTTACTTTTGTAGGAAATTTTATGTTTTACAATTTTTAAAATTAATGGTATTTTTTTCAATTTTTTAATTTTAGTATTTACCATTAAAAACATTTTTTTAATAACTTTAAAATCAATAAATAATTAATATTTCATTCAATTTTATTCAAAATGAGAAACATGCCTTTTTTAGGTTTTCTGGATCAAGACGAATTAATAAAATTAGTTAAACAAAATCAATTTTTTCATTAAAAATTCATGGCTTTTGAATTTTTTCAACTTTTTACAATTTTGGTTATAACATCTACAAATATTATGAAATAATTCACACAAATATATAGTACCTTTTGCACCCTTTCGGGTACTGTAATTACTTTTTTATTTGTTGTATACTTTTTGATAAAACGAAATTATAAAAATAAAATTTAAATTTTTATTGAGCAATTTTTTAAATAATTCCACAATTTTTGAAACAAAAATTTGAAAAAAAAAATACAATTTTTAAGTTTTTTATTACAAATTTCATTGTATTATTTTTAATTTTTAATATTAAAATTTTGCCAAGTTAATAATTTTATGTTCTACAACTTTGGAATCTTATTATTTTTCATTAAAATGCATAATTTTGGCTTAAAATCTAACAAAATGCCCTAAAATATGTATATATTTCTTTCACGCCCTCTAGCGGCAAAACTATGGGGAATTCGAAAAAACAGTTACGGATAAAATGTGTAGAAAATTTTATGTTCTACAACTTTGATAATCTGTAATTTTTCATTAAAATGGATAATTTTGGCAATTTACAAAAGTTTGAAAACAATAACTTTTTGATAGATTGATAGATAAAGTTTATTCATGTGAAATCGGAAAGT
The DNA here is from genome assembly GCA_963243735.1 of Neocrepidodera transversa. Classification (NCBI taxonomy): domain Eukaryota; kingdom Metazoa; phylum Arthropoda; class Insecta; order Coleoptera; family Chrysomelidae; genus Neocrepidodera; species Neocrepidodera transversa. The sequence goes on from OY725341.1 coordinate 33,266,769, forward strand.
AAAAATTAAAAGCATAACATATAAAATTAAATTTTTAAATTCGAAACATAAATTTTGGAACTTTGAATTCTAAATTTTCTATTATTGCGTTTTTATCATTTAATCTATTTTCTTATATTAAATATATACAGGGTAGCTCAACAGATATATGAAACACTTTATAAAAAGTTTTTTATGTAGATATATGCAGGGTCTATGAGTACAATTTAAATTTGTTTCGATTTATACAGGGCGTCTCAAAATAAAGATTTGCATTATACTTATATATTTTTCATAGTTCTACAACTCTCATTGTGTAAAACTTACAGATTTATTTGAAAGGTATTAATGGCGGTTAAAAGCAAATATTTTAAAATGATTTTCATGTATACAGGGTGGTCCATTAGTAACCTAGGCAAATGTGAAAAAACACATTTTTGGTGTTCTCGCTTTGGATCAAAAGTAGATAATCAATCAAGTATCCTTATCATAATAAACAATGCTATTGTTTTAATGATACCAATTTTACACGCTTTTAATAAAATGAAAAAACTGTAATGAAAGTTTTTTAAATGTCAAATGTATTTTAGATCAAAAATTAAAATGAAAAATTTAAAACTGAGTTTAAAAAAATCTACAGTTTATTGTCTTTGTACATTGGTAATTTTAAAACTTGTGATTTTTTTAAAAATGTCGTGCTCACCCTGTATACATGAAAATAATTTTAAAATATTTGCTTTTAAGAGCTATTGCCCCGGTGAGTCAAGTAAAAATACCGAAAAAGGTGCGCTGCGATATTTTTTAATATAAAATTCACAATTTTTAAAATGGGTCTTTGATTTTTTTACACTAAAAGTGTGTTTTAAGTACTACCTGACAACATTAAAAATATGAACAAATAACTTCAACATGGTCCAGAAAAAAAATTATTTGCTTTTAAAAATGATGATTTCGTGATTCTTATTTTAAACGCTATAGGCACTTATTGTTCAATGAATTTAAAATTTTCTTTCTTTATTTTTTAAATAATACATACTTATACAATTTGTATTACAAACATATCAAGAATTAAAATAAATAGAAAAATGGGAGAACACTAATTTTAAACAAATTTACTTTAATTTTTGCTCAATATTGAGTAAAGTAAATTTGTTTAAAATTAGTGTTCTCCCATTTTTCTATATTTTTTTTTAATTCTTGATATATATTGGAAACCGATTAAAAAAATGAAATTTTTTTCCATAGAAATTCATGTGATACCAATTATCTACAAACTGCTTGAACTTTTTTTTTATTAGATTAATAGTAAACTCACAATCCTTAAAACGCCGACCCATGGTCACATGTAAATTAATTTTTTTCTTGATGATATTGAGTTTTTTTGTTTATATTTTAATGTTGTCCGGTAATCCTTAAAACACACTTTTGGTATAAAAAAATTCAAAAACCCATTTTGAAAATTTTAAATTTTATATTAAAAATAAATCTGTAAGTTTTACACATTATAAAAGTTATAGAACTACGACAGAGGTTTACTGAACCCTGTATATAAAATCTCAAAAATATATTGTTACCTAGGGATGCTGTAAAATTGATAAACAACACAAAATAAAAATATAATATAATGCGGATCTGACCTGACCAAAAAGGGAAAACTAGGTATTTAAATAATTGTTCAAGGTCAGCGGATCCAACCCTCGACAAGCGATTATGTCCCTTAATAGCAAGCTAGCATCCAAATACAAGTGCTGCCATCTATACTTAGCCTCCATCTCGGTCCAACGTAGTCTCCATAAGAGTATCCTACTAGGAAGTCTATATACAATGATAGAACGTCCTTTAACTTTAAAGATTCAGTAAGTAACGGCGATGACGTTTAGAATAAAACTTTATAAGTTGATTTCTTGTCACAATCTAAACGTCATTGTCATTAGTTACAGAACCTTTAAAGTTAACGAACGTTCTACCTACTGATAATAAGACTTTTAAATGAAAGCAAAAAATGAAATATCTCTTATGTACCGTCTCTAATGAAAACATAATCTAGTTCCTGAATTAATTTTTATAACGATTTTTCATGCCTTTTTTTGACGTTAAATTTTCACAATTCCATTGTTTTCTCCATTTTCTTAATTTTTTTTTCACTTTTCAATATATTCAGGAACTAATTTAATACCATTAGGATATTATAAAAGCAAATCCGCATATATTTATTGTCTGGATTGTCCGTGGTATATGTTCAAAAATTTCCCTATTCTTCTCCATTTGCTAACGCTGCCTTAAAGTGTTGTGCCAAGTCAAGACGCGTCGGTTGATATATATTGATATGGTTTTTTTAGTTATATGGGTAGTTTTAGTTCTGTTTTTGTATCTATTGTGGTTGACTGTGATTGAAAGGTGGAAGGTTATTGTCAAATGTAAGTATGACAATGAAAATGAGGTTATAAAAAAAAGTTTAAGGTGCGTGTGAATGTATGTAAATGTGTTAAGATTTATTTAAGAATGTTTGTTAGAGGATTATTTTTCATTGAATTTAATAATGAGTTCACAACAATTGTGGTACAAGTAAAAGGAAAAATCTTAGTGTGTTTAGTCATTTAAATTTACAAAAAAAAAAAAAAAAAATATCTAGTTAGGGGGAGGAAAAAAAAACAAAGGAAAAAAAAATAATAAACAGTTTTGGTTTTTTGATTAATAAGAAAATGAGAAATGTCAGAGATATGAAAAGTAGAATGAGATGTTTTAAAAAAAATGTATTATTATAAAGTAACTGAAGTTATAGTTTAGACAAATTGGCGTATAAGAAAACGAAGGGGGTCAGTGTGGATTAGACGGAGAGGCAGAGATGGGGAAGACTTAAAAAAATTATCGAAAACAGCAGAGTAAATTCAGTCGGAGAAGTATTAAGAAGGAGAAGTATATAGAATAGTAAAAAAAAAAGAACTGAAGAAAGAAGTATTGAAGGCGCCCAAAATTATAGTTTTTTTTATTTATTTTTTTGTAAAGTTTATTATTTTTTTTTAAGGAACCGAACCCTAAAAGAGAATAAGAGTTGTCACAATAGCCAGTCTAATATAAATTGTCGCCAGCCAACGTGGGGCCCGGTTTAGTGTAAATTCCACATCATTTTCATTTCGGAAGTATCATCAAAATTGGTAAGATTTTTAATTTTATTTTGTAGCACAATTGTTGAAATTAACCTTTTGAATTGAAACTAATGATATTTGAGTGATTGAAATTTAACCTTGTTTAGGATATAAATTAGAGTTATTAAATTTAACATCGGTTTTTTTTACAGTATTTAATTTGACAGTATTTGACATTTCAAATTAAATTAAAGTTTGACATTTGGGATAAAGTAAATTATACGGGGGGGAGAATATTATTTTAGTAGAACGAAATTTAATAGTTATCAATAGAAGTGCTAAGTGTTAGTGTTATTTAAAAAAAAAAATTAATGGAAACAAGAAGGAATACAAGAAGAAACCCTATAAGAGAAGAAGATATAGTTGTTGATGAGGAATTTCAACATGGAGATCTAGAAGGACAAGGAAACATGATAGATGTAGAGACCAATAATGTGACAGAAAATTCTGATGAAAATATGGAAGGACAAGAAAAAGAACCAATTAAAATAGAAGAACAAGAGACGATGATGGAGATGATGATGAAAATGATGATGAATATGAGAGATGATTTAAAAAATAGTATACAGGAAGCAAGTAAGAAATCAGAAGAAGCAAGTAAGAAATCAGAAGAAAAATTACAAAATAGTATACAGGAAGCAAGTAAGAAGACAGAAGAAAATATAAAGATTGTAAAAAATGAAATAAAGAAAACAAACGAAGAATTAAGAAAAAAATTCAGAGACGAAATATTAAAGTATAGAGAAGAATATAAACAAGAAATTAGGTTAGTTACTAAGGAAATAGAAAAAGTGAAGGAAGAAGTCAAATCAAATTTAAATCAAGAAAAACAACATAGAGAACAAAATATGAAGAAAACGGACGAAAATATTAAGAAAATGGATAAAAACATTAAGAAATCGGATGAAAATATGAATAAGAATTTAGAAAAAACAAAGCAAGAGAGTCCAGAAAGTAAACAAAATAATGAAGGAATAAACAAAAAAATAGAAGAATTAAAGAATTATACGGATAATAAAATAGAAGAAGAAATAGAGAAAGTAAAATTAGGTCAACAAGATAATGCAATTTTGAAAAATAAATGGTTAAATCCTACTGCAGGAATAGCTAAGCAAGTGGAACAAAATATAAAGGAAGTAGAAGAAAGGATTATGGAAAATATTGACCAAAAGATAGGGGAAAATATAGAAAAGTGTAAAAATGAAATAAAGTTAGGTGGAGAAATAAATAAAATAAAAGAACAAGTGAATATGAAAAATATTTTGAATAGAAGAAAAGAAAGACCTTGGAACATACAACAAAACATAAAACAAAAAAACGAAAAAGAAAACAGAAACTTCAAAAAGAGTAATAATGATAAAATTAATAATAATAAGGAAAGTAAGAAGAATAAAGTAAGAGGTAAAGAAATTGCAACAGAAATAAAAGGAAAGACACTTATATGTTATAAAATAAATAAAAAACGAATGGAAAAAAGATATAAAAGACGTAAGGTCAAATTTAAAATATAGAAAAGAAACAAATTGATGGATTTACTGAGGAAAATCATAGCAAGGACAATGGACATTAGAATATGACTATAGGAAGTCAATAATAAATTTAAATTTAAATTAGTTTTAAGAAGTTTATTTAAAAAAAAAAAAAAAAGAATTTAAGTTAAATTAGTTCATTTGTTAATTAAAAATTAAAGTCTCTTGGGGGAAGCATAAAAAATAATTTAGTAATGGAAAGAAGTATGGAAGAAATTGATAATGGACATAGGTATGGGAATAAAAGCATAAATAGGAGAAAGTAAGAAAATGTAAGAAATTATTATGAAGATGGAGGTAAGAAGAATTGTAATAAAGCAGAGAAAATAGGATCTTGAATATAAAATAATTAAATAATAAATAATAGTGTTAAGTGCGGTAATATAATTATAATTAAATAATAAATATTAATATAAAGAATATATGAGGTATATGAAGTTTTATAATGAAATATGATGAAGTATAATAAAAGGTTATGAATAAATATGGGTAATAAATAATTAAAAAGTAATTTCAAGATAATATTAGAGAAAAGAAGATAGTATTTTATATGGAAAGATAGAAGTAAATAAGTTGGAAGTGTTATAAAAGAATAGAAAGAAGAATAAATGAAGAAAGAAAATTTTAATAAGAATTCAGAAAAACGACAGAGTGAAAATTAAATATAATGGTGCTAAAAAATCCTGAAAATGGAATTATACGAGGAGTTTTTAATATAGAGCAGATATATGAGTATAAATTTGAAGATGAGAAGATATAAATTAAAAGTGATAGATTATCAAATTGAAATTAGTATGTTTAATGTTATTTGTTATTATTTAACTTTGTAGTAGTTGTTAATATTTTACATAATTCATTTTAAAGAATTTATGTAATTCGTTTAAAATTCATAATGGGGGATTTGATATGGTTTTTTTAGTTATATGGGTAAATTTAGTTCTGTTTTTGTATGTATTGTGGTTGACTGTGATTGAAAGGTGGAAGGTTATTGTCAAATGTAAGTTTGACAATGAAAATGAGGTTATAAAAAAAAGTTTAAGGTGCGTGTGAATGTATGTAAATGTGTTAAGATTTATTTAAGAATGTTTGTTAGTGGATTATTTTTCATTGAATTTAATAATGAGTTCACAACAATTGTGGTACAAGTAAAAGGAAAAATCTTAGTGTGTTTGGTCATTTAAATTTACAAAAAAAAAAAAAAAATATCTAGTTAGGGGGAGGAAAAAAAAAACAAAGGAAAAAAAAAATAATAAACAGTTTTGGTTTTTTGATTAATAAGAAAATGAGAAATGTCAGAGATATGAAAAGTAGAATGAGATGTTTTAAAAAAAATGTATTATTATAAAGTAACTGAAGTTATAGTTTAGAAAAATCAATAAAATTCATATATAAGAAAAAGGTTTATCAATATAAATGGAAGCATAACAAGAATACAAATAAAATATTAAAGAAGACAAATTGGCGTATAAGAAAACGAAGGGGGGCAGTGTGGATTAGACGGAGAGGCAGAGATGGGGAAGACTTAAAAAAATTATCGAAAACAGCAGAGTAAATTCAGTCGGAGAAGTATTAAGAAGGAAAAGTATATAGAATAGTAAAAAAAAAAGAACTGAAGAAAGAAGTATTGAAGGCGCCCAAAATTATAGTTTTTTTTATTTATTTTTTTGTAAAGTTTATTATTTTTTTTTAAGGAACCGAACCCTAAAAGAGAATAAGAGTTGTCACAATAGCCAGTCTAATATAATATATAGCATAGGGCTCTCCGAAAAAAAAAATTGAAAAATTTGGAAAAAAAATATTGGAAAAATTTCCATTTTTTTGGAATCGAACTTTCTTCCGCTGACGGAAACGGACTCTTGAAAAATCGGGCAAGATTATTCCTTTTTCTAGTTTACAGATTCACTTTAGATCGGTAGGTTTTCATCAAGAGTAATAAGAATTATGTATTCACAAGAATAATAGAAAGCGAACTGCAAGAACTTAGCACTGCTTTTAAAAGAATGACGTCAACAATAAAATTACAAGTTTAAGATTTTTCCATTTTGTCATTCTGCATGTTTTTTTTGCAGTGTGTTGGCAAAAACAATCTGTCACAAAAATATGTTTTCCTGTTTAATCCAAACAGTTACCTTTAATGTATTTTTTGTATAAAGTTATTAATTTATTAATAAAAGGCCAACTTCTATTACTTTATAAGAAATTGATTAAATTCTAAACGAAGCCTAAATTCACAGCAATTAGTGGAGGTTCTTTTCAAAAGAAATAACCGCTTTCTGACGTAAAACACAACTATATAAGGTATTTCCTAAAATGTTATTACTAGTTTTTTTATCTGAATTACAGATTATTATATTTAGAAAACAGTAAACATTAAATGACACAAATCACTAATTTAAAAAAATGCTTTAGATTTTTCTATAATATATTTATAACACACATATTTTTTAAACAAAGTAGCAGTCTCTAAAAACAGCTAATTTATTGGTTAAAAACAATAAAAATTCGATACATAGAAAACGAACTTACATTTGTGAGTGTACAAAAATCCATCAAAATTTTTAATAATTTAACGAGTAACAATTTACAAAAAATTATTTATTTAAAAAGAGCATCATTAAAAAAATATCTTAATCGTATTAAAAATCTATTTCATTTTTTAGAAATATGTATATTCTATATTTTAAAAAAAATTCTTACCGTCTAGCAGCATTGTTTAACTTTTAACAATTTAAAAACTTCTATTAAATTCAATCCTTATCCAGAGTATTTATAGGTATTTAAGTACACGTAGTAGCCACGTATTTATATTATCATTAACGTAGAAGAACAATGTTATTAAAAAAATAATTGCAACTAACTTTATAGTACTCTTTCGCAAAGAAATAAGCTGTAGCCAACATTACAGTTTCTCACTATTTACAAGTAGCAATTTATATTCGTTTAGGAACGATTTATTATAATATTTTTTGTCTTCAAGCGTATACTAATAACTATATTACTTTTGGTAACACAGACCGAAGAAATATCCTATTGTTTTACTAGTACAACTATAGGTCTGTTCCAGTACGGTGTTTTGATCTGGATGAGTTTGCGCAGTATGAACATCGCATTTTAATCTTGATTAATTCTAATATATTTTTAAATATCCTGTCTTAGGGAAACAGGGGAACATGTTTGGTTTAAGTTTGAAACACAGAACATTTACGTGTATTGAAAATCATCGTTGCTAAAATGCTGCGTTCCCACTGCGCATACTCATCCAGTTCAAAACACCGTGCTGGAACAGACCTAATGACTTCCATTATGGTACTAGTGCAATAATAATGTGAAAACGATAGCAACGCTTTATTATAAGCGTTGTAAACGAGCAGATAGGAACTGTTATCGTAATATTTATTTAATTTGACTTTGTCTGTTTGGAAAATATAAATAACTATTTTTTGCTACATATAACTTGAATTATGTACATGTGTAGAAAAAATTCTTCAGATTACACTGCCTCGGCAGTAAACGTCTGAGCTCAACAAATAATAAGCACCTTCTGCTGCTAAATATAATATAATATTATTCAACTCTGCATGTACTAGGAATAGAAGGTGCTTATTATTTGTTGAGCTCAGAAGTTTACTGTCGAGACAGGGTAATCTTAGCGAAACAAAATCCTTCCTCTCGGAGTAATATGTATTATTATTTCTATAAGTGTAAAAATAATTCAAGTTATATATAGCAAAAAATAGAAGACATTTTTAAAATTGATAAACGTCAAACTTCATGAATATTGTATGACAATTATTACCTACTCGATTACAATGCCCATAATAAAGTGTTGCTATCTTGTATCATTATTGTTGTACTAGTACAAAAAGAAAACTCATTGTTGTACTAGTAAAACAATATTAAACTTATAAGCTCAACACATAGTAAGTGCCTTCTACTCCTAATAATAGAATATACTATCTTAATTTTAAATAACTTGTCAAAACAAATGTCAGAATTTTTGTACTAATACCACAGAAGATAAACTAATACAGAAGCGAAGGTTCCTGACGGCTCTTTTGATGTAGCGATGACCAACATTTGAGTGCCAGTTGAAGTTTAATAAACTGGGAAAAATGTTTAAAATTCGTAAGTCTAGATAGACGAATTTACAAATTTTGATCAGTTTTCCCAGTGTATTAAGCGGCAGAAACTTCAACTGGCACTCAAATTTTGACCACCGTTATATCAGGAACCTTCGCTTCTGTATTAGTTTATCTTCTGTGCTAATACAGAAACAATTTTCTATCCACACTTGTTTTACAATATATTATCATATTATATGAATTAAACAGAGGTTATTTATTTGGAGAAAAAAATGTTTACTAAACAAATCAATCCGGGGTTATTTACATGACTTAAAAATTACCAAGGTTAGGCGTCCTAAATTCGTACATGTTTGCGCAAGACATCAGCTAGAGTCCAAACGAAATAATTTATTATTTGATTGTGTAGGATCATTGTGTCTTTCGGGTGGTTTTCATTTTTTTACGGTTATGTATTTACTAAAAATGTATGGTAAAGTATTTGAACGATTTATGAATATTAGTATTCATAGAACACTAGACTGCGAGCATTATTTTTAATATATAAAATTTAAAGTGATGAGATTTTCTCCAAGACATCGAAGGACCAAACTCTTTAGGTAGGAGTTAAACCTATTTGAATTTTAAATGAAAACAGTATTGAAAATAGGAATGTGATTTTTATTTCATTTTTTCCAAGTATGAAACATGAACAGTAAAAAACATAAAGCGACACATTAATTTAAAATATGAAACCGAAATCAAATATTACTCATCACTTCACTCACTGTAAAAACTATTTACTCCCGACTAGAATTCGCTATTTTTTGGAGACCCGATTAGAATTCGCTATTTTTTGGAGACACCCTGTTTGAAAAACCAGTTTTGGCTGTTCGGTCGATATTTTTTGGAAACCACTTTTTTGAAATTGGACAATAATTTAAAATTTTATTTTCTGAAGAGAATACTGACGGTTTTCACATAACAAAACAATGGGTGAGATCATGTTCTTTTGAATTACATAAACTGTCAGTAGATAGAACGTCCTTTAACTTTAAAGACTCAATAAGTAAAGGCAATGACGTTTAGAATAAAACTTTACAAGTTGATTTCTTATACAATTGTCACAATCTAAACGTCATTGTCATTAGTTATAGAACCGTTAAAGTTAAAGAACGTTGTATCTACTGACAGTTAATCTGTCAATTCTCAAAAAAAATTTTACTATTGAAGATTTCATTATGAGTACAGATAATACTTTCACAAATATTCATAATAATACATCTATACCAAATATAGAAAATATTAGTAATGTTAAGCCGTCTTTTTGGGTTTCTAAGCCTGATTTATGGTTAAAAAAGTAAATTCAGATAAAAGTAAATACCATCTAACAATAGCTAATCTTCCTGTAGATATTTTTTCGGCTGTTATTGATAAAATAAATGACCCTCCAGGTAATAATCGTTATGATAATTTAAGCAAAATATTATTACTAGACTTACTTTATCTGAAGAAGCTCGTATGGAAAAGCTGATTTCCAATTCTCATCTTGGAGATAAAAAACCTTCACATTTTTATCGTGAATTAATGAAAATTGCAGGAGATAATATCATTGATGATAAATTACTAATAAAATTCTGGCGTCGTAGATTACCTCCAGTAATTGACATTGCAATTACAGCTTCAGATAAACAGCATATTTCAGATTTATTAATCTTATCAGATAAAATTTGGGAAACTCAGAACTCAAATTGTCAAGAATTACATAATATTAATAAAAATATTGATTATAGTACCTTGACGAAAACTCTGACAGACTTCACTCAAAGCTGTCAATCATTACTAAAAAATATTCTAGAGAAACAAAATAATTTAGAGTTAGAAATTCAAACGCTAAAAAATAACAGTTACAATTCAAGTCAGAGACGGGATTGTAATTGTAGAAATAGATCACGAAATCGTTCAGATTTTAAAAACAAAGATATGGGTACAGACTCTTCAAATAATTTATAAAAATAAAGCTAATAAATGTTTAGGTCCACCGTGGCTACTAAGTCAATATTTTAATAAAGATAATTGAAAAAAAATATTAACATCAACTGTTAAAACTTTTGGTTTTGAAAATAATTCCAGACGACTTTTTATTTCAGACCAAACAAATAAGTTAACTTTTTTGATTGATAGTGGTGCTGATATATCTTGTCTTCCGCGTCAATTATTTAAAAATGCACTTAAAGATACTGATACGTTATTAACTTCTGCTTCTAGCAATAAAAAGTTTTTAAAGGTAAATCTAGGATTACGAAGAGTTTATCCTTTTGATTTTTCCATTGCAGATATTGCAAAACCTATTATAGGTGCAGATTTTTTACCCACTTACGGCCTATTAGTTGATCTAAAGAATAAGAGGATTATAGATTCTGAAATTTCTTTTTCTTCATTAGGCCGTATCTGTAATATTTCTAAAGATGTTATCGTATCAAGACTTTTCACAATTGATAATCAATATACAAAACTTTTTAAACAATTTCCAGGCACATTTAGAACACCAACTTTTAACTCTAAACGTAAGCATGATGTTAAGCATTAAATAATTACAGAAGGGCGTCCTTGGAAATCAAGTGTAACATCACCGTTACACACGGTCAAAAAAAGGAGCAAATGACTGTAGACCTTGTGGTGACTATCGCCAACTTAATAAAATAACAGTTCCTGATAGATATCCTTTACCATTAATCTCTGGTGCAAATTTATTAACACATGGTTGTAAGTTTTTTCAAAAATTGATTTGGTAAGAACTTAGCATCAAATTCCTGTAGCAGACGAGGATATTTTTAAGACAGCAATTACTATGCCTATGGGTAGTTTTAAATTCATAAAAATGCCTTTCGGATTAAGGAATGCAGCCAATACTTTTCAAAGGTTTTTGCACTCTGTCACTAAGGGACTTAATTTCTTGTTCGTTTATTTAGACGATTTCCAATAGTAAATAAAAATGAGGAAGAACATTTAAAACATTTAGAACAATTTATTTGAACGATTAGAATCATTTGGACTAAATCTCAAACCTTCAAAATCTGTTTTTTTGGCGTTAAGTCAATCGATTTTGTAGGGTATTCAGTTTTTGAAGAAGGAATTTTACTTTCTAAAACTAAAATTCAACTTATCAACGATTATCCGTTACCAAAAACAGTTAAACAATTACAAAGATTTGTAGGGATGATCACATTTTATCATAAATTTGTTCCAAAATTTGCTAATATTCTTAGTCCTTTGTATGTATTTATTACGACACTAAATGGGGATAAAATTAAAATTATTGATTAATGGTCAGAGAAATGTGAACAAAGTTTTCATCAGTCTAAATAAGCATTATTTGAAGCTTGTCTTCTAGTGCATCCTAAAAAGGAGCACCCTTATTTCTAACTTCCGATGCAAGTCATTCGTGCATTGGGGTGTGTTAGAACAACTAGTAGAAGGTCTTAGACAGCCAATCTCATTTTTTTCTAAAAATCTTTTAAAAGAACAGTTGAATTACAGTGTTTTGTGATAAAGAATTATATGCAACATATTTGCTAATTAAACATTTTAGATACATGTTAGAGGATACAGATTTTGAAGTTTGGACAGACCATAAGCCAATAGAAAAAGCAATTTTTTCAAAAGCAGAAAAAACTCCACGCCAATACCGTTATTCTGAATTTATTCTACAATTTACAAACAAAATTTAATAAGTAAAAATGTCAAAGTGGCAGATTTTTTAAGTCGAATATATGAAGACGAAATCTGATAATAAAGAGGAGAAATTAAAGTTAAAAAGAATGTATCATTTGTATTAAATCCATAGTTAGTTATTATTAATTTTAGTGTAAAGTTTAATCTCGCATTTTTATGGGAGAGTTATGTAGTGCTTATTGTAAAAGATAAACACTACATGAGTTATCAGACAGAGAATGTCGCTTTAGTTATATTGACAAGTTGTATTTTTGGTTTTTCGGTTATATTTTCAAGTTGTCATTTTGGCATTTTTGATTATATTGACATGTTGTCATATTGGGTTTATTAGGTTATGAAGATCTGTCAATTATTTCATTTGTCAATCATTTCACCTTTCAAATTCAGATTAAGTTGACGTTTTAAGTGTATGCAAATAACATGATTATAACCTTGTCTCAGTTACCGTGGGAGACCGTTGTTATTATTTTTCATATTTATTTAATATTAAAATCGTATTCTAGGGACCTTAAAACGTGTTTATCCATTGAAAACTCACTACCCAATTTTTAGCATGATTACTATACCTCTCTTATATCAAATTTTTTTAATCGGAAACAAATTCTAAGTTAAATTATAATTGTTTAATAAAATCTTAATATCTAATAGAAAAAAATAATTTTGGCATACTATGTAATACTTATACAAAATTTTTCAAAATAAAAAATATGTATACAGGGTGAGTCAAAATGGAGGCACTTACAAGAAAACCAATAACTTCGAAACCAATGGAATCAGCCAAATCCAATTTTAACTGAAAAAACTAATAATTGAAAGCAATAATGTATTTAGAGTTGTTTAAAATTATACAAGGCGTTCAAAATGTGGCGATTATCCAATGACATTCTTATTTTAAATAGAACACCATGTATTTTATAATCCTATTATGTAGCAAATTCCATTACCATTTAAAGATTATAAAGATCTACTATTAACTTTGGAGTTATTTTTATTTTAGTTAAAATTTTACATTATTTTTCCACCGTAATGCCTAAGTATTTGATCAGCTTAGACTCTGATCCGAAAAAAAAATATCTTTTGAAAATAGGAATTTAGGTTTGGACATTATTAAAAATGTTTCGAGAAGCATCAACTTGTTGACACCTTTCAGTAATATTTGTCTACATTATTACTCATAAGAGAAAAACTGAAGTATTTAGTAGAAGAAAGAATTGACATGATTTTAGTAATGCTTTGATTGTTGGTAGAAAATGTCGATGATATCCTGATAAAAGAGCCCTGAAAAAGTACTTGAAACGTTCAGATGTTTGGTTACAGTTAGAAATTCCAGATTAGTCAGTTAATTTTTGTATTTCGTTGGGTAAAGACCTGTTTTCAGGCATCTTTGAGTTTTTGTCGGACAGGCGAGGGTTTCTAAGAATTAATCAATCGTTTTTATAATTTCGTATTCATTTTGATAATAATTATTTGTATTCATTATTGTATTTATGTTGTTTCTACCCTCGTCAATAAATTAGTTAGAAAAAGTACCATAATAATGATAATCAACTTTACTAATTAATAATCACTGAAATGGGTACGTAAAACTTCATAGACTTCACTCAGGATGGGATAGAACTTCAATCACTGATAATTACATAGACATTTTACTGCAATTCACGCGCGTCTAGGTTCGCTCGGCCTAATAAGAGATTATTTTTCGTAATTATATTGGTATTTATATAGAAAGCAAACACTGTTAGCACATATGATGTATACATTTGTTACAATTGTTTCAAAAATATGAATAAATGTTAAAAAGGGAATAAAAGACTTAAGATGATGATGTGCATTTGGATTTTTTATAATCAATAAAAAAGTAATATAAATAAAGCGAAAATTCTTTCCTTATTTAAAATAAGAATGCTGATCTTTTAGAGATTATTTTCGATTATTGTCAAAGTTCTAGAGATTTTTATAGGGCAGGAGTACCTAAATATTTCCAGTGGCGGGAAATTCTAAAAAGATTCCTAAGATATACGAATTGTAATTCCTAATCCAAGAGGTTTGAAAACAATGTTCTTAAGCATATCAATTTCCGAATACGTTGGCCAATTACCCTCTGTATATAAAACATTAATAGAAAAACCTGGAATGATTTCACCTAGCAACTTTACCTTGTATGCAACAATTAATTAATTCCAGTTTTTAATTATTATACTAAATTTATATTTTTTAGATGCCGGACAATCTTCTCTTACCACTAAATTACATCGTAATGGCGGAAGCCGAACCCGATCTAAGTACCTTCGAAAACAAAACTGGTCTTGCCGAAGACATGAAGTTTTTGGCATCTATGCCGGAACTTTGCGATGTCACTTTTCTCGTAGGGGATACCAGGGAACCGGTTTGTGCTGTCAAAGCTGTTCTAGCCGCTCGATCTAGAGTTTTTCACAAAATTCTATACCAGGTAAATATGTACTAATCATTATTATAATAAAATAGTTAATTTTCCTCTCAGGGAATACATAGATTTTGGAAATAGTAAAAATCAAACAATTAAAAATTAATAGAATTAATATGTTCATACCAATCCCGGTTCAGATATAAAACAAACCAAGCACTAAGATATGGACTAGAAATGAACATCATCAAAATAAATTTTATGGTCATAAGTAAAAAAATACCAGTAGAACAAATATCCAAATTTGTTTATCTGGGAACGTTAGTAAACGTACAATGAGACCAATCACAAGAAATCAAATGTATAAGAGAAAAAGCATAGACGCCTCCATCAAGACTCTTTAAAAGCCACAACCTCAAACTAGATGTTCTGTGTGTTCTCCATATGGAATGGAACCCTAGTGGACATTAACCGAAGCAATACAAAAGAAACTCGAGGCCTTCGAGATGTGGCTCTGTAGAAGGCTTCTTAGAATATTATGGGTAGATTAAGGAAACAAAACACTATTAAGACTTTGGGACCCTGTTTAACAAGTGAAATCCGCTAACACGTTTGGAGTCTTTTTCAACTCTCCGGTGCACTGATTTCAGTAGGAAGCTGATTCGTAGTTTCTTGTCGGGGATTTTGATGCGAAGACTAATATTTAAGGAAGAAAAAATGCTTCACTTGTTAATTATATTTATTTATCTATGAATAATATGCTGTGTTGGATATATACATCTATTTACAATTGTGCCTTGTACAAGAATTTATAAGAATTTATAATGAGTAGCTGTACACACTATTAACTTCCTAATTGACACTATTAAACTTACACTATTGCACTTATTTTAGCAACGCAGGAAAAGGAATTTGAGTGGAAGAATATGGATTATGGAATGGGATTTTTACAATTTAAGGTTTTTAAAAAGGGACTAACTCTGCGGTATTTTTCCTAGCCGTTACAGGGTAGTGGAGGCAACAAACTAACAATGAGGCAGGGACGGACTTACTTGTTGAGGTACTTTCAACAGAAGGAAAGGAATATCTCGGTCATATAATAAGAAAAGTGTTTGGAAAGAGAGGACCAGGAAGAAGAATCATGGCTTAAGAACTTAAGGACAAAAACAATCACAACTGTTTATAATAGCAGTCAACAAGGTCGTCATAAGATTTATATATACCAGTCAGCTTGCGCGTTATAGTGAAGTTAAGATATGTTGAGAATTCTCAGAGAGAAAATAGCTCCAGTAATCGAATATCCATTCTATGTCAAACGTTTTTCTTTATTTTTAAATCTGATTAACAGATCTAAAAGATCTCCAGTCCATTTAACTCTACCTACAAGTTATCTAAAGGTTTTCTAATTTGGGGAAAGTCATGTAAACTTACAAATGATCCAATTAAGATTAATCTAATATATCTAGCATGTCTAGTTATATCTCAATATGCTTAAGTCAACTCTTTAACTAAAATAATTATATTTTCGACCACAAATGGCATTAACAAAATTATTAATCTGTCTGTTTATAGTCAGCCAAATGAAACTTAATTCAGTAATTCTTTTGCTGAGCTCTATAGGGTGTCCCAGAATAAAGCGGACAAACTTCGGCGGTAGAATATTTACTTAATTTTAAGACCAAAAGTTTTTATGAACTCATTATTTAAATCGAGTATTTACAGGGCGTTAAATTTTCAGAAAGAAATAACATTTTTTTGTATAACTCCAAAACGGCTTTATATTTTTTTATGATTTTTTTTTGTGTGGGTTTATATTAATTAGTCTAATTTTACAGTAATAATTACCTGTCTGGGTCTTGAATCATAGACGTATGGTAGATAGGGGCTCAACAAGTGTTGCCAGAGTGGTACTATAGTACCACATGTGGTACTCTTGATGATCAAAAAGTACAGTGGTACTCCTTTGATAAATGTGGTACCCAAATTGGTTTCTGGGCACAACGAAAGATATCAACTTTTTTGTCGATTTTTTCAATCAAGAAATCAAAATATCCATCGCAGGTGACTATGAAAAGAAAGAGAAGCTTCCAAAAATTTGTACTAGAAACGTCACTCTCCCGGTAGATTCTGTTGCAAGTTGCGTAAACACTCCCGACGGTAATAACTCAACTTTTGTTTTAAGAAGTATTTATTATTATAAAATCATACGAACACCGACCAAGTGCCAGTGGCGGGGTAGAGGCTATACTTTTAATATAGATCGCTGGTTCAAATCCGGCTCGAAGGACCATTATTGTAACTCGTACACAGCACGTTGCTTGATTTTATAATAACAAAAAAAAAATATTATGAATAATTTTTAATAATATAGATACGATAACATGTTATTATAAAAAAACTTCTATAAAAATTTTTACAACAATGAATTTTTAATTCATGAGTTTCCCGCGTAAGCAACATAACCGCAACACTATGATAATTATTTATGCGGTGTTCGAGTCGAGAGGATAAATTTCTCACCTACTGATAGATAGTTTTTCATTATTGACTAGTAGTAGATAATAAAAATAATTGAAGACTAAATGTGATGTCAGAGGTAGGCGATCTTTCCACTTAATAATAGGCAAGAGTTTTTTAAAATCATTATAAAAAATTGGACAGTAAAAAAGCACTTTTTTTGAAATCATATCATTTCAAGTGAATTTTCGACCTGATCAAATAAAACGGTGAGGTACGTAATTCTTTATTAGATATGTTTTCGTTTGAAATAGTTTGAGGTTATGTAATAAATATTTTGATGTTGATTAGTGGTATTTATGCAAAACTAACTATTATAAAAGTAACCCAATTTAATAGTTTTTCAAATATAATTGTCAAATGAAAGGAATTCTTCAGGTCTTTATTGTCACTTAAAAGTTTTAAATCCACAGTGCATTTAACATAATGGAATTTCAATTTAATCTATTGAATATTCTCGTTCAAGTGTTTTTACAAACTGTTTTTTTTTCAATTAAATTCTTTTCAAATACAAAAAAAATAAAAACCGATGATTTCACAGAAAAATAATTACTCCTAAATATTGAGGAGTTATCGAGGTAACTAAAAAGATATCGTACATCAGTACGGTGTACTTCAAACAAGATAGCTTATGAAATCCTATACTCTATTTATTTTTAATTAACTGAAATTTATTATGCGTTCTTCTCTTCCACGCCGATCTTGCATATTTTCAAGTTGCTTATAAATAGGTTATATTTGAATTTTCTTGAGATGACGGAACTCCAAATTTTTCATCAGCAACTGAAAGCTACATGGGGGTAACAGCTCATTTTATTGATGAAGAGTATAAAATGTGTAGCTCATTGTTACAATATGTTCGGTTTGAAGGCCCAAATACAGCAGCAGCAATATCAGAAGAATTGCGGCGTATCTTAGATTGCTGGAATTTTATAAGACGCTAATCACAATAACCGATAATGCATCCAACGTTACTAATGCAGTGGAAAATGTATTGATCTGGAAGCACTATGGGTGTTTTGCTCATGAATTAAACTTAGTGGTTAATTCTGCTCTAGAAGATGTAAGTGCCACCGAAGTGATAAAAAAATTAAAACCATCGTTTCACATTTCAAATGATATCCGCAAGCTACTGAAAAGCTTTTAAAAATGCAAACACAAATAAGCTCAAAGTCACCAGTACATTTATTGCAAGACGTAGTCACCTGTTGGAATTTTGCTTCAGGAAGCAGTACGCAGTACTCAAGCCAATTTGACTGCACCAAATTTACAAACACTTTCAGAGGAAGAATGGAAAGTAACCGCTTAATTACAGCTCCACTTTGAACAAGCTACAAGAGAAATAAGTGGACAGAAATATTTGACTGAAAAAAAAAATTGAAAAAGTTGAATCAGTTGCTAAACATAAGGTAAAACAAATGATGAATAGATTCAGAAATGTGCTTTCCTCGATCCGAGATTTAAGTTGCATGTCTTTGATAATGAGAATGCAATTCGGACAACACAACATATTACAGACTGCGTTGCCGGCTTAATTAAAAAAAAATATAACTATACCTACAGAACGTTCTGTTAGCGAAAACATAGGTAGAGAACCTTCTGAGATGGAGACCGAGGCACAGTCAAAATAGTGGTCATATTGGGATGATTATGACACAAACATTTTAAAAATTCAGCCCACGGGGAATTCCAACTCTTTGGCTATTCTGTAAGTGCAACGGTACGTTAATGACAGTGTATTGGACAGGAAAGAAGATCAACTGCTGTGGTGGAAAAACAACAAACATATCTATCCAAACTTGGCGGAGCTCGTCTTAAGTAAGAGTTGCATGATTGCTAACACTGTTCCCCGTGAAAGACTACTCTCCAGAACAAATTATATAGTAAGTGAGCGTCGATCAAGATTGAAATATTCTAAGGTTAAGAGGTGGAGCCTAACAGGTACACCAATCTGACAACACTAAAATTGCTGCTAATTGCAAGTACCATGTGCAAAATCCCAGTTCTGTTGTGTTACTCGAGTTGTCAGTGTCGTCAGTCTATCACTGTCTTTCGGCAATAATAAAAGAGATGCACTGTGTTTCATATATACCAACAAAAAAACGATATTATTAAAATCATTTAATCTCCTGTGTACCAGGTGATGCTAGCAGTATTAAAATATTAATTTCTCAGTTAAAATATATTTTGAGAATTTTCGTATTTTCCGATCGGATGCCCACTTCGCCCGGCCAATCCAAGGTCGGCCACAAAACAGATGTAATTTTTTTTGATCATATTCAAGACTACCTGCTTTAGTTCTTCCAAGTGAATTTTTGTTTTGACTCGACTTTCGGCCTACTTTTCAAGCAAGATACAAATGAAATAAAGAACGGTAAGATATATTTTTATTTGTAGTTTGAGGTTATGTATAAAGATTAGTAGTAGTATCATTGTATAAAGAGTAATAATCCTATTACTCTTTATACAATGGTAGTATTTATTAGTATATTTAAGAGAAATAGTTGTGAATTATGAATGCATCAACTTTATCTTTATAATTTTTGTGATTGCGTTTTGACTAATTTACTTTTGTTTCAGATTTTCGAACTAACCTAACCTAACCTAACCTAACCTAACCTAACTCAAAAACTACTGAATAAAAAATTTGAAATTTTGCATACAGCATTCTGATACCCTAGATTAGATCTGATTAGATTTTGGTGCCAATCGCACAACCGGAAGTGGCAGTTGCTATGGGTAATGACTCCATTATTATACAAAACGGCAATAAAGTTTTACACATATATTTTGTATACCATATAGTTTATTATCATCTTATTAAAATTTTCGAAACTTTTGCCATTGTTGCCAGATTTACAAAAAAATAATTTTTTTTCATACTTTTTTGTGTCAACCTGTAAATTTTTTATTCAAAAATGGCGAGAGGTCATGTGCTGGCCACATCAGATTTTTAGTTTTGTAAACAAACTTCATTAATGCATTTTGATCCAGAAAACCAAAAAAAGGTCTACTTCGCATTTTAAATAAAATGGAATGAAATATATGATTTTAAAATCATTCAAAAAATGTTTTAATTTATTTTTTGATATACCGGGTATAAATGGGCCATGAGCCACCCCTATAACATTTAAACGTGTTAATAGATTTAGAGCAAATTTTTGTCGATTATAATAGAGCTATTTTTGAAAGTGTACGAAATGTTTCATAATTTTAAATTATGATTATAAAATAACTTTTGTTTGTACATCTTATACTATTAATTTGACAGAAAATTTCACACTTGATAAAAGTTTCTAAATCCAATAAACTTAATAAAATTAAAAAATTGATATCAAAGATATACAGGATGAAATTAAGAATACCTGTATGTATGATTACAACATATCTTTTTTGTTTGTACTCCGTGTACTATTAATTTTAGAGAATATTGAAAATATTCATAAAATTTTTATCAGAATTGAATAAACAATTACTTTACTAGGACTGTTTAAAAGTTGGGTGGGATTGCCCCCTTTTAATTTTGTTATTTCATTTGCTAATAAAACAGTATCTTTCAGATTCTTATATTTTAAGGCTTCAATTTTATTAATACAAAGTTCTTTCAGTATCTTTCAGATATTTAGTATTAGATCGTAAATTCCCTTTATCACTTTCTTGTTCATATTTTGAAATATTGTTATTATTTTATTGTATATATTTTTCTTAACATTCACATTATTGTTTTTGTAAAAAAATAAATTTAATAATTAACTTTAAACCAAATCTTTTATTTCTTTTCAGTACATACAAAATATTTATTTTAACAATTAATATTGTATGTATTTGTATCGCTAATTACCTTTATTACAGTCTTTATTACAGTCTTTTTCAGCGTTTTTGAGTTTTACGTTCACATATTCATACAAAATAAGTAATCAGAAGCAGAATATCAGTAACAGGGCTGTTCAGTACTGTTGCGAGTTATACCCGAATTTAACATCACTTATATTATCAGTCTTTCTTTTGAGTACATTGTGTGACTGGCCAGGCGTTACAAGTTCTGTTACCGTAGTACTTTCTTATTTTATTCGCTTAAAACTTCTAACACTAATTTTTAATGCGTCTGATACGGCATATAAAGGTTCGTTGTTCTATTTCTCCTTAGTGACATATTCAATTTAATAAGTATATGATGAAAAATTCAAGGAAATTATACCAAATGTTAGTATAAGATCGCCAATACGTATTGTTTAAAAGTTTAGATTTTTTAAGTAAGGTATTAAAAAACACCTCTTCTGTAGTTTATTAGTAAAAGTCGATTAGCTTTTTTATACATACATCACAATATGTATTATTATTGCACGTTTTCATAAGATTACTATAACAATCACCAAAGTCCCACTTGTTAAAACGTATTGTGATCACGTTTGTTTTAATCTGCACGATTCAACTTAATAAAGATGCTTGAAACTGAAGAACTAGTTTTAGTTAATTCTAATCTGTTTTGTTTAAATAGTTTAAAATATGTTGCAAAATAAACGAAATGATTCTACAACCTAAAACAACAGTCTGGTGACAGTGACAATGACAATGACACTAACGATAGGTACTATTTTCTAATAAATTTCATTCGTAATCTTGGTTGCATAAATTGTTAAAAATACTAACCAAAAAGGACCACTTTTCACGCGGGAAATGCCTGAACTTATGTACCGCAAGTTGCATAAGTTTTTTTTCTAGAATACAAATCTCGAGAAATATAAATTTTTGATATTTAATAATTTCAGAAATTAATACTGTATACCTGATTTAGGACCTTTTCACGTTAAAATTGGTAATCACAAATTGTCAAAACTGTCAAAAACATACCTTCACTAAATGATTAATATCTTCTTTATTACTGCTTAGATTTAGTTCAAAAAAGAAGATGTCCTATTCCAATGTATGAATTATTATAGGTATAAATATTTCTACAAACAAAACGTTCCTTCTCGAGATTTGTATTCTACAAAATCGTCAATTTTTCTCGTCAATTTGAGTATTGCCAACTGAAATCGTGACAGCCCTTTTCGACGCCCCTCTTAACAAATTATTGTTTTTGAATGGATCGGGAACATTTGCTCTTGTGTTATTTTTAGTTTAGGGTTGTTTGGATTTCGAAAAAAATAATTTTCTTCTTTTTTTTCATTTTTTTATCTTAGTTTTGTTTTTCTTACCTACTAATGTAAAGATTTGTTTTAGAATAATAGAATTAAATTTTGTTCTGTAATTATGTATATTTTATTCTATTTGACATCCAACGCAACCGAAAAAGCAAAGTGTGAGATAACCATGTTCATCCGCAAGCGATTAACGTAACGTCAGATCAGTTCACCGGTTCACTGCTAAATTAAAGTAACACAAACATATAGCCCATAGTGTAAAATGGTCTGCTAGCGTTGTGAATTGAAGAGTGACATAATCACTACTAAAAAGAACAGTGACTATGAAACGATCGCAACTGTTCTCACCGTGATACAAACATCGACGTTCCCCTGATCTCTACAACATAGTGTTTAATGTTAAAGTCAATTTTTCGGGTCGAAGTACTTAAAACATCGTGTGTTTTTAACCGGTGTAATATTTTTACATTTAATTTTATGCTCTTCTACTGTTAGGTGTTTGATGTCAAATATGATAGTCAGTGGTAAAAGAAAAATAATTATAAATTATACTAATATTACTCGGTGCAAAGTTAAATAAAACCCATTTTACTTCTACGCCCTTGCACTTTTAAATTTTTTATAACATTCCTTGCAGTTTAATGAATAATATATTTTCAGAAAGTAAGAAACCTATAATTAATTTGCATTTAAACGATAAATTTTTCATAAAAATAATTACTAATATTGATTTAGATACAATTATAATTGAAAAATTGTTATTTATATAAAAATAATAACCTTATGACATTTAACTCAAATTAGAGTCCACATATTTCATATACATTCTATAATAGACATGAAATCCACCAATATCCTCAGGTATTAAAAATATTGGCAAAACATTGTTTTACAATAATGTTTTGAGTTGAAAATATTATCTGAATACTGAATTTTAATATTGGCTACAAGTCGAAGTGTAAAAATGACAAAATTTTGATTGAAAATAACTCAAAATATTGAAACTCATTGTGGGGAGATATTGAATTTCAATATTAATTTACTTCATCCTGTCCAATAAATCTACTTACCCTCATTTGCGGCCGGTAAATGGAACATTACAGTATCAGGTACCATAATGTTGTTGCATAGCAATATTGTTTTAATGTTAGAAACCTCCATAATTTGACACGCAAATATTTTTTAATTGACAGTGACAAGCAAATAGCATTCATACGTAACTATGAAAACCAATGGCTCAATTGCAATGTGAAATTGTGATGTCAAATTACGAACTATTTTTACTTTCCCGGGCCCATCAAAGAGAAAGTAAGGTGAACGAGCAAAAAAAATCGAGATATCGATGGAAATATCCATTTTGAGGTCCCCCAAGACGATTGAACCCATTTCCAGCGTATGGCCTGTCTGTGTGTAATCTTCCACGATAACTGCCGATCCGTTTGAACGTCCAACTGAAATTTTGTATGGAGGGTCGGTATATGCCCAGAATGCGACCATTAGATTTTGGTTTAAATTGGTACAGTAGAAGGTCCTCAAGACCGACATTGATTAAATACACATTTAACAATTTTTTACTTTTTTAAATTTTAAGGACAAACAATACATTTAAGTGCAAAATATTGTAGTACAAAGTTTTAGAGCATAAAATTCCCTACAACTTTTGTCTTAAGCCTTTTCCTGAATTTCCAATACTTGCGCCACTAGAGGGCGCGTAAAAATGTGCATGTATATTTTCTCTAGTTTTTCTTAATTTTGAGGACTGATAATACACTTTAGTCCTGCGTCGCCTCGTCCGTAAAACAATTCGTACTGTAATAAGTCACGTACAGGACTTCTAATGTAAAATACTATTATATTGATAAGAAAAATAGAAATAAAATAATTTATTTACAAGAAATATAAAGTATTAATAGAAGGTGAACTAGAGTTAGACAAGACAGACATTTTCGAGATCAGTTAAAAAGCTCAAGGGAGAATCAAGATTCATGTTGATTTGGTCCAATATTTCGTGAATTTCAATGTACTTATTATAATATGAGGTTGCGTTTATAAACAACAAATTTATATTTTCCATTTTTTCGTATATTAAGTTTTAATTATTAGTTATAGTTGTTTTCATTAATGTCATTAATTAAATGTGAATTTAGTGAAATTTGTTTATTTACTTTAAAAATAATTACTGCGGCCCGCCCATACTTCACCTTTGGTGAAGTAGGGCAAACCGTAGTATTGAAATCGTGCAAAAATCTCAAAAAATTTTTTTGCTCCAAATGACTTAAAATGTCATGAAACGTGGAAAAAAATTGATTTTCCGCGAAGAAAAAGTCTGTCTGTCTGAATGTGTGGATGTCTGTGCGCACGATAAGTCGAGAACGGTACGGCCGATCCGGAAAATTCTTTCGGCTATCCGTTTTTACTTAAAAAAGAAAGGCTCTATCAGAAGATGAGCAATTTCGGGTCCGAGGATCCCGGTCCGGCCTACTAAGTGAAACTTCTATTCGAGATATCTCAATAAGGAAAGCAAATTTGCCGATACTGATTTCTATTAAGGTGTTGTGTAAGTCAAGACGCGTCGATTGATATCCATATCGTATCCGGCTCGTTGAAAAAAAAAGAAAAAAATTTTTTTTTCGAATCGGACTTTCTTCAGCTGACGGAAACGAGCCCTAGTCTTGAAAAATCGCGCAGAGATTATTCCTCTTACTAGTTTTGATTTTTTCCAGTTCTGAAATGCTATTATATATTTCGTTAGTGTCTTCTTGGTCCATGTTACCGGTAAAGAATTTTAAAACTGAACCTAAGGGGTTAATTAAACCTCGTATGCGACGGTCGTTTGGAATTATTGAATCAAATTTATTATTTACTGTTTTTACTTCGAATTCCAGATGTCTATAAACATTTTGCTATCCTGTTGTATAATTTTATGAGATTTGATTTATAATATTCACTAGTTCATGGTATTTTTGAGTAATGGAAATAATTTGGTTTCTAATAGGATTTATTTCTACAAACTGAAGGAAGGAATGGAAGGCCATTCAAATGTTGTGTTACTTGACCACACTTCTAATTAACAAAATGAGTGAGTTGATGCTGGACTTCAGAGGGTTGGTTTTGTGAGTGTGAATATTTTATATTAACATTCGTCCCCATGCCTATAGAACGAAGTGTTTTCTTAAATTCTGAAAAACTTTGTTTCCAAATGTCAAATTTTCGTTGGGACACCCTGCTTTTCCTTTCTACTAAACTTGAGTTTGCAATAGTGAAAATGTAGTTCTTGAATCAGTTAATATATTGTTATACAGGGTGGCCCATTGAAAAGGACCAATACCGTTTATTTATTTATTTCGTAATATTTTGGTCGTAGTTCAAAATAAACGGCATTGGTCCTTTTTAATGAGCCACCCTGTATTTATATTTCAGTCGTTAAACTTTTATGTTGAATACCTGTAAAAATTAACTAATAAATAAATTTTTGTATTGAATACCTTTTGTATATTTAATGCCCTACCCATCCTTTAATCCAAAATAATTTTTGTTTCTTTTTATTCAAAAGAGCAGCTACAATAATCACCTGATTCAGGTTAAACCAAAGTGCTAAAGTAGAAAAAGTGTTTTTTGTGGTAGCTAAGGTGTTACCTAGAACAAGAATATTTTCTAGCTATAGTAAATTAATTTTGTTGCTCTCTTAAGTTCTGGTTTTTCTTAAAACAACTGAATTGTTGACTTAGTCTCTTTAAAACTTTCGCTTACTTTAAGCAAAAATTAATAAAAATTAAGCTGTTTTAAGTTAATTTTATTGCTGCCATTAATTGTGATATTTCCTGCTATAAGTTAAATGGTAACCTGTTTTAGCAAAAACATTACCTTACTTTAAGTGATCTATAAATTCACTTAAAGCAACTTACCAGATTCAAGAACTTTTTTTTCTTGACTTAGGTATTCTGTTTATTTGTCTGGTATTTAATACAGATTTTTACTAGGAGTAAGCGAATTTTCACCTACAGTTATTGAATTTTTTCTCCTTGTAAGCAATGGGTTTGTCTTATCCGACTGGTCCTTGTGAGAGAATAGCGCCAATTGCTACATTACTTGCGGCACTCATAACGTTAAAGTCTTTTGTAAAGTCGGGGTATTGTAAGATTGGGTCATTTATTAATGGGGCTTTACAATCTTCAAATGTTTTTACGTGAATCGGATCGTTGAATTTTATTTATGAACCTTTTTTTAAACAGTTAGTAAATGGTTTTGTTATATGTGCGAAGTTTTTTATAAATTTTCGGTAGTATCCTAAAAGTCCTAGAAATCTTTTAATTTCGGTTATAGTCTTTGGAACAGGGTAGTTCTGGATAGCGGGTACTTTGGACGGATTTGGTTTAATTCCGTCAGGAGTTATGATTTGGCCTAAGGAGGCAACTTCTTTCTTTAAAAATTATGATTTGTTAAGTTGTATTTTTAGATTACAAATTTAATTTAAGAATTTCAGTGTTAGACACTTGGCTCGAATAGGTAAACCGCATTGAATATTAATTTAATTAATGTCTAATGCGTAGCCTAGATTTTCAATCCCCTTGTGTCACTGTGTCGATGATGGTGATGAGGTTTTCCGGGTTTTCCTGCACCTATAGCCAAATGGCGCCATCAATCCTCAGTAAGTCGCCCCGGAGCGCCACGGCAAATAACAATAATAACCGTCCATTCCCCGCACAAGCCATTGGCTTCTGGGGTTCATTCGTGAGGGGGTGAAATGTAGGGCGAGTATTATTATTATTATTATATTATAACGTCGTCCATGTAGACAAAACAAATTTTATTTTGTAAGTCTTGTAAAACGTTGTCCATTACGCGTTGAAAAGTCGCTGGGGCATTTTTCAGCAGACCAAAGGGCATTCTTAGATATTCACAGTGTCCATTTTCGACACTAAATGCAGTTTTGTGAACATCTTCAGGATGCATTTCAATCTGGTGAAATCCCGATGCCAAGTCTAACGTCGTAAAGTACTGGTAGTGACCTAGCTTCTCGAGTATATTTGAGATTTTGGGTAATGGGTATCTGTCAGTTATAGTCTTGTAGTTTATTTTTCTGTAGTCAACAACAATACTCCATTTCTTTTGTCCTGATGCATCAGCTTTCTTACTTACCACCTAAATAGGGGATGAAAAGCTTCTGTCACTGTGGCGGATTTATTCCTTGACGTAACATATCGTCTATTTGTCTTTCTACCTTAGGTTTGTGAATAAAAGGGTATCGATACGATTTAGTGTAAACGGGAGTTTCGTCTGTAGTTTTGATTCGATGTTTCACTTGGTTTGTAAAGCTTAATTTACAATTTTCGCGGTGAAAAATGTCTGAGAAAGATTTGCAAATTTTTTCTATGTGAAATCGTTCTTTGTGTGTCATTCAAATGTTCCTAATCAGTTCTGTTATATCTGACTTTGGTAGTGAATAAGTCTCGTCATTTTCTACAGTCGCATGAAAAATGTCAAAGTCATTTCTGTCAAAAGTTTTGGCAGGTATTGAAAATCGTCGGTCGTGGTTATAATTTCAACAGGAGCGTATCCATTTTTTGCGACGGTTAAACACTCTCTAATAAAATAATATGAAATTTGTGTATTAATAATATTAGTTTCACCATCTTTTACGGAAACGGGTACTTTGAGAAGTTCTACAGAGTTAGGTTCTATTCTAGTGAAAAATAGTAATTCGTTTTTACTCTCATAATGATTTAACGGAATTTGGGGTGAAGGTTTTTTTAGAATAAAATTTTCTAAGTCAAGTTTAACGTTTAAATCTTTTAGGGTTTCGTAACCTATCTCTTAATTAAATTCTTTAAATGCAGAAAATTCTCTTGTAGTTGTTTGGAAAATAGATGTAATGGAAAATGGTTCCTTTTTTATAAGGTTAGAAAAATAATTTTCAGCAATTTCTGGGTTTAAAAAGGATTTTGGTACGCCGGTGTCGATTAATAATTTTAATGGTGGGTCATTAATTTGTATGTAAGGAAGGCCCTTTCAATCGTAAATGGAATGGAGTTCTATGTGATCCGATTTTGGAAGTCTATTTTTTGAAAATTTTCTTGGTCGTCATTTTGTGTGTCGTAATTTTGTACGCCACAATTTTGTGTCGCATAGTTTTGAGTAGGGTCAAAATTTTTATGAAATTCGTCGGGATTGCAATAGTTTTGATTATCAGTTATTTCAGAATTGTTATAAGAATAATTATTAGTTTCGACATTGAACAACGGTTCTTTGATTTGCAAATCTACCATGGGATACACCACTCATTGGTACAGGTCTTGGTCTATTTTGAGGATTCTGCGAATTGGGTTTCCAAACATTAGCAGTTCTTTGGGGACCAAAAACTTGTTTGTTAGTAGGAAATTTCTGCGGAGCGAGTTGTCTGGGTTGAATGTTAACAGGTCCTGTAAGGAATGATTGATTTTGTCGATAATTCTGAGTAAATCTGGGGTTTGGTGTAGTGTTGAAGTTTGGGTTCGAATAATAATTACTACGGCCCGCCCGTACCTCACCTTTGGTGAAGTAGGGTAAACCGTAGTATTAAAACCGTGCAAAAATCTCAAAATTTTTTTTTGCTTCAAATGACTTAAAATGTCATGAAACGTGGAAAAAATTGATTTGGCTATCGGTTTTTATTCAAAAAATGAGGGGTTAATCCCACCCAACTTTCCGAACACTCCTAGTAAAGTCATTGTTTGATCGATTATTTTAGTTTTTCTGCATTAAAATACATTAATTATATTACCTATCGAATGGTATAAATACCATTTTAATATCTTTAATATTTTTAAAGTTATTCAATTTCTTTTAAACTTATATTAAATTTCAAAAAAAAAATTACCCAATTGACCATTTTACAGAGGAGCTACGTCCCACAGACATCACCGGTGTTACTTGTTCTGTCACAGAGACATCACGAAGAAAGCGCGTAAACGTAACAGAGATCTCTGTGATGCTCCTATGTCCTACCTAAAAAGGGAGCGAAACTCTTTTCTCAAGCGAAAAAATAATGTCCCTTCTCTGACGCAGTTATGTCTCAGAGATGTTTCAGTTTTGTGTCAACTACATCTGTAGAGGACAAAGGTTTTACGGTAATACTACAATGAGAAAAATATTAACAATAAAACTACTTCTTTATTTATTTTATAAATATGATAAAAATTATTTGTCGTTCGGTTTTTCCTCTCTCTGTTTTCTCTGCTTCCCTTGACGAGTCCAGTCTGCGGCAATTCGTTCAAAATCTTTCTCTGAATATGATATGTCATTGTTTACAGCATCTGAAAGGATTTCAATAATAGTTTGCGATTTTTAATAGGAAAAACCTTCAAAAAATTCGAAGAGGAATCTCCCCCCAAAAATTTTTATTAATAATAATTTTCGTCAGAAAGCTATGTACTTAATCATACAGGGTGTGGATTATCTCAAGAACTACAAAGTAATTTTGAAAGTGTCAATTTTAGACAAAACTATTATTAAACACTTGTAACGAAGTTACGAATTTGTCATTGTTTTAATTCCCTAATCTCCGATCGTATTATTTTTATTTATTAATTTTTCCCTAATACTTGTTATAATTAGTGCGACCGGCAATAGACCGTAAATAGATAAACCCGAAATACACCGTGAAACGTAAAGCACCGTGATCTCCCGTCGAATTCGTCAAACGCGATTGCATAAAGTTCACACGTCGTCCGGAAGATGGAACCGCCAAAGGCAGACTTCGCCTCGCGACAGGTACCCAACCGATCGCATGGTATAGCACGGCTTGCGATTAAATAGGAAGTTCAGTTCGAGCTCCGTTGGGTTCGGAACAGTTCAATTAGAGATTTGAACCAGACCGACCGGTCCTGAACCTGATAGGTCGATCATCCACATGATCCACAGCCCACAGCTGAAACCAGAGCCGTTCCAGTGACAAGCCGTACCCGAAGGATTTACCGGTGAGACATTTGTATATGGTAAAATACAGGAAATTTCGAGTATTATTTGTTTTAAAGTTGGTGGTAAATTTAATTTATATTTACGGGATATTTATTTATTGTTATACCGGGGGTCAGCGATAGGTAGTATTTCAGGTGAGTTTTCCCGATTTACTGCTATCGTTTTTAAGCCCAGACCGGAACCAAGGAATTATTTCAGGCGAGTTTTCCCGATTTAATTTCTTGGAATCTTAGTTGAAAAGGGGAAATTGTTTGTTGTACCGGGGGAGAACGATAGATAGTATTTCAGGCGAGTTTTCCCGATTTACTACTACCGTTGAGCCCAGACCGGAGCCAAGGAAGTAATTCAGGCGAGTTTTCTCGATTTACTTCCTGGAGCACGATTGTTTAGAGAATTCATGTACCGGGGATTCATTCAGTCATTTTATATACCAGGGTTGGACGAAAAATAGCTTTAAAATAAATATACTCTCCGACCTGTAAGATTTCAAACATTTCATTGGGCACCCGCACGCATTGTTTCACCCGCATCATTTTCGCCGTCTCTCACCCCCGCACGCATTTTCGCTTGAGTCTTGGGATTTCATTTTTGCACCGGAAAATTTAGTACCGCCAGTTACACACTCTTTGATAAAGTTTAGATTTCATTTCAATAAAATTGGTATATCGAACTAATTGATTTTTATTTCTTTTTCTGTCCATACGTTAACCTTATAGCAGCGGATACTCCGGAACGCAGCCCAGGAGGGCAAGTAAAGTCTGCCCTACCGGCCGACACGGGATTGGTCGAGACCATAACGACCCCTGGAGTATTTCTTTCTCCACTGAAGCTGCCTGAGCAAGTGGCCTTCACACTTAAAACGGAAGGTGGCGCCCGAGGAAACCCGAAACCTGGACTAAGGCGCCAAAGTGACCCGCAACGACCGAAGTGTCGTCGCACACTGTTTAGTTTATTTTTCACGTTCAGTGTTTCTTATGCTTTGGTCAAAAATAGTAGATTCCAGACCGAGGTGGTAAATGCATCATTACTGTCGAGGGCAATTATAGATCACCGAGGCGCTCGCGCCGAGGTGATCTATTGCCCGAGACAGGAATGATAATTTTCGCCAAGGTTTGTATACTATTTTATTCACAATCATTTGATTTCAATTCACAATTTAAAAAGAATATATAGTTATTTTTACCTCTCGCCCTTCAGATAAGAAAGGTATAGGAATCATGCTAAAAATTGGGTAGTGAGTTTTCAATTGATAAACACGTTTTGGGGTCCCTAGAATACGATTTTAATATTTTCGCGATGATGTCTGTGTGTGTGTGTGTTAGTGTGTGTGTGTGTGTGTGTTAGTGTGTGTGTGTGTGTTTGGATGGATGTTGTAGTAACGATAACTCAAAAACTACTGAATAAAAAAATTTGAAATTTTGCATACAGGATTCTGATACCCTAGATTAGATCTGATTAGATTTTGGTGCCAATCGCACAACCGGAAGTGGCAGTTGCTATGGGTAATGACTCCATTATTATACAAAACGGCAATAAAGTTTTACACATATATTTTTTATACCATATAGTTTATTTTCATCTCATTAAAATTTTCGAAACTTTTGCCATTGTTGCCAGATTTACAAAAAAATAATTTTTTTTCATACTTTTTTGTGTCAACCTGTAAATTTTTGATTCAAAAATGGCGAGAGGTCATGTGCTGGCCACATCAGATTTTTTAGTTTACTTTAATAAAAATTGAGATACAATATAGTACGATAATTTACAGTATTTTTAAGATTTATTTGTGATTTTATTTGTAGAAGATTTTAATTAAAAACCACCCCATGGCAAAGAATTAACTTTTATAAACACATTTTTACCTCTCGCCCTTCAGATAAGAGAGGTATAGGAATCATGCTAAAAATTGGGTAGTGAGTTTTCAATGAATAAACACGTTTTAGGGTCCCTAGAATACGATTTTAATATTTTCGCGATGATGTCTGTGTGTGTGTGTTAGTGTGTGTGTGTGTTAGTGTGTGTGTGTTAGTGTGCGTGTGTGTGTGTGTTAGTGTGTGTGTGTCTGTGTTTGGATGGATGTTGTAGTAACGATAACTCAAAAACTACTGAATAAAAAAAATTGAAATTTTGCATACAGGATTCTGATACCCTAACTTAGATCTGATTTTGGTGCCAATCGCACAACCGGAAGTGGCAGTTGCTATGGGTGATGACGCCATTATTATACAAAACGGCAATAAAGTTCTACACACATATTTTGTATACCCTATAGTTTATTTTCGTATCATTAAAATTTTCGAAACTTTTGCCATTGTTGCCATATTTACAAAAAAATAATTTTTTTTCATACTTTTTTGTGTCAACCTGTAAATTTTTGATTCAAAAATGGCGAGAGGTCATGTGCTGGCCACATCAGATTTTTTTTAAAGTGCTGGCTGTGTGACATGTGTATTAAAATATTGTAGTCAAGTTTTCTTTGAAATCAAAATATTTTGGCATTTAGATATTACATGACATTTTATTTTTGTACTATCAATTTAAAAAATAATAAAAAGGGAAAATGACAAATTATGGACACAAAACATTACAATTAACATTAACAAATAGAACGGGTTTTGGAAATATGTGTAGTTTATAATTGTTACTTTGAGCTATTACAAACACGATTGTGAATAAAATAATTTAGATCTTTTTTCTAATCTCATAAAAAATATGAGCACCTTTTTAAGAATCAAACATCAACCTCATCCTTGAAACAAATTTTAGGGCAAAATCAATATAAATACCAATATACTTAGTTCTTTACTTCCATTTTATAAAGAATATAATACTTCGTTGAAAAGTAAATTTAATATGTACTTCAAAATGGAAGTAAAAGGTAAAATGTTAGTTTTCAAAACCCGGCACTCTTTCAATGACTTACCTTTAATGGCAGAAATTACTTTGATGTTGCTGAGTTGGAAATTCTTCCTGTCGCCACGACTGTGCCCTAGCCAGCTGGCTTGCGCAATTAATTTGTTGGAAAATGTTCTTTTCAGTATCCTACAAATTTTTTCTTTTAAGGTTATCCCTCCAATGGTCTTGAAATATAGGACCTAAAATAAAACAAGAAATAATAACGCATGGTAATAAAAATAGTTGAGATAGTGCATTCAAATGCAGTAAAATTTTTACAAGAACATGCATTAATTATAAAAAATATTGTATACCTAGCAGCATTGTAACCTTAACCAACAAAAATTGATAGATTCTGAACAGATAGCATAAACATTTTGTAGTAAATTAAATTGATTCTAACAAACTCAATAAAACTATCATAACATTACAGTTTGAATTTATGTAATTTTTATGGGTACTCACTACTTTTTTATAGAATTGCAGGTCCCTTTCCATCCTGCTATCAATATTAAGACATCTAAGTTGTCAATAGGTAATTTTGCCAGTATGTTTTCTAAATCTTCATCATGAAGATTTAAATTAGTGTTAGAAGCAGTGTTACTATTGATTGATTGAATTTCTGCCAAAATTCGATTTGTCTTGACAAATTCTTCTGCAAAACAAAAATGTTTTCAATTTTAGTATACTCTATTCACGGTTTGACGTAACATATTTATTCGTAGATAAATTATTCTGAATAAGTATTTCAGTTCTCAAAATGTTTTATTATAAGATAATTGAAGATAAAAAAGAAATTCAAAATAGTCACCTTTAACATATTTTGCCAAGTCATTGATAAGCTGATCTGGAAACAAAAAGTATGTGTAAATTATTTGTTTTTCAATTTAGTAAATCCAACAAATGGGGCAATGTAGTATTTAAAAATGTGAAGGCATAAAAGAGTGGCTGAATGCCAAGAGATCAAAATGTTTGCTAAAAAGACGGGTTAAGTAATTGATAAACAAAAAATAACCTGTTGACACATTAATAATGGTCATGTTGGCCATTTCTATTGCATCCCCCGCATGTGTTGTATGTTTTGCCTGGACCACGTCGTGTACTTCCAATCCACTCTATAGAGAAAAAATAATAATTTTGTAATGGTAATAAAATGATGAACATTCCACAGAACTCAAAATAAACTTAAATCAAGCAATTGAATGGAGTCATCTTGATTATTTGATCTGTCATCCGGATTCTCTAATCCGTCATCCTGATTTTCTGATCCCTTATCCTGATTTTCTGATTCCTCTTCCAGATTGATTTCAGAATGAAAACGACTTTGAATAAATGGATATTCTGGCAACTTAGACATGACTGAAACAAAATATAAAAATTATAGAACTAATATTTACAAGAAAAACTTCAATACAGTTTCAATGTCCCATAACTATCCAATCTGCAATAGATAATTTTTATATTCGTCCAATAGTTAGAAATTTTAACCCGCAATTCATTGTTTTTTACCTCTCGCCCTTCAGATAAGAGAGGTATAGGAATCATGCTAAAAATTGGGTAGTGAGTTTTCAATGGATAAACACGTTTTAGGGTCCCTAGAATACGATTTTAATATTTTCGCGATGATGTCTGTGTGTGTGTGTTAGTGTGTGTGTGTGTGTTAGTGTGTGTGTGTGTTAGTGTGTGTGTGTGTTAGTGTGTGTGTGTGTGTGTTAGTGTGTGTGTGTGTGTGTTTGGATGGATGTTGTAGTAACGATAACTCAAAAACTACTGAATAAAAAAATTTGAAATGTGATTAGATTTTGGTGCCAATCGGACAACCGGAAGTTTCAGTTGCTTTGGGTGATGACGCCATTATTATACAAAACGGCAATAAAGTTTTACACATATATTTTGTATACCCTATAGTTTATTTTCATCTCATAAAGATTTTCGAAACTTTTGCCATTGTTGCCAGATTTACAAAAAAATTATTTTTTTTCATACTTTTTTGTGTCAACCTGTAAATTTTTGATTCAAAAATGGCGAGAGGTCATGTGCTGGCCACATCAGATTTTTTAATTTACTGGAACTACAGTGTACAATGATTTATTAGCTGGAGTACTAAATAAAGGAATACAATAATAAAGGGCAAATATGCTTGTACCACCTTATTAGTACATAATAAAAAAAATCTATTTCAATATTTGAAAACTAAACTTGTGAACAAAATACTAAGACACTTCATAATACTAATTAATGAACATACTTACATTTTTCTTTAATGTCATCATAATCTGATGTGGAATCGCTATTTTCTTCGATATTTTTGATCTTCTTTTTACGTTTCCCCCTCCCTTTTTCTGATGAAGAAGTGTCAGATTCAACATGATCTGCTTTCCATCTGGCTTTCTGATAATCATCTACATATAAAAGTAATAAAATTAAAACCACTAGTTATTAACCTCACAAAGGTACCTATTTATAACAAAAGTGATGCACTGGTCTGTAAGACTTGGGTGGGGAGATGTTCTTTTATATTTGTTTAGTTTTGTACATTAAATAAACTGTATGATTGAAAAAATGAACGAAAAAAAGATGAAAAAGCAAGTAAAAGAAAACAACCTGGTCTCACAGACAGCAGCAAAACCACTGGAATGTTAATAACTGTAAAAATAAAGTTAACTGTGCTTACCAGCAACGCCCAATATTGCGGCAGGATATTTTCTTCATTTATTTTTATCTGGCGATATCCCCTTGCTTATTAGAATGCTTACATTTTTTGAGGAAGGCCACCAACAATGATCATCACTTTCCATCCAAGAGGTAGGAACCTCCGATATTATTTCTTCTTCTTCATTCTCCTCTATAAACCGCACAATTGTGTAGTCCATTATTTTTTAATAGAAAAACTAATAAACAACACTTTTTTAAGTATCATACTTGTTTGTGCAATCTGATGTTCATAGCAAACAGCTCTATAGTACTTATGTCTTAAGTCTTAAATGTCTGACACACATGCACCCACACACACAGGCTCACACAACACGCATGCACACACGCACACACACCAGATGCACCATCAACACAATACAACACAATAATCACAAGATATAACTATAAAAAAACAGATTTCCTTAGATTAATCGAATGTGTCAAAACTGCAAATTGGAAGAGGGTTACGGAAGAAAAAATCGATATAAATATAGATTTAGATATATTTTATACAATTTGGAACGAAATCGTAGATAAATGTGTACCTAAGTCTACCTATTACAAAAATTCGAAAACTTTTAAGGTATGGTTTACAAATGAAATTAAAATAGCGTTAAAAGAAAAAGAGAAATATAGAAAGTTAAAAAATGTGTCAATTTATTATCTTGATAAATATAGAGAACTAAGGACAAAAGTAAAAAGATTAATTAAATCGGAAGAATATAAGTATACAAAGAAAATTGAACAGAATATTAACTCAGATGTAAATCAATTTTGGAACTATGTTAAAAGCAAAAAATCTAACACCGCGAATATTGGTAGTTTTATGTACAATGGACAGCAAATTGCAGATAATAATACAGCAGAAGCGTTTGGTAATTTCTTTTCCTCGGTGTATGCATTACAAAAACCTTCTTATAATTTAAAATTCGATCAAAAAACGAACAATGATATATTTACATTAAATGAAATTACGGACTTGGATTTTAATACCGCTGTAAAAAGATTAAAACCTAAAAAGAGTGCAGGAGTGGATAAAATTCCCCCGTATGTATTGAAAGCTTGTTATGAATGGTTGAAAAAACCGCTTCTGCACATTTACAATCTAATTATAAGGTCTAATGTGTTCCCACAGATATGGAAAACAGCCGTGGTAACACCAATTTATAAATCAGGAAATTCTATAAATGTTGAAAATTATAGGCCTATATCAATAATGTGCGCACCGGCAAAATTACTTGAGCACATACTTTATAATAGACTGTACCACTTCACTGAAAAATATATAGTATCACAACAACATGGATTTGTAGCACAAAAATCAACGAATACAAACCTATTTCTTTTTACAAATTATGCTTACGAAACATTAGAAAATAAATCTCAACTCGATATCGCGTACACAGACTTCAGAAAAGCATTTGATCAAGTAGATCATGATGTCTTACTTATGAAACTAGGTAGGTATGGTTTAGCTGATAATTTCTTAATTTTACTGAAAAACTACTTGCAGAACAGATTTATTCTAGTGAAACACAATGGTAAAACATCTAGAAAATTTGAGGTAAATTCCGGTGTTCCACAGGGTTCTAACCTTGGTCCCCTCCTATTTGTACTTTTTATCAACGACCTACCCTCCGTCTTAAGGTATTCAGAGTGTCTATTATTTGCAGATGATCTGAAGATTTTCAGACGGATAGAAACAGTTAGAGACTGCGTTATGTTACAAAAAGACATAAATAGAATTTTTACATGGAGCTTCGAGAACAAATTATTCTTTAATATTAATAAATGTTTTATCTTAACAGTAACTCGTAAAAAAGAACCATGTCATTTTAACTATGAAATGGATGGGCGAAATCTGGAGCGCTGCACTGAAATAAAGGATTTAGGCATTATATATGATAGTACACTTTCTTTTGCTAAACATATAAATAATATGGTAAAGTCTGCAAATAGACTCTTGGGATTTATAATTAGACAAACTACGAACTTTCATAATATAGACAGTCTTAAAGTTTTGTACTACAGCTTGGTAAGAAGTAAATTAGAATTTGGCTTATATATATGGTTTACTGAATATCAGACAACATTATTTCGGCTTGAAAAAATACAAAACAATTTCTTGAGATATATTTATTTCAAAAAATATCATCACTATCCCGACTATAAAATAATAAGAACAAGGTATCTTAGAGAAGAATTTAAAATTCTGTCTCTTGAAAACAGACGAGGACTTGCAATATTATTATTTTTACACAAAATTATTAACAATAAAATTAACTCGCCCGAAATACTATCATTAATAAGATTCAATGTACCACCCAGACGCACCAGATCTATATTAATGTTTAATATTCCACTGAATCTCACCACCACCAGATCTCCTCTTGTAAGCATCCTTCGACTGGCAAATAGTATTAATCTCTTGGCTAACCTAGACTGGACATTGCCACTAAACAGTTTTAGAAAGATTGCATTAAATCAAATAATAAATTTATCTATTTAAAATGATTAATCCATTTTTTGTGTACAAACCCTTATACTTTGTATGTAGCATATTTTGTATGATACTATTATCACTATTTTTTTTTTAATTATTTTTTTTTTATGTATATATTGTTCTGATATCCATGTAATTAGGCCCTTGATGGCCTGTTTGGATGAAATAAATAAATAAATAATAAAATAAACTAAGTGCTAATAACAGTTTTTAT
The DNA here is from genome assembly GCA_963243735.1 of Neocrepidodera transversa. Lineage (NCBI taxonomy): Eukaryota > Metazoa > Arthropoda > Insecta > Coleoptera > Chrysomelidae > Neocrepidodera > Neocrepidodera transversa. The sequence continues at coordinate 33,305,525 of OY725341.1, forward strand.
TACACATGAATGAATTATTGGTATAACAGCACTTTCAGTTGCATTAATTGGTAACATAACACACTTAGAATTTATTGAAGATATAGGAACTTCAGTTTCAGTGGATATCGAATTGGTATTAACACTACAAATATTTATAGAATTATCAACTTGTGGCTTTTTAAATAGTGGCCCAATAGGTTGAAACTCTTGCCCTTTTAGTGTTATTTTATCAGTTTTTAGATCAAAAGAGTTTACAATCAGTATTTTAGAAGTTTTCAAGAGACAAATATTGTTTGGGCTTTGATCAGTTAAAAATAATTCAGAAGACACTTGAAGCGATGTTACACCAGATTTTGAAATTTTTAATGAAGGATACTTTTTTTCATAAAACTGACTTACAGTATTGCATTCAGTTATGCGATTAATTATTTGCTCCAAAGATCTGTGAGCCGATTTGGTCTTGAAAATAATTTTTCCTAAAAAATTTTCAAATGCAAAGGCACTAAAATCATCAAGAACACCATGATTTTTGACATCTTCACAAATATGTATCAAATTATGAACATTGTAAACTATTTGCTCAGCTCCATATAAGACACTAAAGTTCTGAACAAAATATTTTAGCAAAGACTGAGCGTAATCGATAAGTTTCAGATGAAATTTTCTACTAATTAATATACGAACTGCAACATCTAAACTTAGGAAATGCACATATTTTTCAAATGGTAGATTATCTTTCAAAACTATAGATCCTGTATATAGTAGAAAAGTACGGAATTCAGTTCCTTTCCATCTGTCAACTTCAGAAAGACCCCGAGGTTTTCTGGAAAATTCGCTACAAATGAAAGGTGAAAAAGAACTTAACATATTTGAAACCATTTGGATTTCACCTGGATTCATTCTAATAGATTTGTTACCCTTTGTCCAAAAAATCAGAAGTTTTTTTACAACACCAAGGCAAATCAAATGGAGATAATCGTGGGGAAATTGTGACACCATTCCAATTTCAAGAGATTCTAAAATTGAATAACATCGATGATGATCCTCCTGTTGATGATTGCGGAAACTTTCATCAGTTCGGGAAAGAGCATTTGTTTCTGGAAATGTCATACGATGTTCATTGTACTCACCCTCTTGAATGCACTTATTACAACCAAAATACCCTGTATGACTTTTTACCCCTGTAATAAAAGCACGGGCTGGTGCATCACAAATTACTCATTTAAGCCTCACTTGATAATTAGTATTCATAATAGTCACACCATTTTTTGAAATTATCTTGACATCTGCTACAAGTAACTCAAGAAATTTATTAGGATCTTTTGGTTTAGACATACCATGATATATACCAATAGTAAAGGGCTCCATGTATTTATCAACAAAAGATATTTGGCCAAGTATGGGCCAGAATTGACTCCCAGAACTCTTGGAAATAGGCAGCCCATCTACATTAATTTTAAGTTCTATAATGGTAGGAATTTTATCTGGTTTATATGATGTGTTAAGTTTGAAAGTGTAGTGTAATTGTTGGGTATCTGATTTATTTCTGAAACTGGCAGTGTTTGGCTAGAAGAAGCATTAGGACCAACATGAGTTGGGCTAGACGAAGAAGCAATAAGACTAACAGGAGTTGATGAGGAAGAAATAGGAGCAGATAATTCATTGCATAAGGAATCATCAGTTCCAACATTTTGTAGAATGTTGGAAGTAATCCTACGTCGGTGTCTTTTAGATAACAACTTGAACGGTTTTCGTTGAGCTCTTGGCATATTTAATAAATATAAAAAATAAAAACATATACTTATCTGATTTGTTTGTTTTATATTTCTATACTTATGCAAAATGAGAACTAATGCACTATTTAGCAGCTAGCTTTCTACTTTGATAAACAGCACAGTAAAAACGCAAAAAACAGAAATTATACTTACTCTATGAAAGAAATAACTCACAAATTCGCGCCCACAGCACGCCTCACATAACCTCGATATTCTTCTCTTTCTTTTTTTAAATAGAGAACTGGTCTCTGTATGTGAACGTAACTGCTACGAATCTAAACCACGTAATAATACTCTCTTTTCACTCCCAATCAGTGGTTTGCACCGGTGTGATTAAAGTGGTAGTTAAAGTTAATTACAAATTATTCATAAATTAACTTTGCACAGAAATATTAAGTATTAATTAAACTGATAACTAACAATTAAAGTTAATCCTATAAAAAGTGAGGATTAGTGATTTCTTAACCTATTTATTAAAGTTGTCAATTTCAAAAGTTAATTAATAAAATGAATGCGCCGGCAATAGAAATGATAAATTTTATTAACGATATGGAAATAGATGACGATGAGTTAGAAGTAGATATATTGGAATTAATAGAACATGGCGTTCCTAGGCAAATATATGAAAGGGCCAATTATTTTAATGAAATGGATAATTGTACATTTCGAAAAAGGTTTCGGCTTTCGAAAGAAACAGTTCGGGAACTTTTAGTTAGAATAGGAGATATGCTGGCTTTTCCAAATAATTTGTAAGTTTAAAATTAAATTTGTAGATATACAAAATAAAGAACTTGCAACATTATTAGGTTATTTTCAGGAATAATTGTGTTTCTCCATTGAATCAAATATTGACTACTCTTCGTCTATATTCTACAGGTGGACATCTGGATGCAGTGGCAGATTTTGTGGGTATGCACTTAGCCACTGTCTCAAGAATTGCTATAAGAGTATCAGAAGCAATAGCAAGTTTGAAGCCTTTATATATTCGAATGCCAATAAATGAAAATATAAGAAAAACGCAACAAGATTTTTTTGATATTGCATCGTTTCCTAGAGTTCTAGGAGCAATTGACTGTTCTCATTTTAAAATTATATCCCCAGGTAATATATTGTTATTAACAAAATAGTTGCTGTTTTATAAAAGTTGACATATTTTGATTCATTACAAAATTTTTCAGGTGGTAATGATCCAGAAATATTTCGAAATCGAAAGGGGTATTTTTCCATAAATGGGCAATTTGTTTGTGATGCAAATTTGAAGATTTTAAATGTTGTAGCAAGATGGCCTGGAAGTAGTCATGACTCAACCATTTTCAACATCAGTAATCTAAAGCAAGAATTTAAGGGTCATAGATATCCTGGAAGTTTACTACTTGGTAAGTAATGTCTGTTGATAATAATCTTAGCTTGATCTAATAGTTATTGATTTTTCAGGTGATAATGGATATGGTCTTAAGTCATATTTATTAACACCATTATTAAATCCTGCCACAAATGGACAAAGATTCTACAATCAGTGCCACATTAGAACACGGAATGTGATTGAGAGATTGTTTGGGGTATTAAAGAAACGTTTTCCAATATTGGCTTATGGATGCAGATTAAAAGTAGACACATTCCTCACTATTATAGTTGCTACATCAGTTCTTCATAATATAGCCCTTTTAATGGGAGATCAAGAAGTTCCACCTGTACCAGCAGAATTAGATGAACATATTCTTAATGAGTTAATAGTTAATGGTTACATTCCTGATGTAGAAATTGAAGAAGAATTAGGTGAAGCAACAAGGACAGCATTGATAAATGATTATTTTAGTAATATATAAGTTTTACTGTATAATTTTTTAAATTCAAATAACTAGTTGAAATTTCCAAAATAATAATTAAAAGAAAAAACGAATTATATTTTATTTAAACGATTATCAAACCAAGTTAAATTAAAAAAATTAAATAATTTTTAAAGCATCTAACTGGGCTTCTTTTATTTCGATGTCCAATTCTAGTGCTCTTTTCTTTAAATCATATTGTTCTTGTTCGCGTCGTTCTTGTAGTTTTCTTTGTTTCCTTTCCCACTCTCTTTTTTCTTCCAGATCTTTTCTACTCTCTGTCAATAGTTTTAATTGCATCTCAAAAACATCTTTTTTTAACACTTCTGCTTCTTCATATCTTAAAGCAACATTTTCACCTCTACAGACATTCGTTCTGCGCCTCTGTTTTTTTTTTACCGCTATTAGGTATATAACTTGTAGAGGGTGTAGAACTTGTTGGTTCACCCTTAGCTGGTTTTGTGAGAGTTTCTTCAATTACATTTGTATCTAATGAACATTCATTTCGGTCACCCACTTCTGTAAAAATGAAATCATTTTGTTGCTCTTCTATGCTTGTGCTTTCAGCTGAATTATCATTAGCCTAAAATAATACAAAAATGATAATTAAGTATAAATTTTTATAAATTATACTTTACGTTTCCATGCATCATCATCAAATTTGTTATTTAAACCAAAAACTGTTTTTCTGTTAATTATATCTAGAGTCAGATCAAAAACAGGATCATCTTTCATTACAACCATTGGTTTTCCGCCACCAGTTTGATTTATGTTTGCTCTGTGTAAGGCGGCCTTTTTTCTTGCTTCCTTTTTTTGATTATTATAGAACCTTTTGAGAACATCCACTGATCTTAATGTGGACGATGAAGAATTAAATTCTCGTTCCACATTTTTCCATGCCTCGTCTTTTATTTTCCAGTTTACTCCACCACTTTCCTTATTTTCAATTGAATGAATGAATTTTTTTATAGAATGAAGTAAATTAATCTTTTCCTCGTTAGTAAAATTTAGGGATCTTTGACGTTTTACTGATGGCGATGGTTTATGAATACTCATTTTGAAGGAATAAAACTTAGCAACAGCACGCAAATTATAAAAGACCCTATCAAAAGCTATTCACAGTATCAACAGAAAATGACCCAAACAAATTCATAAAATATCTGACAGACAGAGAAAAGGCAGCAAAAACACTGCAAGCAACGCAATTTTCACAAAAACACTAAATTTCACGACTACCAACATATATATTTAAATGCTAATCTTTAATTACGTAACCAACAAATTATGCTCTTCGGTCAAAGCATTTCAGATTTAATTATTAGTTAAAATTAAATAGAGATTAGTTAATTATAAGTTAATTTCTGATTGGTGCAAATCACTGAATATGAATTATCGCTATAAGGTAAAAAATCTACTTCTGCTACGTAACTGCTACAAAGTATTTACATAGTATCTATATGTTTGCATTAAATATGGAACATGTTTTGTCTTAGAAACGTAGCGGAGACAGAGAAAGCACTATGTAGTAATAATCCCTTTTCTATCTTTAAATACTGTATCACAGCGACATAGATGGTCACTTGGGTAGGAATTCTACAATTTTTTGAATAAAATTTTGAAAAAAATCACAATTATAGAGTTTTTTACTACAAATTTATGGGTAATTTTTTTAAAATTTTTAATATTAATTTTAACCTTAAAACAAATAAAACCTATTTTTGAATAATTTTAAAATCAATAAATAATTCATTCAATTTTATTCAAAATGGGAAACAGACCTTTTTTTAGGTTTTCGGATCAAAATTCATTAATAAAATTAGTTTAAAAAACTAAAAAAAAATCAAATTCATTTTTTGCTATAACACTTACAAATACTATGTTAAAATTATGAAATAATTTACACACATAGTACTTTTGGATCCTTTTCGGATATGCTATTTACTTTTTTCATTTATTTTATACTTATTGATAAAACAAAATTACAAAAAAATTTTAAAAAATTCTTAATTTTGGCTATAATAATTACAATTCTAAATTTTAAGAAACTAAAATACATTTAAAATTTAGAGTTTTATATTATCTTTCGAATGGTGAAAATCACATTTCAATAACTTTAATATTTTTGAAGTTATTCAATTTAAATGAACTAGGTTATCCATTTTCCAAATGTGGTGAAGTAAGTATAGGAGAAATCAAAATCTAAGTCTTACCACATGAATTTTAATAATAATAATCGCAGAGGTTTACGCAACATGTTTCGGCCTTCCGGCCATCATCAGGCGCTAAAAAATTACAAGGTTGACAAATGATGTGTGATTTACATAAAAAAATTACGATTATTATTATTAAAATTCATGTGGTAAGACTTAGATTTTGATTTCTCCTATATTTATTCAATTTAGTTTAAAATCGTAATATAATCTTAAATTTCTTAGCTAATTTTTTAAAAATTCCAAAATTTTTGTAATAAAATTTAAAAAAAAAGTATAATTATAAAATTAATTATTACAAATTTAAAGATATTTTTTTTAAATTATTAATATAAAAATTTAACTGAAAAATAATAATTTAATAAAGATAAAAATTAAAATAAAAAGTAGCGGCGAAACTATGCGCAACTTGAAAAAATAGTCAAGACTTTATAGAAAATTTTATGTTCTACAATTTTGATACCATGTAATTTTTCATAAAAATCCATAATTTCGTCTTAAAATCTAAAAAAGTCACAAAAATGTCTATATAAATTTTTTTCACGCCCTCTAGCGGCGAAACTATGAGGAATTCAAAAAACCGGTAATGACAAAATGTGTAGAAAATTTTATGTTCTACAACTTTCATATCCTGCAATTTTTCATAAAAATGCATTATTTTGGTTATTTAAGAAAAATATGAAAAAAAAAAATACTTTTTGATAAATCTGGCAACAATGGCAAAAGTTTAAAAATTTTAATCAGTCGAAATTAAACTAAAACGTATAGAAAATATATGTGTAAAACATTATTGCCATCTTGTTTAGTAATGACGTCATCACTTATAGCAACTGTCACTTCCGGTTGTCCGATTAACTTCAAAATCTGTACAGGTCGTCTCCTTGCTATCAAAAATTTGTATATAAAATTTCATCTAAATCGGTTCAGCCGTTTAGACGCTATCGTGTTCACACAAACACACACACACACACACAGACACACACACACACACACAGACAGACATCATGCTAAAAATGGTATAAATGGATTCAGGTGACCTCAAAACGTAAAGATTGGTTAAAATCTGGGTATGGTCAAAATATCATGATCGCAATACTTTCCTTCTATACAACTCTGTTGTTCGGAAAGTAAAAAGGAAGGCTCTATCAAAAGATGAGCTATTTCGAGTCCGAAGATCCTGGTCCCGCCTACTAAGTGAAACTTCTATTCAAGATATCTCGATAAGGAAAGTAAATTTGTCAATACTGATTTCTTTTAAGGTGTTGTGCAAGTCAAGATGCGTCGTTTGATATCCATATCGCATCTGCTCGTTAAAAAAAATGGAAAAATTCCAATTTTTTCGAATCGGACTTTCTTCTGCTGACGGAAACGGGCCGTAGTGAAAAATCGCGCAGAGATTATTCCTTTCACTATAGTTATGATTGAAAAATTATTTGGTTTTTGAGTGGGTCTAGAATTTCGATTATTTTCAAAATTTAGTTTTTGTAAATGACGAATGTTATTTTCCTCAATAAAATATTGTCTAGCAGTTGCAAGGTCTGTAGGTCTCATAGCTCGTATTATTGAACCTAATGGCTCTTTTGGTCCTGCAAGAAAAATTCTTAAAGCATGAACATTATAAAAAATTTTCTTAACAATTTTCGTTGCATCAATATCATCATGTGTGTCTAAATAATTATGCAAGGCACTTAAATTTTACATTACTCTTGTTAAATATTGTAAAGGTGTTTCATTATTACTTTGTCTTAATTGATCCAAATCAAATAATAAACCGTTTTCGTCTCTTTGATCGCCAAAATACGAGATAAGAGCATTTTTTATAGTAAGCCAATCTTTTGAAATACATATACTATAAACTTCCCTAGCTTTTCCTATTAATTTTGAATAAATTCCGTGAATTAATAATATATTATGAACACAATTTTGATTAGTGGGATTTGTATCCCACTAAGTTGTAATTAAGGTATTAGATGTACCTAAAAATGAGTATAGCTTTAAAGCATTTCCGTGAAATTTCGGAATAATCTCTAATAGTTTAGCTTAAAATTTAGGAACAGCCATAATTGATAAGTTACTTAATCTATCACTTAAATCTGAAAATGAATAAAAATCTAAAGTCGATTCAAAGTTAAAACTTATTTCTAGCTTGCGCTCACTATTACCTTCAATAGGCAAGGAGAATGACTTAGAAAGGAAAGTAACTTACAATAAAACGAAGATCTGCATTCTTCAAACAGGAACAAGTTTTCTCAGGAAGACGAGGTTCTTCTAAATAAACAGTTGAAACTGACGGGTTTTTCTTGATGAAGGCCCTTTATACATCCAGAAGACTGCGCCACTTTAAGTTTTTCACTTGTGAAAATAACTTTTTAAAAAATTTTTAAATTCAAATTTTCATTTAAGTACAAAATTACTAATAGTTGTTTGACATTGCAAGGTAAGCTGGTCCTAGATATGGAAATGTTTTTATAAACATCGCTCGCCAAATATGTGACGTCGGGGTTCACAACTAATGCGATTTTGTTGAAAGTTATGCGATTTAATAAAAACAACTCTTTATTTACTACCCCTAAAAATGAGAGAGATTATAGATGCAGATGCGTTAGTTTTGCAAACATAGTTTTAGTTTTCGTTAATGTGTGTATTATTTTACGCGATTTTTAAATATGGAAGGACTACAGTATCACTTAGAACGATATCGCCAGAATGTCATGATTTAAAAATTACAGGTCTGCAGCTTATGTAATATGCTCCCTAAATTACACGCCATGCCATAAATAAAGAAAAACTTAAAGTTAAATGTTAGTAAAAATAATACTAGTTTGGACAAAACTTTTGACTTTGATATATTTTATTTCAAATCTATATTAAAATATATAATATAATCAGTCTTAAAAACTTCTCGAAATGTTTTAAATACAAATAATAGTATATTATTCAACAAGCATATAATGATGGCTATTATTCACAAGGGCGTAGTGTAGTAAATCACCCGTTTGAATAATAGCCATTATATGCGAGTAGAATACTGTACTTTATTTATTTTCAATATTTATAACATAACTAGAAAGAATATTAATATTATATAACTACAATTTAACATCAAGTATTTATGTTAATAGTTACATTTAAAAATTTATTAAGTTAATTGCAGGAATAAGATTAACGTCAATATTAATATTCTGATTATTTGTTGAAATTTTTGATTGCCGACATAAGAATTAGAATAATTTACTTGTATGGAGCTTGATATTTACTTCTGGCGGTACCGGTGTTGAGCACATTTCATTTTCACTTTCTCAATCCATTATTTTATTACAATTTAGTAAAAATTTAATAAAATATTCTGCAGTCAAAAGTTTGACATTTCAATTTAAATTATCAATTTGACGTTTAGACGACAGTCGCGGCTTACTAATAAAATGGATAAAATTTATAATCGTTATATCACAATGGCTAAGCAATAGGAAGAGCGGTGATAAAAAGTAGTGAATAATGATTATTCACTGCTATTAGTGTATAATATATACCATTTTAAGTTAGAAAATTCTTCAAAAATGTCTTTATTATAAAACAGTCGTGGACAAAATTTATAATCGTTATATCACAATGGCTAACTATAGGAAGACAAAAAGTAGTGAATAATGATTATTCACTGCTATTAGTACATAATATATACCGTTTTAGGTTAGAAAATTCAAAAATGGCTTCATTATAAAACAGTCGTGGACAAAATATATTTAAAAAAAAAACACCCAAAGCATCTAAATATTTGTTAAAATAAAAAAAAAAAATTTAAATCAAGAAATTGTCTAGCTACATTAAGGTCCGGTTCTACAATTAAAATATATACCTAAAATAGGAAATACCCAGAATCCAGAATAATCTTTGAAAGTTGCATATTATTCTCGGATTCTATTGGTCTTCGTTTAAGGCCTCAGCTTCCTAGGCTATTCGGCTAACGCCATTTGTTTGATGACATTTAACTTATTACGTTTTGTCTTTCCCAGGGAGTAAGCAAAAGTGTTGCCAAGTCTAGTAAAAAAAAAATAAAAAAAGCATTTTTTTGTAAAATATTTGTAAAAAGTTAGGACGTTGAAATTTTTCGCTTTTTATGCAAAAGTATGCGATTTATTTTACAATGCGAAAATTATTATCCGGCTCTCAAATTATGCACAAATCGCATAATTATGCGAGAATTGGCAACACTGCCGTCACCTTCGCTGTTACGGTACATCCCTAGTAAAATATATAAAATAAGAGGTTGGCGTATTACAGTTTTATTGAAAAATAATATTATCGAAAATATTTTTAGAAATCTAAAAGTAAATTTTTATTATAATTAAGTAACAAAAAATATTTTTTTTTTAGTTTTTTATTTGCTAACATGTTTAAACAGTTTTCAATTTTGCGCTACGTGATTTAAAATATTGTGTACTTTTTTTTTGGTTTTTTATTTGCTTTGTTGATATAATGTGAAATTTTGTGATTCATATAAAAATTAATTGTTCAAATTCTTCCATTATTATTGATGGTTCTTAAAAACATATAATAAGAAAACATTGCTTTATATGCCTAAAAATATTATAAAAGAAACAAAATGTAAGTACATATTTTTGTTTATATAAAAAAAAATACAATTACCTGCAAACCGTCGCTGAAACAAAGTTTAAAAACACCGTAAGCATGTACATTTACTGGTTTTTTATTTATGCAAGAAACCATTATAGTTACTGGTTTCATGAATTTATAATTGTCGTACCAGTTGCTTGAAAATATCATTTTTTCAGTTTTCGCCGCCTAAAATAAAAACAAATTTAACAAAAAAAAAAAAAATTCTTATATTTATCTACCTCACTTGTTAGAAGTTGTCCTGGTATAATATAAAATGCCAAAAATTCGTTGGTTGTAGCACACAAATAAGTAATGTCTTTAATATATTCAGAAATCGATACACTAAAACAATAATATTATTTTCCAGATGTCTACATGGAAACTTAATATTGAATTATTTCTGGTGTTCTTCAAGATCAGAACTTGAAATTTTGGGTCACCTGGTCACTTCAAGGTTTTAAATGACAGCCTATATTTTTGTTGGTTGATTTTGAAAGAACTCAATTCTCTCGATACCTCTATGTGAAAAAACTAGTTACTTACATTGAAAAAATTATGAGATATTTAAACTTAAGATTTTCAGATATCACAAATTATTATTTCTGAAAAATCAATTTAGGCATGGAAATAATTAAAATAAGGTTTATTCACAGCATTTGGTTCTATTAAATGCTCAAAATGTTCACCGTTTACATTTAAACAAATATTATATCTAGTTTCATAAGCATTTCTATAACATTATTCGTCTGTTATTATATTACGTAAATCAGCTATTGATTATGATTATGGCGATGTCTTCTAAACAAGAGAGTGTAAACGTCCCCACAAAAAAAATCTAGGGGAATAAAATCGGGGAGCGAGCTGAACATTCAATATCCTGGAAAAACATTATACAAATAATTCCTAACTTCTATGTAGTAATGTGGCCCAGCTCCATCTTGTTAGAATTACAATTGATCCTCCATTTCATTCAAATTTTCTTCCAGACACTGTATGAGAAGATGATGTATTCTTTCTTCCAAAAACTGTAGGTATTAAGGTCCAGTTAAATTTTCCTTGAAGAATATTATACCAATTACTTGATTATTAAGAATTCCAGGCCATACGTTAATTTTTTCTGTAGCAAATACATCGCAAAACATTTTCCATATTGCCAAATCATACCTATCGTTATTTCACAAAATTAGACTCTTCTGTTGACATTACCATCACGCAACTCTCGATGAAGTTAAATTTTATAAGGGCTGCATTTTTTTTAATTTTAATATCTTATGGAAACTTGATTTTTTCACTGTCGAATCTTCAGATAATTTTCTTTACGAAAGCTCTGGATCTAAATAAATGTACTCAAGAATTGCTAATTGGGTATTTTCATCTCATACACCACGATCATTCGTATTCCGTTTTTTATTTTATACAGAACCCGTTTGAGAAAAATTGGATGGTTTTCATTAAATAACGTCGCCGTCAGGGAATAATTTTGATTTGCAATTCCATATAAAATCACAATTTCAGTTCTCTCTTCCAGAGTATACCATTTTAGCAAAAAAAAGCTAAAACTTTTAAGTACTATTTTACGAAGTATATTAATAATAATTAAACACAAAAATCAAAATTTTAAGAATTTTAATTTAAAACAAGCTATTGGGATCTGTCAAATACGCATACGCCATTCAGTGGAAAATCACGTCTATCAACTTAGCAAGACAACTTCGAAAATTACAACCGTATCTTATTAGTAATTTGCCGCTTTTTGCCGGTAATTAGTTGTGGAAAAATAAATTTTGCCGCTCCTTTTTTTATTAAAAATTAAACATCTTGCTAACTTACTGTCAAGTTAGCAAAACAACTGCGTAAATAATGACGATATCAAAAAACTAAAAGCTGGAGAATTTGCCGTTTTTTTTGCCGTTTGTGGGAAAAAAGTGCCTCTTTGTTTATTAAAAATTAAACATCTCGCTAACTTGTTATTAAGTTAGCGACAAGTTATCGAGGCAACTGTGTAAATAATGACGATATCAACTAAAAGCTGGATAATTTGAAGCTTTTCTGCTGCTAATTAGTTGTGGAAAAAAAATTTCCGCTGTTTTTTATTTAAATATTTCGCTTACTTGATATCAAGTTAGCAAGACAACTGCGTAAATAATGACGATATCAAAAAACTGAAAGCTGGAGAATTTGCCGCTTTTTGGTCGCTAATTAATTTTGGAAAAAAATTGCTGGGTTTTTTAATTTTTTATTTTCCAATTTCGTTTCTATCCAGTCTTTTGAATCAACATTTCAGTCTCATTTCATTTCAAGCTTACTATGAAATTTCCAATGTATACAGTTCCAAAAATTTCTTAAGATTATTAAAATTGTTCCGTTTCGATTTGAGAAAAATTATAGTTAAAAGAATATTTCTTTCTGAATTGTATTCTTAATGATTTTCTAGTTCAAAAATTTTTAAAGTAATAAGAATGAGACACTACATGGAATTGTATATTAAAAAATGGATTGTGGGAGTGTCAAAAAATATTTAATTAAAATTTGAATATTCACATGCCTCTGACGTATAGTAGCACAAATTGTTATAAAAATCTATAAAAATTGGAGAAAAACTTTTCGCTGAGACAAGAGCTGTACAAAAATGTTTCAGATGGCTTGAATGATATATTTATTTATTCAAACATACAAGGTTCTTTTTAAAAAGTTTCCACCCCCGATTTAGGCTTACACAATAATTTTAGGCAAAAAAGGAGGACAAAATTTTTGATAACAAACATCACTCCAATGTCAACCCCCTTCACGCCAGCCCTTCAACTTTAAAATTTAAATCGGGAACATACCATGTGTGGCACATCAGGGAAAAGGTCATTCAATGCAGAATTTAAATCACTAAGTTTAATTTTTTTACTACCCCCCTGAACAGAAATACAGGGTGTTTTTTCCTACCCTCACTTTACTCTCGCACAATAATTTTTGAGAAAAATAGTGAGACACGACGACTTTTGATTTAAAGGAAACGAAATTTTTGACAAAATTTGTCGCTCTACCTTAACCCCCTTCACCCCCACCCCGAAACATGAAAATTTGAATGGGCGATACACCATGTGTGGCACATCAGAGGAAAGGTAATTCAATGCAGAATTCAAATCATACCCTTTGTCCACTGCTAGGACAAAAAAACATTACATAATTTGTATCAATAATGTTATCGGTTTATTGTTAGGTATTTAAAAGAAGGTAAGAAAGACAGACTTGACATTTGTTTAGCACACGATGGACAATATTTTAAGCAATTGCTGTATTTTTTTTATTTTTACCTTCTTTTAAATACCTATCAATTAACTGATAACATTATTGATACAAATTATGTAATGATTTTTTGTCCTAGCAGTGGACAAAGGGTATGATTTGAATTCAAATTTTCATGTTACGGGGTGGGGGTGAAGGGGGTTAAGGTAGAGTGACAAATTTTGTCAAAAATTTCGTTTTCTTTAAGTCAAATGTCGACGTGTCTCACTATTTTTCTCAAAAATTATTGTGCGAAAGTAAAGTGAGGGTAAGAAAAAACACCCTGTATTTCTATTCAGGGGGGTGGTAAAAAAATTAAACTTAGTGATTTGAATTCTGAATTGAATTACCTTTTCCCTGATGTGCGTGCCACACATGGTATAGTTCCCTATTTAAATTTTAAAGTTGAGGAGCGAGGGGTGAAGGGGGTTGACGTTAGAGTGATGTGTGTTATCAAAAATTTTGTACCCCTCTAATCAAAAATCGACGTGTCCCGCCATTTTTGCCAAAAATTATTGGGTAAGCCTAAATCGGGGGTGGAAACTTTTTAAAAACCTGGTATATTCCGATTAAAAACAATTTTTTGTTCCCACAAATAATTAACGTCAAAAATCGGCAAACTCTCCAGCTTTCAGTTTTTTGACATCATCATTATTTATGCAGTTTTCTTGTTAACATAATATCAAGTTAGCAAAACGTTCAATTTTAAATAAAAAAAAGAGTGGCAAAATTTATTTTTCCACAACTAATTAACGGCAAAAAGCGGCAAATTCTCCAGCTTTTAGTTTTTTGATATCGTCAATATTTATCCAGTTGTCTTGCTAACTTGATATTAAGTTAGCAACACGTTTAATTTTTAATAAAAAAAAGAGCGGCAAAATTTATTTTTCCACCAACTAATTAACGGCAAAAAAGCGGCAAATTACTAATAAAATACCGTTGTAATTTTACGAAGTTGTCTTGCTAAGTTGATAGACTTTGGAAAATCATATTACTAGAATAAAGGAAACAATAACATGCATACAATAGTGTGTTGATAATGTTAGAAGTGCTTTTGAAAATAGACAAAATTTTTGTTTAAATGTAAACGGTGAATATTCTGAGCATTTAATCTAACTAAATGTTGTAAATTCATTTTGTTTAAATAATTTCCATGCCTAACGTGTAATTTTTCAGGGTCCTTTGAGAAACCAGGCGTCATCCCAGAGTAAATGCCTTAGCTCTGTACAGGGGACACTGCAGAGCCGAACCACTATTTCTCGCTTAGTCGTGGGACCAACTATGCATATTAATGAAAAGAAAACAAACAGAAAACCAAAAGATGGATAATGAGGAAAATCCAATAGATTCGACCTCAAATAAACCATCCTCAATGGAAAACTCGGCAGCGGCAAGTCCAGCAGACCAAACCGTGCAAACGCCAACATCGGAAGCCAATTTCAACCTCACGGATAATGGAAAAATCTCATCAGGGCGGGAAACTGACAGAACCAAATCCCAGGAAGATGAGATACCTTGGGTCAAACTTTAACAGGCTAAACCTCAACAAGGAAAGACTCTCTGGCGTAAGACAGCTATTGAACGGGTCAAGGCTAAAGAGAAATCAAAAGTCCGAAACCAAGCACGTCTGGAAATTGTACTGTAGGAGCAACACAAACTCCCAATAAAGCTAGCACATCTGGAACTAGCAAGGTAGGAGCAACACAAACTCCCAATGAACCTAGTTTGAATGGAGCTGGAAATACAGGAGCAACACAAACTCCCAATGCCTCTACAGATGATCAAATAAAGACTACGGGAATGAAGCGTCAATACCATCCCCAGAAAAAGTTTGCCAAACAGGACCAAACTGTAACAAAAGCTAGTAAACAAACAGGGGTTACAAAAATGTGCTCCGTTATAGGGGACTACCCCGACACCAAGAGGAAGCCAGAAAAAGGAAAACAACTACAAGCAACCATTCTCCAGGAAGCCTTGGAAATGTCAACCTGGAAAGGGACCCAAGTTCAATCACATTTCTATAGAGCACGGTGTGGTACACTTGTACTGCGTAAACAATGAAGCTGCGGAATTGCTACAAAAGTTTACTCCACTGTTGAATCCGTGGAAAGGAACGAATCTGATGGTATTGCAATCTAAAGGATCCGCTCCAAGGATAAGGATAACGGTGTGGATACCTAAAGTTTATCTTGATGCTGAAGGGGATCATATATGTAGATTGTGTGACGAGGAGGATGAAGCAGCCACCCACGTAATATTCCAATGTGAGGATCTACACTGGTGGAGATATAGACAGATAGGGCATGAAGACCCTTCCTCCTATCTCCATCAGATGTGACATGGTGAGGAGGCTTTTAAACCTTAACAAAAGTCTCTGCAAAGACTAACAGATGAACAAGAAAATACAATAAGCCGATGTCTGCAATGTTGGGGCACTCAGGCCGGTCTGTTCACTCGAACCCAAAGCAACCAACCAACTAACTGCGTTCTTTCAAAATCAATCAAAAAAAAAAATACAGGGTGTCATTTAAAATCTTGGAGTGGCAGGTGACTCTATAGAGCATTATGAAATACATTATTCATTGTCCTCCTCCTATATTCTGAAAAACCATCCAAAATTTCATGTTTTTGCCTTTAAAAACACCAGAAATAATTCAATATTAAATTTTCGCGAGGACACGTGGTATATTATCATATAAAATACAACGACTGACCTCTTGACTATCGATAATCCCATAAGTTATTTCACGAAACGTTTTGTCAAATATTAAATTCACGAGGCCGCAGTACGAGTGAAATTATAATTTGACAACACGTTGAGTGCATTAACTTATGGAATTACCGATAGACACGATACCGCGATTTGTATTCAATAGATTATATCACGAATTAATGGGATTTTAAAAATTTGACAGTTCGATAATTTATATTTACAGTACAAAGGCAATGATAAATATGACAGGATACCTACCAGATTTTTATCAAGTGTGATTATCAGTTATTAGTCAGTATATGGTGAATGATTATTGATTATTAATCAAGTAACAATATAGGACATTATTACATTATGAGTGATATAATCAAATAAATTTTTGATACTTACCCTAATGAAAATGAAAATAATTCCACACAATTTATCAGTACTATTATTCCAATATAAACTAGCAATCCTAATGATATTGTATTATTAATTTTTTTAACAAAACTAAAACACAATAAAAAATAATTAGCTAAATTGGAAAAAAAGTCTAATTACTATTACTTTAATAAAAAAACATGATGGTCGATACATTCTCTTGCTTTTTGACGTAATTGATCCAAATCTTCTGCGTTATTTATTTTTTTATTTAAAATGCTCCTAAATCTTTCATTTAACATCCTCCATTGAATTGTAGTTAAAATTATCATTGATCCAAAAAAACCATCAAATGAGAATATAACCAAACTTGAACATACAGTAGCATATTCTTCAATAATATTTAAAACATAAAAGTTTAAATGTTCCGGAACATAGTTGCCATTAGGTAAAACCTACAAATAATAATAAACACTAAAAAATATATAACTAGTAAATTCTATACTATTTTTATATTCACGTTTGAAAACTTATCGGTTCCAACTAACATATGTATCTATCTCAGTTCATAATATAGACCTTTAATGTCCACTCATGGTAAAAAGAAAATTTCTAATTTCGGTGATAAGAGCCCAATTTTAGCAACTAAAATTAGTAGCAAAAATACATCTTTTAATTACTAGTGATTAAAAGATTTTTAGTGATTAAAGGATTTTTAATCACTCATGTGTACAAAGACATTGACAGTCAGACAGGCGCACAACCATTTCATTTTTTTGAGGTTATGTGTATTGTTTAAATCATTAAATATTGTGAAACATTTTGCTTAAAAAATCATTACAATAATTATTATATATGAATGTATTTTATTTCTACTATTGATAATTATCAATATAAAACAGAAGACGTTATTACTTCATGTTCTATATTTTAAGAAATTGGAAAAGATCAGGTTTAGCAGATGTGACCAAAGTGCATTTAATCAGTCGCTCAGGATCGGGATTAAATGATGCACATTGCTCACTTGTACTAAAAATAGTTATTATTACTAAAATTATAAAACGCATCTTCAACTATATAAGAAAAATGTAGTCACTAACGTCATAGAGGCTAAGGTGGCTCAGCCTTCTCACCAATTTATTCAGCAAATAGAACCAGAGATATTTTGTTGATCATTCTTCATTTCATTTCCTGTTTCTCTAATATTTTTTTAAATATCACAATTAATTCCCCATTATCAGTAGATATTTTTGAAACTGACAACCGTGCCACGAGGCTAGACTCTGCAAACTCTGTATATATCTCAAACCCTATACACGTGTTGATCAACACAGTTGCCGTTTTTCGAGATGTCCAATTGCTAAATACCGTAAAAAAGCTGAACTGGCAACACTCTCGGTAGGCTAGCATCTGCCCTCTAACCTACCTTTTTTCAGTTCGGTAGTAGGGACGGTGGAATCCGACACATGCATGTTGGGTAGGCGTGGGTCACCATTCCTATCGATATTGGTGGATAGATCATTTTCTACTCTCAAACAAATTAAAACTTACAATGGGCCAAAATCGTTTACACAATGTTAGTTAAATATCTATTGAAAAATATTTAGTAAAACACAAAACAAAATGATACGAGCCGCCACTGATGCCAACGTCCATTAATTATAAAAATTCGTTACTGAATTCAGCCAATCACAATTTGTAAATTAATAAATCATTATCGTCCATCGTAATTTTGTTTTTTGATTGTAATTTCCAATGAGTTTCAAACGATGAATTCAGTAAAAAATTTAATCGGAATGTGGATTTGCAAATTGTAATTAAAATTATGCAAAAACCAAAAATTTTATATAGAAAATCTTCTAAGTAGATACTAAATGCCGGTACAAATAGAGCAAACCGGTTTATTTGACCTTCATTCCATATATGGACATCCGGTGACCACCTGCCAAACCGGTTATGTAAATAAGGTATCCAATTATATTTAATGAGCAAAAAATGCATCTTATTATATCTAATGAGCATTCTATATATGGCCATCCGGCGACCAACTGACGGTTATTTAAAAAATATAATTATATCTAATGAGCAAAAAACTGAATCTAATTATATCAGTCATTCCACTTAATTAAAATGTGTGGGAAACACGATGTAACAACGTTCTCACGCTCGGAGTAGATACCTAAGATCGTTATAAATTTTAATTACCATACACACTTCCGGCCAGGTGTACACCCAAGCTCAGAGGTCGTTGAACCCAAGCTCAGAGGTTATTGAACTAAAGGTATGAAATATGCACTTTCGGTCACGTGACCTATCCGGCGACCACCTGCCAAACCTGTTATGTAAAAAATATAATTATATCTAATGAGCTAAAACCTGTATCTAATTATATCATTCATTCCACGTAATTAAAATGTGTCTGAAACACGATGTAACAACGTTCTCACGCTCGGACTTGTCGGTGGATGACGCGCAACCTGTTCTGCGCATCTGGGGGTCACGTGATCATTTTATTTTAGTATATATGGGAAGCGAATAATTTCGTACCTCCAATTTGCGTCCGAGCGTCCGGGCGCAAACTAATCTGGGGGGGGTAATACCGCCATAAGAGCAATGTTAAACATCATCTAAATATACCTCCAATTTGCGTCCGAGCGTCCGGACGCAAACTTAACCTAGGGGGTAAAACTTCCATAAGAACAATGTTAAATATCATCTAAATGTACCTTCAATTTGCGTCCGAGCGTCGGACGCAAACTTAACCTTCAATATTATCTCGTATATAAAAATTCTGAATAATTCTCATTTCTCATTTTAAATACCCATATTACTTTCGAAGTAGATGATATTTTATCTTATTTTCGCATATTTAACTTATTATATATATATTTTACTTGAAAGCTACTTCACCACCATAATACTTTTCCATCAATAACACTTTAAGCAGCGGACAGCGGGTCATTTCAATTATAATTCCCATTTTATCTAGCTGTTTTACATTCTTGCTACAATATCAACACAATACTTTAGCGCTAATATGATAACATACTAGTTTTTATCATTAAAATTCTTAAACCATAATTTTTACTTTCTCCATCAATATAATGCGTCCTCCTTTCGATAAAACTAACTAGAGTTTGTTTAACCATCCTTTGCCGTTACGTCATAATCGGTGACGTATTCTGCTGTTTTACGTTTGTCGTATATTATGTAAATGTCATTTTACACATAACCTCAAAATTAAAATATAACTAATGACATATGTTAAGGATTGTTTTCAATGACCCATGTTAAGGTGTGTTTGTATTAATAAATTGGTAATGCCGAAAATTGTATTTTGCTTTATGGGTTGCGTACATTTTTACATAATTTAGTAATTTTTTTAACTTGAAACCTCCTTTTTTTAACTGATTTGTTTCAAATTTCTAGTTTGGGGATATAACTATTCATGTTTTTAAAAATTGTAAAGTAATTATTGTCTGTGAAATTGTGAGGAATACTTTCGTAAGTATTCCTAAAAAATGAAAATAAAAACACATGTATTGGAGAAAACAGGCAATAAATAAATTTATTTCTGAAAAACTCATAATACAAATAGGAAAAAGAAACGAAAAACGGATAAGAAACGTAAACTAAAATAGCATGTAATGAAATAAAATGCAAAATCTAAGCTTCATCACTGACAAAATCATCTTCATCATCACTCTAGGAGTCCGATTCACTCAGATCTATGATAACAGGAAGAAAATGAGATTCATCAATGTATTTTTCTTTTTCCCAGTCATTATTGATTAACTGATTTAAATGCCTGAAATAGTGCTTCCATGAAACATGTCCAACATGAACTTTGTAGTCTTTATCTGTTTCTGTTCCACTAGTAACTGTTTCTTGAACGGTTCTAATAGATATGTCTAGAGCATCAGCAACATGCTATAAAATTTAATAAAATCAAATCAATAAATGCTTACATTTTGCATAATACAGCTAGATATTTACGTTGTAGACTGCATTTAATGGTAAAAGCGGTTTTCCAGCATATCTTTCTCTTGAAAAGTAATTAATCAACTTCAAAATTAAAGTTTGCTCTTTCTCATTATACCGGGAAGACATTTTGACAATGAACAATTAATTGAAAAAGGCGAAAATAATCAAAAATACTCAATACAAATCAAAATATGACAACTTAACTGTCAAAAGTAATAAATAATCTGAATTAGTTAAGAAATACGTCAATGACGTCATAATTCCGTCTCATCCATTTCACGATGGAGAGATCGAGATGGATAATGTATGACGCAACGGCAAAGGATGGTTAAACAAACTCTACCAATTTGAACTTTGTCGTTATAGAGAACTAAAATATCATTATTTTTATTTCGCTAATTCTATTTATTCCAACAATGTAATTTTAATGCCATGTTCTATCAAAACGTATTTTCACATAATCGGTTTCATGAATTAAAAACTTGAGTATTTTCACAATTTTTCGGTATTTCACCTATCATTCTATACTTCTCAGTTAAAACAAAACAGTCAAGAGCGGACGAAACAAACTCGAAGATATAATCAACTTTACACACAGCATTATAGATTAAAATCTTCCATTTCCGGCTGTTTCCGAACATAATCGAACCCGACTACCTTTAACATAACCTGTCATACTAGTTATAACAACTACATAAAGATAGAACGGAAACAAGTTCCAAAAATATAATAATACACTAAAATTAAAAAATCACTTCCGACTACTTTCGAATGAAACCGAGTATCTCCGACCATATTTATGATAAGCTTATGTACTGGTTGTAGCACTTTAGTCACATAACGCCAAGATGGGAAACAACAAGCTCCAAAAATGAGAGGAGTGTAACGATATAATTCGAATTGATAATCTAAAAAGGCACATTCAACGAAAGCACTTTACAAAAAACCCAAAAATTAAATATAATGAAGAATCTTTACGTGCCACACTATCAAAATATTCAATAGTACTTATCATCAAGACAATTTTTGAATTGTTTACTTTTGAAGTGTGTCTACTAACGCTTCTGGACTTGTGTAAATAAATAAAAAAATCTACCAGAATAAAGATCGAAATACAAAAAAAAATTTACGAGGTATAGAGGAATCAAAAGAAGCATTTAGAAAAAGAAATTACTCTCTATTAGATGTAATGAAGTTTTTATATACAGCTCCAGATGTAATTTGATTTATTATTGGATTTCATTTTTTTAGTAATCTCTTCATAATTTATTCAACATAAATTATAATTGGAGTTGTCTGGGTTGATCAAAATGAATTTTATTATTCAATTTAATATTTTTTTATAATAATTCAAATTTTCCCGATTTATTTCAGTAAACAGGTCATGCATTGCTGTTGCTTTGCTTGTGCTCAAAAGGGCCACTCTTGTTTTAATAGATTGGAGGATGAGAATATCTTTACCTTAGACAGAATTTGTAAAGTTAAAATCACTTCTCTACAGAGACTCCTACCGACAGCTGATAATTGAAACACCGCTAGTACCTCCGAATCTAAATCTGAATTAATTATCACCATTCTTATCACCGTTTAATTTTGATTCCGACAGTTTTAAAAGTGAGCAAGTAAATATAAAGAAACCGAAACGACAATTTGCATTAAATTCAAGTAATTAATATTAGTTGTTATTCTAAATTAAGCCGCGTAGATAAAATCTTATATCTAACAAAGAAACTTGGAAGGATCAATGTAAGTGAACTACGTTGTTTTTTTGGGTTTTTAACAGAAAGATTAAAAGGATCAGTGTAAGTGAATTACGTTGTTTCTTTGGTCTTTCTTAATAGGAAAATTAAAAGGTTGTCCCCAGTAGTACTGAGTACGTTTTGTGACAGACTTTTACTTTCCAAGGTATAACCGAAATTCCGTTGTTATTTAATTTTTTATATAAATAATTATATTGTCGTTGACTTTTCTCTAAATTTATTAAATATATTTTTAATACGAATGTTGCACTGGTTTTACCCACATAAATATTTAATTATTATTAAAAGAATCGACATTCTATTAATAACAAATTATAAAAGACAAAAAGCGATCAAAACAAGGCATACCGTTTACTGAACACCGAAACTTAGTTTTTTTTCGATACATTATATTTTTCTGTTTGTTTTCACGAGGGTGGGCATTGAGATATTTTTTTTATTAAATGAAAAATCTTATTATATTTATATTCTTACAATATACGTCTATATTTTGTTTAAATTAAATTAACTCTTTTTATTTCCTTGTAAACTTCCTAATAAATTAAATTGACTCAAATACAGAGTGATTCATTTAGGATTTAAGAGAAAATATGCTTAGATAGAAAATTATTTCAGTAAATACCGTGATACAAAAATACAATAAGCTATAGAAAATAAAGAACATTTATTAAAATCATAAATATTTTAATAAATAAAGCCGCCACCGAATACCAGAATAAATGGCGTGTAGTGCTTAAAGCCCACTATACACCATTACTACCATCTTTTAGGGTACTTTCAATATCGACCCCTGGTTATTCTTTTTCTTCACTGTGGCTACCTAGGCACGTTATTTATTAAGTAACGTACGTGTATCCTCCACATTAAGAGAGGGTTGGCGCTAGAGGCAACTCCGAAACTGTTTCGGGTGTTAATTGCAACGTCTTTCACTAAGAAATCCCTTTGCAGAAAGAAAGCGCGTTACATAGACATTCAAAAAACATGGTTAAATATTTACTGCAATATTGAAAAAATTCTAATACCTAATCGACAAATTCTCATTGTTGAGGATGTGAATGGAAATATCGGCAAATCCTTTTTTATTGAATATATAATAAACACGATAAACGATTATGTAATTGATATCATGGGTTTGGCTACTACTAACTTCGAAGAGGTATATGAAAATGTTCAACGCGCACAAATTAACAGAACTCACGATAAAATCGATTTTATTTTTAACCTTACTAGGAATACCGCACAGATACGAAAAAACAAGTTTGGAAACCCATACAGTGAATTTTCAAAATCCTTTAAATACGTTGAGCAAATTCTGGATGGTAATTTTCCAGGCATGAATCATCGGCCAGCAATTAAATTAATTAAACCTGTATACATCTTAGTGTTCTGCAATGAAAGTGACATATTCAAAACAATGAGCCCGGATCGTCTAAAATTTTTCAATTGGTCAACCCATGATATCGACGCATGGAAAACATAATAATGAAAGAATAATAATATTTGAAAAATATAAATGTAGCAATTGTATATTATCTTAAAAGATGTTTAATAAATAATAAAAATCTGTATGTTTCCATTATTAGTAAATCCTAATTATTGAAAAATAGGAATATCTATAATCATGTATTTCGAAAGATACACATCTATAATACTCTTGTCTATAAAAACTGCTGAATATGTTTAATGGCTACAGACACATTAAACATATATTAATATATAAAGAAACTTGATTTCAGTAAAGGTTACTTAACCATCAACAGGATGTAAGCAGCGCCATCTATTTATAACACCAAAGACTAATTGTATTATTCATTTCACGTTGTAACAAATGCATATAACTTTAAACGGCAGTTAGTTTTTCTCACTATCCGAAGATAAATTCATTTAAAATTTATTTAACATACTGGTTTGAACACACTTGTTTTATTAAGGGACTTCAAAAATACAATATATTTTTATATAAATTATTTTATTCATTATTTAAACATTAATGCTATGTAAATACCACCAAAATATCCTCTACTAATTATTTTTCTTCATGAATATCCAATATATCATTACATTTTAACAATAATACAAAATAAATTATAAAATAATACCAAGTTGGCGCAGTCTAGTAAGAATCCCATCTATTTGACCAATAGAACTGTTGTTAGTGGTAAGATATCTGAGTTGGTCAACCAAACTGTTAGAATCATTATTAACATCATTTTTTTGATCAACGCAATCTTCATGATCGCCATTTACATTTTCTTCATCATAATTCTCATTTTTCGCTTCAATAATCATTTCACTCATTTTTTTATTAATATTTACCTCACATTCATCGGCGTTAAATGAGTATTTAGGAAACGAATTATATTGATTCAAGCATTCATGTTGCTGCACCTTTTTCATAAGGATACTTGGATATATTTGTTTGATGCATGTCCTTATTTATATAATTATTTTTGTCACATCTTTAATTTGCAAATGAAACCGCCAAAGTGTCTTTTATCAGATTGGAAATCCTTTTTCTTTTTGGAGGAAATATTTTGGCTATAATGTTTTTATACTTCTTTTGTGGGCATTTGATATCAATAGAATTTTTTTGTAAGCAAGTAAATCCTCCTCTAAAAATGTTTCTGGTCTGTTTTTTTGTTAGAAGTTGTTTTAATCCTTCTGTTAGGGTAAACTCATGATCCAAAATCTTCATAATATTATCTCTAATTGATACAGGGATGTCTCCAACATAGTATATGCAAGATTTAAGTACTAAACCATAACAGTTAGGATCTGGTAGTAGATTACTAGTTCAGAAAAATATTAACTTTTTTAATAAACCGCTACCAACCTACGCAGACGAATATGACCCAATAGAGTTTTCATGTGGAGACTTTTGTACAGTTAGACAACTGGTCTACGATGAAACAAAATTTCTTGAAATAAGAAAACATGTCAAAGAAATATTGGAAGCTGCCTATTATCACACCGAGTATCGATGTTAGAACAACTTTAATTGTGTTCATACTACTATAATATTTTAGATATTATTAAAACAAACTTTATAGAGTGTAATAAATTAGAAGTTTTATATGGGTTTTGCCAGATATCTAGGGAAAGTTTAGTAAGTGTTGTACTTAGAGAATACATCTACTTGGACAGATTTAAGAAGTAACAAACCATACTTTTTACTCTCTCGTCACTTTCGGAAACAAAAAGACAACTTAAAATTATTAGCCAGAATGAAAACTAAATTCATATAAAAAATCTAATGTTATTGAAATGAATGTGCATATTAAAATAGGCTCATCTATATTCTTATAAATCAACTTCTTTGATTGATAATAATATAGATTAGCCTATTTTAATATGCACATTCATTTCAATAACATTAGATTTTTGATATGAATTTGGTTTTTATTCTGGCTAATAATTTTAAGTTGTCTTTTTGTTTCCGAAAGTGACGAGACAGTAAAAAGTATGGTTTGTTACTTCTTAAATCTGTCCAAGTAGTTAAAATTTGAATGCATACGTATAACAGCTCCGACAGCTCTGGCTGCTTCGATAGCTCCGACAGATTTGACAGCTCAGACAGCTTCAACAGGTCTGTCAGGTACGGGATGATTATGACAACATTGACAGCATAAATAGGATGTAATACGAAAAATTTAATTACATTACTCATGTTATTTAAAGTGTAACAGTGTTTTTTTTTGAAACGTTAGAAAACAGCAACTGTATTATGAACCAGCATACGAAAAATTATTCGAAAAAAACAGAAGAAAATGACACTTGTTATATAAAAAAATACAGAAAACAATTTGATAAGGCGTATGGTCCTGTATATGAATTTTCAAAGTGGAAGCTTGGTGGTAAAAACATACAGTTTGATGAAGAGGAAATAATTTTAAATGGAAATAAGTTTATTAGTTCTCCTGGGTTATACGAATTATTATTTTCCAAACACCAGCTTAATTTTACAAATGATGATCTTATTAGTTATAAAAGGATGTTGGAGATATCAGGTGTCCATAAAGACTCAAAAGGTCGTCTAAGGCACCAGGCAGATAAGAAAAAATTTAATAATATAATTAAACCTTTGTTTAAAAACAAAACAATAATTAGAAATTGTACTAAGGAATTTCTTTCTAAAATTGGAAAACAGAAACTACAAGAAAGCGTTAAAGGTCCACTATCCATCGATGCGGAGCAATTAAGTGATGATACAAATAATAACATAACACATGGTTCTACCCCGATAAAAATATTCGCGCCCAATATTAGTAAACATATACCCCATTTAAATGGGCAAATCAGCAATACTCTACTTTCGTATAAAGATGCGAATTATGATGTAAGCGATATGAGAAGCGGTGGAATATCTGATGACTTAATTGAAGATGACTACAAACAAATACCAGATGATGATGATGATGATGATGAAAGTACCCCTGTGAAGTGGGGTGCGGATCCTAATCAGATTGTCGATGCAATAAGGGTGGCGCATTTCCTTGGTAAAGACATTACTCCATTGGTTAAAACTCTTGTGAAATTGAAGATTATCACAGGTCCGTGGTGATGTAAAATCAAACTTTTGAAAAACTGGTTAAAAGCTTTATATCTGTTTTACATATATTTAATAAATCTTTTATACTTTATTTTAAATAAAAGCAGCTGTCTATTTTTTAGTGTTTAATTCCTATATAGACATGAAGAAAAGTAGAAACATGCTGAAAGTGACATCATCTTTCCAATTTGTTAGCTGTCTACCAATAGGTAGGGAAAAGATTTTACCTTAAAAATATCCGTACCAAGTAGAAAGAAATCTTAAAAGCAACAAATATGAATGTGAAAAATATATTGAAAAAATATATTAATATAATAAGATACTCCGTAAATACTAAATTATATTTATTCTTTCATGTAACTTGTCTCAGCTTATCTCGCGCATCTGTCCGAGTAGGTATTAAATTAATATAATAAAAAATCTGATGTGGCCAGCACATGACCTCTCGCCATTTTTTAATCAAAAATTTACAGGTTGACACAAAAAAGTATGAAAAAAAATTATTTTTTTGTAAATATGGCAACAATGGCAAGTTTCGAAAATTTTTATGAGATGAAAATAAACTATAGGGTATACAAAATATATGTGTAAAACTTTATTGCCGTTTTGTACAATAATGGCGTCATCACCCATAGCAACTGCCACTTCCGGTTGTGCTATTGGCACCAAAATTTAGTCAGATCTAAGTTAGGGTATCAGAATCCTGTATGCAAAATTTCAATTTTTTTTAATCAGTAGTTTTTGAGTTATCGTTACTACAACACACACACACACTCATCATTTTATTTTTAGAATGTTATTTTTAAGTTTTTGATATTTTAGTTTTTTTAGAATGCATTCTTTTTACCTCTCGCCCTTCAGATAAGAGAGGTATAGGAATCATGCTAAAAATTGGGTAGTGAGTTTTCAATTGATAAACACGTTTTGGGGTCCCTAGAATACGATTTTATTATTTTCGCGATGATGTCTGTGTGTGTGTGTGTGTGTGTTAGTGTGTGTGTGTGTGTGTGTGTGTGTGTGTGTTTGGATGGATGTTGTAGTAACGATAACTCAAAAACTACTGAATAAAAAAATGTGAAATTTTGCATACAGGATTCTGATACCCTAGATTAGATCTGATTAGATTTTGGTGCCAATCGCACAACCGGAAGTGGCAGTTGCTATGGGTGATGACGCCATTATTATACAAAACGGCAACACAGTTTTACACATATATTTTGTATACCCTATAGTTTATTTTAATCTCATTAAAATTTTCGAAACTTTTGCCATTGTTGCCAGATTTACAAAAATATAATTTTTTTTCATACTTTTTTGTGTCAACCTGTAAATTTTTGATTCAAAAATGGCGAGAGGTCATGTGCTGGCCACATCAGATTTTTTACCTCTCGCCCTTCAGATAAGAGAGGTATAGGAATCATGCTAAAAATTGGGTAGTGAGTTTTCAATGGATAAACACGTTTTGGGATCCCTACAATACGATTTTGATATTTTCCCGATGATGTCTGTGTGTGTATGTGTGTGTGTGTGTGTGTGTGTGTGTGTGTGTGTGTGTGTGTGTGTGTGTGTGTGTGTGTGTGTGTGTGTGTGTGTGTGTGTGTGTGTGTGTGTGTGTGTGTGTGTGTGTGTGTGTGTGTGTGTGTGTGTGTGTGTGTGTGTGTGTGTGTGTGTGTGTGTGTGTGTGTGTGTGTGTGTGTGTGTGTGTGTGTGTGTGTGTGTGTGTGTGTGTGTGTGTGTGTGTGTGTGTGTGTGTGTGTGTGTGTGTGTGTGTGTGTGTGTGTGTGTGTGTGTGTGTGTGTGTGTGTGTGTGTGTGTGTGTGTGTGTGTGTGTGTGTGTGTGTGTGTGTGTGTGTGTGTGTGTGTGTGTGTGTGTGTGTGTGTGTGTGTGTGTGTGTGTGTGTGTGTGTGTGTGTGTGTGTGTGTGTGTGTGTGTGTGTGTGTGTGTGTGTGTGTGTGTGTGTGTGTGTGTGTGTGTGTGTGTGTGTGTGTGTGTGTGTGTGTGTGTGTGTGTGTGTGTGTGTGTGTGTGTGTGTGTGTGTGTGTGTGTGTGTGTGTGTGTGTGTGTGTGTGTGTGTGTGTGTGTGTGTGTGTGTGTGTGTGTGTGTGTGTGTGTGTGTGTGTGTGTGTGTGTGTGTGTGTGTGTGTGTGTGTGTGTGTGTGTGTGTGTGTGTGTGTGTGTGTGTGTGTGTGTGTGTGTGTGTGTGTGTGTGTGTGTGTGTGTGTGTGTGTGTGTGTGTGTGTGTGTGTGTGTGTGTGTGTGTGTGTGTGTGTGTGTGTGTGTGTGTGTGTGTGTGTGTGTGTGTGTGTGTGTGTGTGTGTGTGTGTGTGTGTGTGTGTGTGTGTGTGTGTGTGTGTGTGTGTGTGTGTGTGTGTGTGTGTGTGTGTGTGTGTGTGTGTGTGTGTGTGTGTGTGTGTGTGTGTGTGTGTGTGTGTGTGTGTGTGTGTGTGTGTGTGTGTGTGTGTGTGTGTGTGTGTGTGTGTGTGTGTGTGTGTGTGTGTGTGTGTGTGTGTGTGTGTGTGTGTGTGTGTGTGTGTGTGTGTGTGTGTGTGTGTGTGTGTGTGTGTGTGTGTGTGTGTGTGTGTGTGTGTGTGTGTGTGTGTGTGTGTGTGTGTGTGTGTGTGTGTGTGTGTGTGTGTGTGTGTGTGTGTGTGTGTGTGTGTGTGTGTGTGTGTGTGTGTGTGTGTTTGGATGGATGTTGTAGTAACGATAACTCAAAAACTACTGAATAAAAAAATGTGAAATTTTGCATACAGAATTCTGATACCCTAGATTAGATCTGATTAGATTTTGGTGCCAATCGCACTACCGGAAGTGGCAGTTGCTATGGGTGATGACGCCATTATTATACAAAACGGCAACACAGTTTTACACATATATTTTGTATACCCTATAGTTTATTTTAATCTCATTAAAATTTTCGAAACTTTTGCCATTGTTGCCAGATTTACAAAAAAGTAATTTTTTTTCATACTTTTTTTTGTCAATCTGTAAATTTTTGATTCAAAAATGGCAGGGGTCATGTGCTGGCCACATCAGATTTTTTAACTTGCACATCTTCTCTTTTTATTGCAATCTCCCCTCTTCTACATTCAAGATTATCTCTTTCTATTTGCAGTTTTTCTTTTTTTAATTTCAATTTTTCTGCATAATATTTTTCAGTTATTGTTTGAATATTCTTATTTACTTCTAATAGTTCCTTTGAGGAATTTATTATCGATTTTAAATTCTCACTTTTTTAAAATACTTTTTCTTTTTCGTTTTAAAACAGGTTTTGGGTTTTCGATTGGGTTTGTTGCTTCTTCTGTAATTAATGTTTTTTGAATACTAGTGCTTGGTCTGTCGGTTGTGTCTTGAATAAATGGTGTTTGTTTACTACCAATGCTTGGTATATCCTCCATATTTTCATATTCGGGGAATATCTGTAAAACATATAATTGGTTTGCTTTGATTGTAATTATACATTATGCACATAATAAAATAAATATACAATGATTTAATAAAAAACCTATATCACAATTTGCCTAGCTATTGTGTTAAATATGATCTATTTTTAATGTAAAGAAAACATCAAAATTTTTAGTGCAGTTCTTTTTGGTTTTTGTTAAAACCTAAAATTGCTCAAAATAAGAGTATCGTAAGAATAAAGTAATGTTAAACAATATCAAGTGATAAAATATCGAAACAAAATTAATATATAAAACATAACAAAGATTTTAAACAAAACCAATTTCATTATTTTCTTTAACTGAAATATTAAACAGTTTGCTACTTACAATATCCACATTAGATTCCATCACACTTGAATCCCCTTCTACGGCAGTCATGTGGGTGTCAAATGTAAAATTATCAGGGGTGGGTAACAACATGTAAACATAAAAATCTGATGTGGCCAGCACATGACCTCTCGCCATTTTTGAATCAAAAATTTACAGATTGACACAAAAAAGTATGAAAAAAAATTATAGTTTTGTAAATCTGGCAACAATGGCAAAAGTTTCGAAAATTTTAATGAGATGAAAATAAACTATAGGGTATACAAAATATATGTGTAAAACTTTATTGCCGTTTTGTACAATAATGGCGTCATCACCCATAGCAACTGCCACTTCCGGTTGTGCGATTGGCACCAAAATCTAATCAGATCTAATCTAGGGTATCAGAATCCTGTATGCAAAATTTCAAATTTTTTTATTCAGTAGTTTTTGAGTTATCGTTACTACAACATCCATCCAAACACACACACACACACACACACACACACACACACACACACACTAACACACACACACACACTAACACACACAGACATCATCGCGAAAATATTAAAATCGTATTCTAGGGACCCCAAAACGTGTTTAGCAATTGAAAACTCACTACCCAATTTTTAGCATGATTCCTATACCTCTCTTATCTGAAGGGCGAGAGGTAAAAAGTAAAAATGTAATCTAAGGTTTGATAATAAAAAATGTCATCAGCTAATTATTTAAAGTGTTAGGTTAGAAAAGGATTATGTTTGTAGAATAGCAAAAAAGTAGACAGAACAAGAAGAAAGGTTAATGGCTATAGCAGGTTGGACATTTTTGGGCAACTGGAATTTAAAGATAAACACAGATTTTCTGAACATTAAATTGTACATAAGTATATTACCTATGTAATAAAATACCTTAATTTACTTTCACAATACTAAAAATCTGATGTGGCCAGCACATGACCTCTCGCCATTTTTGAATCAAAAATTTACAGGTTGACACAAAAAAAGTATGAAAAAAAATTATTTTTTTGTAAATCTGGCAACAATGGCAAAAGTTTCGAAAATTTTAATGAGATGAAAATAAACTATAGGGTATACAAAATATATGTGTAAAACTTTATTGCCGTTTTGTATAATAATGGCGTCATCACCATAGTAACTGCCACTTCCGGTTGTGCGATTGGCACCAAAATCTAATCAGATCTAATCTAGGGTATCAGAATCCTGTGTACAAAATTTCAAATTTTTTTATTCAGTAGTTTTTGAGTTATCGTTACTACAACATCCATCCAAACACACACACAAACACACACACACACTAACACACACACACTAACACACACACAGACATCATCGCGAAAATATTAAAATCGTATTCTAGGGACCCTAAGACGTGTTTATTCATTGAAAACTCACTACCCAATTTTTAGCATGATTCCTATACCTCTCTTATCTGAAGGGCGAGAGGTAAAAATAAATGCGTGATCAGTCATGATACAAGTTCGGGGAAAAATAATACTACTAATTTTTAAAACCTATTTATTTAAATCAACAATAACTCTACCTTTATAAAAGTAGATGTATTCTCTAAGTACAAGACTTACTAAACTTTCCCTAGATATCTGGCAAAACCCATATAAAACTTCTAATTTATTACACTCTATAAAGTTTGTTTTAATAATATCTAAAATATTATAGTAGTATGAACACAATTAAAGTTGTTCTAACATCGATACTCGGTGTGATAATAGGCAGCTTCCAATATTTCTTTGACATCTGAATGCGTTAGACGAATCTCAATACCATGTTTTCTTATTTCAAGAAATTTTGTTTCATCGTAGTCCAGTTGTCTAACTGTACAAAAGTCTCCACATGAAAACTCTATTGGGTCATATTCGTCTGCGTAGGTTGGTAGAGGTTTATTAAAAAAGTTAATATTTTTCTGAACTTGTAATCTACTACCAGATCCTAACTGTTATGGTTTAGTACTTAAATCTTGCATATACTATGTTGGAGACATCCCTGTATCAATTAGAGATAATATTATGAAGATTTTGGATCATGAGTTTACCCTAACAGAAGGATTAAAACAACTTCTAACAAAAAAACAGACCAGAAACATTTTTAGAGGAGGATTTACTTGCTTACAAAAAAATTCTATTGATATCAAATGCCCACAAAAGAAGTATAAAAACATTATAGCCAAAATATTTCCTCCAAAAAGAAAAAGGATTTCCAATCTGATAAAAGACACTTTGGCGGTTTCATTTGCAAATTAAAGATGTGACAAAAATAATTATATAAATAAGGACATGCATCAAACAAATATATCCAAGTATCCTTATGAAAAAGGTGCAGCAACATGAATGCTTGAATCAATATAATTCGTTTCCTAAATACTCATTTAACGCCGATGAATGTGAGGTAAATATTAATAAAAAAATCTGATGTGGCCAGCACATGACCTCTCGCCATTTTTGAATCAAAAATTTACAGGTTGACACAAAAAAGTAGGAAAAAAAATTATTTATTTGTAAATCTGGCAACAATGGCAAAACTGTCGAAAATTTTAATGAGATGAAAATAAACTATAGGGTATACAAAATATGTGTGTAAAACTTTATTGCCGTTTTGTATAATAATGGCGTCATCACCCATAGCAACTGCCACTTTCGGTTGTGCGATTGGCACCAAAATCTAATCAGATCTAATCTAGGGTATCAGAATCCTGTATGCAAAATTTCAAATTTTTTCATTCAGTAGTTTTTGAGTTATCGTTACTACAACATCCATCCAAACACACACACACACACAAACACACACACACACACACTAACACACACACACACAGACATCATCGCGAAAATATTAAAATCGTATTCTAGAGACCCTAAAACGTGTTTATCCATTGAAAACTCACTACCCAATTTTTAGCATGATTCCTATACCTCTCTTATCTGAAGGTCGAGAGGTAAAAATGAGTGAAATGATTATTGAAGCGAAAAATGAGAATTATGATGAAGAAAATGTAAATGGCGATCATGAAGATTGCGTTGATCAAAAAAATGATGTTAATAATGATTCTAACAGTTTGGTTGACCAACTCAGATATCTTACCACTAACAACAGTTCTATTGGTCAAATAGATGGGATTCTTACTAGACTGCGCCAACTTGGTATTATTTTATAATTTATTTTGTATTATTGTTAAAATGTAATGATATATTGGATATTCATGAAGAAAAATAATTAGTAGAGGATATTTTGGTGGTATTTACATAGCATTAATGTTTAAATAATGAATAAAATAATTTATATAAAAATATATTGTATTTTTGAAGTCCCTTAATAAAACAAGTGTGTTCAAACCAGTATGTTAAATAAATTTTAAATGAATTTATCTTCGGATAGTGAGAAAAACTAACTGCCGTTTAAAGTTATATGCATTTGTTACAACGTGAAATGAATAATACAATTAGTCTTTGGTGTTATAAATAGATGGCGCTGCTTACATCCTGTTGATGGTTAAGTAACCTTTACTGAAATCAAGTTTCTTTATATATTAATATATGTTTAATGTGTCTGTAGCCATTAAACATATTCAGCAGTTTTTATAGACAAGAGTATTATAGATGTGTATCTTTCGAAATACATGATTATAGATATTCCTATTTTTCAATAATTAGGATTTACTAATAATGGAAACATACAGATTTTTATTATTTATTAAACATCTTTTAAGATAATATACAATTGCTACATTTATATTTTTCAAATATTATTATTCTTTCATTATTATGTTTTCCATGCGTCGATATCATGGGTTGACCAATTGAAAAATTTTAGACGATCCGGGCTCATTGTTTTGAATATGTCACTTTCATTGCAGAACACTAAGATGTATACAGGTTTAATTAATTTAATTGCTGGCCGATGATTCATGCCTGGAAAATTACCATCCAGAATTTGCTCAACGTATTTAAAGGATTTTGAAAATTCACTGTATGGGTTTCCAAACTTGTTTTTTCGTATCTGTGCGGTATTCCTAGTAAGGTTAAAAATAAAATCGATTTTATCGTGAGTTCTGTTAATTTGTGCGCGTTGAACATTTTCATATACCTCTTCGAAGTTAGTAGTAGCCAAACCCATGATATCAATTACATAATCGTTTATCGTGTTTATTATATATTCAATAAAAAAGGATTTGCCGATATTTCCATTCACATCCTCAACAATGAGAATTTGTCGATTAGGTATTAGAATTTTTTCAATATTGCAGTAAATATTTAACCATGTTTTTTGAATGTCTATGTAACGCGCTTTCTTTCTGCAAAGGGATTTCTTAGTGAAAGACGTTGCAATTAACACCCGAAACAGTTTCGGAGTTGCCTCTAGCGCCAACCCTCTCTTAATGTGGAGGATACACGTACGTTACTTAATAAATAACGTGCCTAGGTAGCCACAGTGAAGAAAAAGAATAACCAGGGGTCGATATTGAAAGTACCCTAAAAGATGGTAGTAATGGTGTATAGTGGACTTTAAGCACTACACGCCATTTATTCTGGTATTCGGTGGCGACTTTATTTATTAAAATATTTATGATTTTAATAAATGTTCTTTATTTTCTATAGCTTATTGTATTTTTGTATCACGGTATTTACTGAAATAATTTTCTATCTAAGAATATTTTCTCTTAAATCCTAAATGAATCACTCTGTATTTGAGTCAATTTAATTTATTAGGAAGTTTACAAGGAAATAAAAAGAGTTAATTTAATTTAAACAAAATATAGACATATATTGTAAGAATATAAATATAATAAGATTTTTAATTTAATAAAAAAAATATCTCAATGCCCACCCTCGTGAAAACAAACAGAAAAATATAATGTATCGAAAAAAAACTAAAAGTTTCGGTGTTCAGTAAACGGTATGCCTTATTTTGATCGCTTTTTGTCTTTAATAATTTGTTATTAATAGAATGTCGATTCTTTTAATAATAATTAAATATTTATGTGGGTAAAACCAGTGCAACATTCGTATTAAAAATATATTTAAAAAATTTAGAGAAAAGTCAACGACAATATAATTATTTATATAAAAAATTAAATAACAACGGAATTTCGGTTATACCTTGGAAAGTAAAAGTCTGTCACAAAGCGTACTCAGTACTACTGGGGACAACCTTTTAATTTTCCTATTAAGAAAGACCAAAGAAACAACGTAATTCACTTACACTGATCCTTTTAATCTTTCTGTTAAAAACCCAAAGAAACAACGTAGTTCACTTACATTGATCCTTCCAAGTTTCTTTGTTAGATATAAGATTTTATCTACGCGACTTAATTTAGAATAACAACTACTATTAATTACTTGAATTTAATGCAAATTGTCGTTTCGGTTTCTTTATATTTACCAAGTGCTCACTTTTAAAACTGTCGGAATCAAAATTAAACGGTGATAAGAACGGTGATAATTAATTCAGATTTAGATTCGGAGGTACTAGCGGTGTTTCAATTATCAGCTATCGGTAGGAGTCTCTGTAGAGAAGTGATTTTAACTTTACAAATTCTGTCTAAGGTAAAAATAATCTCATCCTCCAATCTATTAAAACAAGAGTGGGATATATGCGCGGCCCTTTTGAGCACAAGCAAAGCAACAGCAATGCATGACCTGTTTACTGAAATAAATCGCGAAAATTTGAATTATTATAATAAAATATTAAATTGAATAATAAAATTCATTTTGATCAACCCAGACAACTCCAATTATAATTTATGTTGAATAAATTATGAAGAGATTACTAAAAAAATGAAATCCAATAATAAATCAAATTACATCTGGAGCTGTATATAAAAACTTCATTACATCTAATAGAGAGTAATTTCTTTTTCTAAATGCTTCTTTTGATTCCTCTATACCTCGTAAAATTTTTCCATCTCGGTGAGTTAACATCTGTATTCCTTCCTTGAGTAGATCTTTTTCGGCTTCCACTGTTTTATTTTGTATTTCGATCTTTATTCTGGTAGATTTTTTTATTTAATCTCTACACAAGTCCAGAAGCGTTAGTAGACACACTTCAAAAGTAAACAATTCAAAAATTGTCTTGATGATAAGTACTATTGAATATTTTGATAGTGTGGCACGTAAAGATTCCTCATTATATTTAATTTTTGGGTTTTTTTTAAAGTGCTTTCGTTGAATGTGCCTTTTTAGATTATCAATTCGAATTATAACGTTATACTCCTCTCATTTTTGGAGCTTGTTGTTTCCCATCTTGGCGGTATGTGACTAAAGTGCTACAACCAGTACATAAGCTTATCATAAATATGGTCGGAGATAATCGGTTTCATTCGAAAGTAGTCGGAAGTGATTTTTTAATTTTAGTGTATTATTATATTTTTGGAACTTGTTTCCGTTCTATCTTTATGTAGTTGTTATAACTAGTATGACAGGTTATGTTAAAGGTAGTCGGGTTCGTTTATGTTCGGAAACAGCCGGAAATGGAAGATTTTAATCTATAATGCTGTGTGTAAAGTTGATTATATCTTCGAGTTTGTTTAGTCCGCTCTTGACTGTTTTGTTTTAACTGAGAAGTATAGAATGATAGGTGAAATACCGAAAAATTGTGAAAATACTCAAGTTTTTAATTCATGAAACCGATTATGTGAAAATACGTTTTGATAGAACATGGCATTAAAATTACATTGTTGGAATAAATAGAATACGCGAAATAAAAATAATGATATTTTAGTTCTCTATAAAGAAAAAGTTCAAATTGGTAGTTAGTTTTATCGAAAGGAGGACGCATTATATTGATGGAGAAAGTAAAAATTATGGTTTAAGAATTTTAATGATAAAAACTAGTATGTTATCATATTAGCGCTAAAGTATTGTGTTGATATTGTAGCAAGAATGTAAAACAGCTAGATAAAATGGGAATTATAATTGAAATGACCCGCTGTCCGCTGCATAAAGTGTTATTGATGGAAAAGTATTATGGTGGTGAAGTAGCTTTGAAGTAAAATATATATATAATAAGTTAAATATGCGAAAATAAGATAAAATATCATCTACTTCGAAAGTAATATGGGTATTTAAAATGAGAATTATTCAGAATTTTTATATACGAGATAATATTGAAGGTTAAGTTTGCGTCCGGACGCTCGGACG
Source organism: Neocrepidodera transversa (assembly GCA_963243735.1). Classification (NCBI taxonomy): domain Eukaryota; kingdom Metazoa; phylum Arthropoda; class Insecta; order Coleoptera; family Chrysomelidae; genus Neocrepidodera; species Neocrepidodera transversa. The sequence continues at coordinate 33,343,501 of OY725341.1, forward strand.
AAAATTGAAGGTACATTTAGATGATATTTAACATTGTTCTTATGGAAGTTTTACCCCCTAGGTTCAGTTTGCGTCCGGACGCTTAGACGCAAATTGGAGGTATATTTAGATGATGTTTAACATTGCTCTTATGGCGGTATTACCCCCCCCAGATTAAGTTTGCGTCCGGACGCTCGGACGAAAATTGGAGGTACGAAATAATTCGCTTCCCATATATACTAAAATAAAATGATCACGTGACCCCCAGATGCGCAGAACAGGTTGCGCGTCATCCACCGACAAGTCAGAGCGTGAGAACGTTGTTACATCGTGTTTCAGACACATTTTAATTAAGTGGAATGAATGATATAATTAGATACAGGTTTTAGCTCATTAGATATAATTATATTTTTTACATAACAGGTTTGGCAGGAGGTCGCCGGATAGGTCACGTGACCGAAAGTGCATATTTCATACCTTTAGTTCAATAACCTCTGAGCTTGGGTTCAACGACCTCTGAGCTTGGGTGTACACCTGGCCGGAAGTGTGTATGGTAATTAAAATTTATAACGATCTTAGGTATCTACTCCGAGCGTGAGAACGTTGTTACATCGTGTTTCCCACACATTTTAATTAAGTGGAATGACTGATATAATTAGATTCAGTTTTTTGCTCATTAGATATAATTATATTTTTTAAATAACCGGCAGGTGGTCGCCGGATGGCCATATATAGAATGCTCATTAGATATAATAAGATGCATTTTTTGCTCATTAAATATAATTGGATACCTTATTTACATAACCGGTTTGGCAGGTGGTCACCGGATGTCCATATATGGAATGAAGGTCAAATAAACCGGTTTGCTCCATTTGTACCGGCATTTAGTATCTACTCTTCTATTTTTCTTTCTAATAGGATAATAGGTATATTAGAGTATCGGCTTTTAATTTTTATAATTTATAATCCAGATATAAAATGGGCTAAAATTCAAGTATCGAAAATTTTTATATTACCGGGGTAAAAGGAATATAAATGAGTATTTGCTTGTAATTTTTATTATTTAAATATTAAATGGTTTTTCTTTGTTTTATTTCGGTTTTATTATCGAATTAAAACTAAAATATAGTTGCTTTTTGAAATAGAATGATTTTTAGGATAATTAAATAAAGTTACAAACCTTATTTTTACTTATCACTGGTCTTAACATATATATCATTATTACAGGAATAGTTGTCCATATGTAATATTTATAGATGATTTCCAAATACCATAAATGTTGTATAGTTTGATTTTTCTCTTTTTTATCTTCTATTTCATTGGGATCCCAAAATTTTTCACTTTCTTTAAGCAAATCTTTTAAATTATCGCTTTGTGTGAAAAACCACAAGAGTTTAATTAACACCTAAAAAATAAGCATATAGAAGAAGAAAAAATATATCAACCACAAGTCTTTAAATCGGTACCTATGCGCGGGATTTTATTTATGAAGTTACCAAGATGTTGAGAACATTAATAAAGACTTACATGTGCTGATACGAACACGGCTTGTAATCCTAAAACAACATCCACTACTTTAATTTTTTTTTGAAAAATAAATACTGATATATTTACACCTAAAGTAATTACAATCACGGTAATCGCTAAAGCAAATAGCACTCTTTGTATTAAACTTCTAGAGTGGTTAGGATCAATTCCAACTAGGTAGGAAAGTTTAAGGGATAACTTTATATTGATGAAATCCATTTTGAGACTAATAAAATAATTTTCTGATGTAAAATAATTTCCAATTACCTTGCACCTTGCAAATCGATAAATAATAAATGATAAAACTTCGTTAAAAACAGAGTCGTATTTGCTAAAAATATTTAGCAATCAATTTTAACATATTAAATTAAATGGAAAAACATTGAAATTTATAATAATTCCATAAAGATATTTCGATCACCATTTTGTAACGCTCTTTGCGTCGTCAAGCTGTCTTTTGGCGACTTAGTCCAGGTTTCGGATTGCCTTGGGCACCATCTTTGATTTATAGTGTGAAGGCCACTTTCTCGGGCAGTTTGAGTGGATAAAAAAATACTCCAGGGGTTGTTATGATATCGACACACTCCCTCCTCGTCTCCTGCACGCCATTACGGCAACTGGGAGGAGGATCCTTAGGAAAACGTCCTACCTTCCCTTTCACTTCCCATCAAACCAAATATATTAACATACTAATATCCCAACAATTGTTTTCAGGCTCAAGAAAATACGAAACGAATATGTCAGGAGATGACTGGACGACTCCAACACCCACGCCAAAGAAGTCTAAGGATCAAATGGACAGTTGACAGGAACAGAAGAGCAATCCCCAGAAAACCGAAGAAAACATTCACACAACCCAACCAACAGAAGACATAGATCTCCCGGACGAGCTCCTAGGTCTATTGGAGGAAGCCTCTCTAAGCATCCGATGAGCTCGACCACCACTGACACCACTCGCCACACCGCTCTGAGCCTCCTACCGCGGGAGGCTCGTAAGTATCAAAAATCACATATACTCAAATATCTTAAGTTAATACATTTTTCAGTTTCAGATCAACAGAACCCACTGTATCCCTGAAAAGGAGATTGAATCTCCTACAGCAGGGTACAAGGAAACACCAAACAAAAAGGACAAATTACCGAGGAGGGATGAGTTGGTATTCCCCTGACTCTGCTTGCAGAGCGATCAGGGGAGAGTCCAACACTACCTCACGCATTGAACCAGCGTGGGTTGTCTTTAAAAGATTCCCGCCTATCTTTGTACTGTTATATTGTACTTTTTGTTTAGGATATTATAAACGCATGTGATTATGATTGCCCATGCATCATTAGTACCTTTGTACGACATAAAGATAATGCGTATTTTATTTCTGCGTTTTATATCATTCACATGCCGGGTATACGGAAACTACTTGATCAAAACCGGACCTGCCTGCACCCAAAAAGATAGCTCAAGATCACCAAAAAAGCTGACAGTTGCAAATATTATTTTATTGAAGTGCACCTTCAGGGTGTTTGGTGCTGATGGCTGGAAGGCAGACTTTATTTGAGTATTGAGATTCAATGAATAACTTTTATTTAATAATGATAGCAAACCAAATCCGGCGAGAAACATGAATAACGGTGATGTATCGGAAGGTACAGGCAAGGCTTGACTGGCGTGGTGTGGTTGGATGACGGTTTTGAACTTCGGTACATTTGGAATTTGCTTCGCTTCCTTCAGCTTGAGCTATCTCTAAAGGTCGAGGGACTGCCAATGTAACGCGAACTATTACTCTAACTCCAATTGGGACGGCTATAGCAAAGAATACCTATCGATAAAGAAGCGAAGGCTACGGTATATGCATGTACCGAAATTTGTAGGCGCATGTGCGAGTTGTATTAGTTATACGTCAATGTCAATTCTGATTAAAGATGCTATATTTTTGAATAAAGTGCGGATTGTTTGTTCATTTGCTTAATTTTATATTATTTTATTGTAAATATTACTTTGTTTTCTAAACATATATATATAAAATGAATTTAAATAAATTTTTATCAGTACCCGAACGGATAGATCAAGAGTGGGGTAAAACGAGTGAAAAGAGTAATGAAGCCGAACTCAGCTGTTATATTAGTTATCCGTCATCGGTCACAAAAAAATTTTCCCTTCCAACATCAAAGAAATTTCGCCGGCCTTCGCTTCTTGGTATATATGTATTCTTTGGCTATAGCATCTCGGACTTCGGCCTACTTGATAAGAACTTCGGCGTCTAATGAGTACGGACGCGAATATCTCCATCTGCCGGGAGAAGGTTCAACTGGTACGGATGGCCTCTTCCATAATTTTAAGTTAGTTCTTAATCCAGTGCCGTGCTCAATTTAATTTAAATATTTTAATTATTACGGAATTACGTTATAATGTGTATTTTTTAACATCGGTATTTATTTCATCACGGATTTGTAGAGCTTTACTTGGTTATATAATGAACCAATAATATTAATAACAGTGGTGCAACTTTTAATTCTCTATATCTTTTGCACAAATAAAATCTAATTCATTCCAATCATCGCTTTTTATATAAGTTTAATCGCACTACGCCTTTGTCATATTTCTATAAATATAGATCGCTGCCTAAATAAATAAAACTAATTTATTTTATAATTTACTTACTTTAGGATCTCCCAACTAGTCTTATTTTCCCAGAAATATAGCAACTGGAACAACAATTTTCGACAACTCATATATCGGAGGGAATCCAGTTCCATATATCACCATATTACATTGTAATCCTACTGAGAACCAATTGTAATCTGATTAAAAGCCTTAGATAGAAAAACCTCATTACACAAGAGGATTGCATGTTTATGGTAAGCTTATTAAAATCACTTTATAACCTAATCAAAAGCTTAAGTTTTAGATTTCGGATATCTGAAGCTATTGATCACAAATGACTACATAAATTAACCAGAACAGACCTAAGTGATATCTTATGAAATTTTCCATATTAACTTTCATAGCTGTTTTGTACGAATTTATCTCAATAACTAAATATCAGTAACATCAAAGTTCTATACATCTAAATATTTCAAGTCGGATTTTTGTTGTATTCTCTTATCTAAAAAATCTGCAATCTACTAGATCTTTGATTTTTAAAATTATTTCTATTTTTTAATCTTACTCTAAAAGCAGGAAACCTCTAGTCCTGAAAATATGATTCCTGATAGGTAAATAGGTACTTCTTCATTAAATTAACTTGCATACACATAACTTATTGTACTACCCATAGAATAACGAATGTAGATAGCTATTTAATTAATTCTCTTGTAAACGGCAGAAAGACATTATATTAAATCATAGATTGCCATATCATACAAACTAAAAAATAGAATTAAAAAATAACTAAATTACATAATGATATGTAATATAAATGAACAAATTGATGTGAAGAATTTATCAATTCCGTGAGGACGTGTTAAGTCCTTAATGTAATAAATGGTTGTAAATAGTTTTAAAATACTTACTCAAAGCTACAGTAAGCGTCATCATCAGAAAATGACAAATTAACATGTTTTCTACTGTATTTTGAAGCCCTCCAATTTATTAAATTCACATCATATCCTTCTTGTAATAGATGATAAACTAGAAAAATGTTTTGTTGGATTTATTATTTTTTTTAGATCTTAAAGCTCTCTTAGTTTCTACCCCATCGGGATAATAAACATCCACTAGAAAAAGAATATTGGAAAAATACAAGAATAGAGAAGATCAAGCTAAAATAGTTAACTTTAACGATTCCTCAATGGGCTGGGTTCAGGAGATTAAAAAAAAATTAACAATACATTAAAAAAAAAATAATAATTTTATTTAATTTTTTTTCTCTTAGATCTCTTCTCTTGGTCTCTTGATATTTTTATCTCTGACACTTCTGCTCTCTACCTCTTGCTATCTTTTCTTCTGATTTTTTTTGTTTTAAATGTATACTTTTCTTCTATCTGCCTGTATATCTTCTTATATTAGCCACTCACCTTCAAAAATTTATATTCTGCCTCATCTTCTTCTTCTTCTCTGTGCAGTTCTTTTTTGTATTTTATTATTTTAATGTTAAAATAAATATTGCTAACTTTTATTTATTTTTTTTTATTTCCTCCTTTTAATATAAATATATCATCACAAATTCCAACTGTCCATCATTCAAAATCTATTTTATAACAACCTATATAAACTTAGTTTTTTTTTTATAATTTTTTTTTTTTTAACTGACAATCTATCTATCAATACATCAACAAAAAAATTCAATTTTTTTTTAGGCCCATAATGTTTACCTACTATTTTTTTTTAAATTTTTTAACATCATTTTGATTGATACCAACTCAGTGACAAATCATTCTACCTGATAAGAAATGTCATTCAACCTGTCACAAAGAATTTCATACTTCAAATGGCTTAAGCCCGATTCATATTACTAAAATTAATTTATACTTTATATCATTTAGTAAAATTTCTTTTTAATTTACATTTTTCTTTTTAATGTTAAAAATAAAGGAATACTGTTAATTTTACTTCCAATTAATATCCATTTTTTTAACTCAACCAACCCTTACTTACTATATATAATATTTTATAACAAATCATACAAATTTCCTAACACTTACCCAAAATTACAGGGTATAACAAATTTCATAATAATATATAGGTATATACCGATAATTTTTTTTTACTGATTCTTATTCAGAAGGTCACAAACGGCGTAGCGCCCCTATTCCCGGTTCTGGGTCCCGTCATTGAATCAATTACAATATGTAGATTCCATATATGGAAATCTACATAAAAGGGGGTAAATAAATGAGACTAAACATAGTTCTTTAAAAACCGCAAAAATACAAACAATTAAGTAATGCCCAATGTCGGGCCATGGCTTCAATGTTACCCTCTTAGGGGAGAACATTGATAGTTAAGAAAATAAGGGAAAAAAAGTTTAATAATTACGACGCGTCTTATTGTACGACGTGGATGAAGTGATAGTATTAGATTTTACCTGAAATAACTTTTGAGACTTCGAAAAGTTGTTTTTAAAAAAATTTATTTTTTGAAAATTACAAAAATCTACGAATTTAAACTAAGTTTTACAATACTACGTTCTTTACTCTAAGAAAATAAAAATGTGAATGTCCATTAACAAAGCAAAGCAGCGCTTTGCGATAAAGAAATATGATATTGAAGATTCCATAATCAGCGTTCTTCGTGGAATTATAAGAATGATACCATGAGATAATTCCTCCCCGCGAAGATTCAAATCCGGAGGGTTAACGAGGGATTTGAACATCTGCTAGTTCCAGGGATGGCTGACTATTCTGTAGTTTCCTTCGAGAATACCAGTTTGACACAAGTTTCTTGACTACGATGTAACAAAATAATGGGATACAAAAGCCATAGATAATTATTGTCCATATATTGGGTGTATCGAAAATCGTTGAAAATGATAGGTCCGGTTGATTTTGTTCTAGTTGAGATTTGATTTTTTGTAACTCGTCTAACTGCACGTCTTCGATGTTGAAAGTTGGATTTACTCTTATAATTTCATCTTCGTGCAATTTTAAATTTGGAAATAAAATTGGTTGTCCTGGGTTTGTAATGTGTTGTTCATTTTCGAATTTTCGTGATGGTGTCTCGATTTTGCAGTTGGTTGGAATTTCAAAGAGGTAGGTGCCCTTGAGTGTAACAACTTCTTCTTGATTTTGGCAATTAAGTTTAATATTTGTTGTGGACGGTAGTGCAGCTATCCACTGATTGGAATTTCCTAGTCGTCTGAAGGTAGGGTAGTTTATTGAAATATGTGTTTGTTGGCAGGCGGAGGCGTTTTTTAAGTTTAAAAGCTGAATTTCACATAAGTTTTGGTTCCTAATTTCTTGAAGGTCCGTTCCATCACAAAAATATAGTTTTGTTGAGATTTTTGTGCAGTAGTCGTGTGTGTATGCAAAGTACAATTGATTCATAATCAGAAATTTATTTTTTGGAATAATTACCTTGAACTGACTATCGTGAAGAATGGGGATAGAATATAAATGGTATAGATTTAATTCGAATGGAAAGGTGATAGGTATATGCAAGATAAATGTAATCTTATTATTAAAGGAATAGCTTTCTATTTTTACAAGTTTTTCTAAAAGTAGAGCATTTTCCAAATTTATTTCTAATGGAAGTTTATGAAGACCTAATTTATTTTCTATGGTTTTTAATTCTTTAAAGAAGTCTACAGTTTTCATTATGCTTGGGTGCATTTTTCCCAACTTGCTGAATATTATAGAATTTTCTATGTCTTGAATTATTGAGTAAATTATATTATATAATCCGATAATTTGGTTAGCTGTGTCTTTAAAAAACATTGAATTTTCACGAAATGCCTGTCTTTCTATAAGATAAGCGATTTGCTTTATATTTGATTCCAGACTTTTTTCATTATGTATTATTTTATTAATGGTATTATTAAAGTTATTAATTATTTGTATCGACAGTGAATTTTGGGTTTTGATATTTATTGCTAATTTTTTTTGATTATTTTGGAGTTCTTCTATTAGTTTTTCGTATCGTTCCCCGTCATTTGAGTCTAAATTTCCTGTTATCGCCTTGAAGATTGAACCTAAGCCGTCTATTAAGCCGCGTTTCATTCTATTGGGATGTGGTAATATATCGGTTAATTTTTCGTCTATTTTTTTCTCTAAAAAGTTTATTATTTTTAAATAGTTCGAACTATCATTTACATCGCCGATTTTGTTTAAAAGGGATACTAGTTTATTAGAATGAATTTTTAGTTGACCTGTTTCAACAATTAGTGGTTGGAGGTCATAATAATGAATTAATTTGTAGTTATAATTTTTTATTTTTGCTGTGCCCATATGCATAGGGATAATACCAGGGTTGGATTCTAAGTTTCTTATTTTTACCTTTTCTGTGGATCCGAGGATGCCAGGTAAACTGAAAAGATAAATTTTAAGTTAGTTACTGAAATTAAAAGGTTTTTTAAGAGGACGTTTTAAGTTATCCATGTGGACTTTTTCTTGTGCTTTCGTGGAAACGGTTTTGTTCTGGGTATTTACTTCTTGTACTACTGTAGCTTTTTTAAATTTATTTGCCTGTTTTTGTCGTTTATGTTGTTTGACGAATATTTTTTGGTTTTGTTTGAATATCTCGGGGTTATCGCGGTTTTCATTAATTTTTTCGTTGCGTTTTTCTTTTTCGTTAATAAGATCTTCGTTTATTTTTGAATAGAGTAATTTAGAACGTTCTTTATGATCGTTAATATAATCATTTATAAGAATTTTGTCAATTTCCAAATTAAATGGATCGTTAGTACTTATGTGGCCATTAATTACATCTATTGGTTTCAATTTTGTGGTGGAGTGTATTGAATGGTTGTAAGCGAGGATGGCGTACATGATTTTCATGGTAATTGGTGTTTTGAGAAAACCTTTAGTATTAAGCAAACGTACATGTTCTATAATAGTTGAGTGGAATCTTTCGATATTTCCTTGAGATTGAGGGTGATTTGGACAACAAAAGTGTATTTTGACTTTGTGGAGCCCTAAAAGTTCCGAAATGACGGAATTTTTGAATTCGGTGCCATTATCGACAATAATTTGTTCTGGGACTCCATGGTGAGAGAAAAATTGTATTAAGTTGTTAACTATTTCTGTACTGGAAAGAGAAGTTAGATGATACGCTTGGGCGTATTTGGAAAAGCTATCTATAATTGTTAAAAATTTATTACCTTCTAGGGTGAAAGTATCCATATGTATGATTTCAAATGGTTTAATTGCGGTGGGTGTGGTATTCATTTTAATATTAACGGGGTTTCGTTCGTATTTGCTCTGTTGACATAATTCGCAATCATTTATGTAAGTTTGAATAGAGTTTTTCATAAATGGCCAGTAGTATTTTTCTTTAACGCGTGCGTATGTTTCATCGATGCCTCTATGGTTAGTTTTACTTTCGTGGTAATTTTGTATTATTTCACTAATGTCGTCTTTGTTCGTAACATCTAAAAGTTTTTTGGTACATCGTTTAAGTTTTAGTGAAGAGAACTTAAAGTACTTTTGTAGAATTACTAGAAATGGTTCATATATTTCTGGATTTTCGAAAAATAGGAGGTATTGGGCATCAGGGTTGATGTAGTTTTTTATAAAGTCAATTACATCTTTTTCAAAATTGTTTTGGGAAAGTTGAAGGTTTATGCGTTTCTTTTTCTCAAATAGGATTTTAATTTTGGGGTTGGCTGCAGAATGTAAAACGGAGCTTATTACGATTTGATTTTGACCGTAATTAATTGCTGTGGATAGAGTGGGGATTTCAAAAGTTGGGTTTTGCCCTGCGTTAGAGTGTAGGGTAAGATCATCGTCTTGTGTTTGATTGTCATTTTCATTGCGTTGTTCTTCAACGATTAAATCGGTTTGAAATTCTGGTTCATTTTGTGAGTCTAAGTCTGGTTGTACCTGTAATGAAATATTGTCGATATCGTTATTTGAATCTGTATTGTTTTTTTCTAGTAAATTCCTAGGAATAGGAATAGTTTCCGTGTATATATCTATAGGAGGAGTTTGAGAGGAGGATGGAGGTCGAGTTGGGTTATTAGGGAAAAGATCATTTCGTTGTGTATTATAATTGTCAGCTTGGTTTAAAATGTCATCTACTTGTTCCCAAAAATTGTTTGTCTCTTTTGTGTGAATTTCTATTCTTGAAAGAGAGTCTGCATTTGAATTTAATGTTCCTTTCTTGTATATAATGTCGTATGTGTATTCGGCTAATTTTAATTTCCAACGGGTAAATTTACTATTTTCATCTTTAAGAGAGAAAAGCCATTTTAGGGGTTTGTGGTCTGTTATAATATTAAATCGTCTACCGAATATATATGGTCGAAAGTATTTTGTAGCCCAAACTATGGCTAAAAGTTCTTTTTCGATTACAGAGTAATTTTGTTCGGACTCGTTCAGAGTACGGGATGCAAAAGCTATTGGTAAATCTTTGCCAATTGGACCTTGGGACAATACGGCTCCTATAGCAACATTACTTGCGTCGGTCGTCAGATTAAATGTTTTTGAAAAGTCCGGGTATTGTAAGATTGGTTCGTTAATGAGTAAGTTTTTACAAGTTTCAAAACATGTTAAAAATTCGTGGTCGTGAACTATTTTTGCCCCCTTCTTTAAACATTTCGTTAATGGTTTAGTGATCTTTGCAAAATTTTGAATAAATCTTCTATAATAGCCTAACAGCCCTAAGAATCCTTTAATTTGTTTTGTGGTATTGGGTATAGGATAATTTTTAATAGCTTTGATTTTATCCGGGTTAGGTTTTACACCTTCTGGAGTTACTACATGACCTAGATAGGCCACTTCTTTTCTTAAAAACTCGGATTTGTCGAGCTGAATTTTAAAATTCGACTCTCTAAGCCGTTGGAAAACGTTACGAAGTCTTTCAAGGTGCTCTTGTAAAGAAGTAGAAAATATAATGATATCGTCTAAGTAAACTAAACATTGTTCGTTTTGTATGCCGCGAAGGATATTATCCATAACGCGTTGGAAGGTAGCAGGGGCTCCTTTCAACCCGAATGGCATTCTTAAAAATTCCCAATGTCCGTTTTCGGTAGTAAACGCGGTTTTTTCAATATCTTTTTCGTCCATCTCGATTTGGTGGAACCCACTGGCTAAATCGAGAGTGGTGAAATATTGGCATTTACCTAATTTGTCTAACAAGTCTGTTATATTCGGTAAGGGATACCGGTCGTCTATAGTTTTTGAGTTTAACTGTCTATAATCAATAACGACGCGAAACTTCTTTTGACCTGAAGCGTCCATTTTTTTTGGGACCACCCAAATTGGTGAGGACCAGGCCGAATTGCTTGGTCTAATGATTTTTGAATCTAACATTTTTTTAATTTGATTTTGAACTTCACTTTTATAGATAAAAGGGTATCGATACGGCCTAGAATAAACAGGAATTTCGTCAGAGGTTCTTATTTGATGTTTTATTTTATTTGTGAAAGTTAGTGATTTATTTTCTTGATAAAATTTATCTGAATATTCTTTACATAATTTTGAAATTGCTAATTTTTCCTCTTTGTTTAAATGATCAGTTCTAATTTGGTCCAATTTTAAATTTGCTGAATAATCAAACTCGATATTATTTAATTCAAAATTTTCAAGTTCTTGTCTTTCAAATTTTTCTACTATAATTGGTTGAGAAAAGTCTAAAGTGACTGCATTAGTATTATTATTTAAAATTGTAGTTAAAGCTTCGCCTTTTACAGCAATTGTGAGGCATTCTGGTATTTCGCAATTATGGATCTTTTTGTGAGGAATAATAATTTCGCCATTTTCGATAGAAGTTTTAATTTTTACTACCTGTTGGACTCTTGGAGCGATTGTTATGAGATTAAGTTCATTTTGAGTGCAGTGAAATAATAATTTTATTTTACTATGTGGGGTAACTATGTACCCTTCTTTAAAGTCTAAGTTAGCTTCTAAGAATTTTAAGTTATCTAACCCGATAAGTCCATTAAATGTGTCATGGAATTTAAATAAGTAGAATTTCAGATATTTAGTTTTTGGAAGTTTAAATATTTCCGATGCTGGTATCGAAGCACAATATTTATGTGAAGATTTTTGGAAAACTGTCGATACTATAAATGGTTCTTCTTTTATTGAATTTGGAAAAAGTTTAAATGCTATTTCTGGGTCGATAAATGATTTTGTTGATCCTGAGTCTATAAGAATTTTGACATTATATTCTGGAAAAATAATATAAGGCAATTCGCTGGAATTTATTGAATTAATTGAAATTATTTGTGGGGTTACGTAGTTTGATTTGGTCGAGGCAATTCTTGAAAATTTTCATCGTACCTTTTAGTTATTGTATTGTCGCTTTGGTTATTTTGGTGATTTTCAATATTTTGATTATTGAATTGATCAGTTTCAATTTGGCTATAAGTTGGGTTGTTTTGATCGTAAGAATAATCTTCATTAATTTCTGTATTAAATAATTCTTCCGAAGCAAAATTTGGTTGATTTGTATTAAAATTAGTATTTCTAGTGGAAGTGCTCATTGGGGTAGGTCGGAATCTCTGACTTTGATAAGAGGTCGATGGACCTTGCCGATTGAAGTTTGAAGTATTTCTGGTTGTAACGCTCATGGGCGTCGGATTTGAAAATGTTTGGTTAGGATTTGGTTTAAAAACGTTTTTATTCATGGGTTGTTTAAATACTTGTGCGTTGGTAAAAAATCTAGGTTGTTGAAAATTTGGTCGTGGCTGAATGTTAATAGGCTGAGATGGGAAAGGTTTTTGTCTGAATTGATTATTCTGAGTTTGGTAGTTGAACGGCAAGTTTTGCGAAAAATTTGGTCTCTGATAAAATGATTGAGATTGTGGTTTGTTTTGGAATTGTTGAGCTTGGGGCCTATTGTAAGTTCTGTTTGAAAAGTTTTGGAAATAGTGAATATTATCTTCACTAATCACGAATTGTAGGGCTTCACTTAAATTGGTAGGTTTCATGCAACGTATAGTAGTCCCTAAGGGTTCTTTAAGTCCAGATAAAAATGTTTTTAGAGTTAAATTTTGGTATAAGTCACGTTTTAAACGTTTACCTTCAACAGAATTTTCATGAACGTCGACGTAACTACAGAGGAGGTTTAATATATTTAAGCATCTATCAAAGAATTCTTGAGGTTTCTCATTTTGACCTTGTCTTAACATGACCAAATCTCTATTAAGGCAAGATTCGTCCCTTTGATCCGCGAAATTACGTGTTAAAATTAATTTTAAATCATCCCAGGTAGATACGTTTTGAATGTTTACAATTAATTTTGCATTTCCGCGAAGTTTTGAAATAATTGAATTTAAAATATAAGTATTTTGAAAATTTCCCGGGTTTTGTGCATCATAAAAAGTTGTTATAAGTGATTCACTAGTAGATAAATATCTATTGAGTTCGTTAGGGTTACCGTCGAACTCGGGGATACAGTTTAAAAATTCTGGTTTAAATTGGGCCATATTTTCAGTTTCTAAATTTAAATTTTGTTGCAAAGGGTTTTTTTCCAAGTCAGTTAAAGGGTTTCCAATTGTTAAATTTTTAAGATTATTTAATAAATCATCCATAAAATTGTACTTACATAAAAATAAAAACGACTTTGAGCATCTCACTTTACTAAACTATAAAGATGACCACCAGGTAAGCGATGTTGTCTTCTCTGTGTAGGCCGTCTCTGCAAATCGGGACGATTTTGTTCCAGATTTCACTTTTCTGATGCTTTTAGGTTTTCACTCGGTCTGGGTTGCACTGGTTCTACGATAGAGTCGGTTTCCTGATTTTTAAGGAGCCGCCAACACAACACCTCGCACAATGACACACCTTGTATACTAAGTTCGATTTTTCCAGTCAATCGTTGAAACGAAAAAACTCACGTTCGATACGCGAATTCCTGGATATCCTACTGACTGCGCCAAATAACTTTTGAGACTTCGAAAAGTTGTTTTTAAAAAAATTTATTTTTTGAAAATTACAAAAATCTACGAATTTAAACTAAGTTTTACAATACTACGTTCTTTACTCTAAGAAAATAAAAATGTGAATGTCCATTAACAAAGCAAAGCAGCGCTTTGCGATAAAGAAATATGATATTGAAGATTCCATAATCAGCGTTCTTCGTGGAATTATAAGAATGATACCATGAGATAATTCCTGTAAATTATAGATTAAATCCGTGCTCGAAGAACGAAATAGACTTTTCTTTTTTTTGACAAATTTGTTTTTTTTTTTATTTATTATGTTTCTATGTTACAAAAACAAAAACAACAGTATAATATAGTCTTAACATCACAACTTCAACTAAATCTTAAATATAAAGCTAACAGATAGTGATTCATGATAGATGCAAAATAGAAAGAAGATCGTATTATAAGATCTTATAATATACCATCCTTCTTCTTCTTTCTATTGTAACGAAGTTATTTTTTCACCCAGTATAATTAGTACAATTTTTATTTTTTTTTTAACCGTAAACACTCTCTCTTATTTTATTTGTTTTAAATCAGTTAAATTACTTTATTCAATTTAGTTAATCGCTACTTCTTTGGAAATTACTGTATTTAATTTATTCTTACTCCTGTTAGTTGCTACTCCTTTGTAGTTCTGTAAATTAATTTTTAACACAAATCAGTTTCGTTTCCTGCCGCGCATATTTTTATTTTAGTGGGGTTTTGCTAAGTGGGGTTTGAAAAATTTGATAAAAGGCAGGAGCCACGAAAATTCTGGGCTTTTTTCTCTCTTTCCGCGTAGATCTTTTTAAAATACCGAAACCGACTCCGAACCTGTGATACCGTGAACCGGCATTAACTCTTGATAAGACCAACGAAACTGATTAGTGTGTGTGTGTCTACACTAGGTAAGAGAAAACATTTTGTAAATTTATTTTTATTCGCTTTTATCTGCAACCACCTTTAACGCTTGCCAAGTTCCGAAGATTGTAGCTTTATTTTTTTTCATTTTAATAAACGTTCATTTGGCTTCCATTGAATTTTCTGTTATCATTGTGCCTTGTAGGGATAAGAGGGACTATCGGGGATTAGAATATCGTCGGGTTTAGATCCCAGGTCTTTTGGAAGGGCAACCCTTGCGTTCTCCGCTAAGCGGGTTCTCATACGGCTGTTATTCCAGACTACCTGATAGTTGACTTTTCTGGCTTTGATTCAGGGATTTGGGAGCATCGCCCTAGTGGTCTCTGCTAAGCAGGATCATAGGGGGCCTTTGCTCAGAGAATCCGGAGTTAAAAAAGGAAAAGTCAACAATCTGAAGGTTCCGGAGATATTTTATTTCTTTTGATACTTCCTTTTCTCCACGTTATTATTTTTTCTGATCAAATCATGCTTTTCTAATAAATATCATTTTCCGCTAAACCGGCTTATTTTATAACCGGCATTATTGTAGATTTGTACTCTGTTTCATACTGCTTTTAAAACATATTATTATGGCACTTTCTTCAATCATAGTAAAAAAACGTATTTAACTGTAAATAACTGGTGGTGTTTGGTTTTATCACTCAGAAGTTGTTACGGTTTAAAATCGCTTGTCCCACCTCTAGATTATAAATTTCGCGTATTTGGACCTGTGGCCTTCTTTACTCACAGATGCGATATTGCCATATCTTTTTGGTATATTTCTTGACTGGAAGGCATTGATTTTGTCGTTAAAAGTTCGTTTTATTTTTGTTTCATGTTGGTCATTGAAGGAAGTACCTTTGACATTGGTTGGGTGGGGGTTTTTATGATTTTCCTGGTTGGCTTTTGGTGTGTGAGAGCACGTTGCTTGTTAAAGCACAACCGGCAGATTGGCAAAGAGTTTGTTATTGAATTATTAATTCAACCCCTAGGGGGATTTTGCTCAAGCCATTTTATGGTGTTAAAACAATTGTTTAGTGACCTGTGGTTATTTGGAGTGGTTATTGTTTAAAAACACATTCCCATTGTGAGGCTATAAAGCCGGTATCTGTGCGTTCTTCACCCCATTGGATTAAATGGGCAACATCATTTAAAAGGGCTTTAATCGCTATCTTACGTCTTGCATCGTAAAAGAAACCTCCCCGCCCAGGGGGTTTCGCTTCGTTTCGTCTCGCTTCGCTTTCGCTTCCGCTTTCGCTTCTGCTCCGGCTTCTGCTTGTGCTTCCGCATCTGCATCTGATTCTGATTTTTCTTCCTTTGTTTCGTACAAAGTATTGGCGACGTTTCTCCAACGCATATTGGGGTTGTTGCTGTCACCAGAGAGTTACTTCTTGTAGGAGACAGCAGAAATCACACTAATTGAGAACTTCCACCGCTGGAGTCAGGCAAGCGTTACGCTAACATACTATTTTTTTTTTTTTTTTTTTTTCTTTTTCTTAAACATATGTGATTGCGAATAATTATTGTTTAGTTCGCGGTTTGTCTATTTAAACTTAACTTACGCCAACGAATTGAAGTCGCGTAAATCTGGTATTTATGTATTGTAAGCAGTGCTCCAAGGCGTAGCATTTTATTTTTTTTCGTTTATGGTATAATCTCACAAGTCCTCGCCAGAGCTCTAGCGTCGCTTTTTGGTTGCAAAGAAAAATCCATTGCGGATAATCGCGCACGTGGGCGCGCATGAATATAATTATTTTCTCTTTATTTTTTTTTTATTATTAATATAGTTCGCTTGGAAACCTGCACGTTTTTCCCTACTTTATTTATTTTTTTTTATTATTTTTTTTGTGTAATTAATTACCTGATTATTAAATCTAACTTGTATTTGGTATTGAGTCTTTTTTTTTTATTTATTTATTCTATCAGTTTGCGCACGTGCGGTAGATACGACCATTCTACGTAAGATCTCGGGCTGTCGGACTCCTAGATCTGGTACGTTGATGTAGAGAGTCCTGGGTATGCTGGTATAACGTACCTGGCGCCCACCCTTTTTTTTGTTGTTAAAAAAAAACCTTTAGCGGATCCCCCCATCCTCCGCAAGAGCTAGCGGCACTACCCAATGTAGCGCGGTGCGCATCATATTATTTTTTTTTTTTTGCGCGTTACATTTTTGGCGCCCAACGTGGGGCCTGAAAAAAATAAATATAATTGGCTGGTACCATTTGATTTCGTGTAGGGACGACGGTGCAGCAGAAATACGTGGATCTAAATATCTTCAATAGAAGCATTTTTTTTGTTTATGTAATTTGTTGGCGTTTTGTTTTTGGAAAATGTCTTATAAAATGAATGTTAACCGGTTAAGTAAGGGTGAACTTACTTATGAGTTATCTATTAGGGGTATAGGTCTTGGTAAGGTCGAGGAAATGAGGTCGGCTTTATCGATGGCGCGCCGCTTGGAGGCCAGTGGTAGCAGCGTATCTTATCCAGATTACCCTTTTACTTTGCAGGAAGATGTGGATGCCATCGGTGCAAAAATTACGGAATTGGAGCCACTTGTTACATCCTTTAATGAGTCTTCCTCTAGCAATCAATTTGCCTCATTGCAAACTAAGCTTTATCACGTTTTAAATAGGGTAGACCACATGGATCGGGCCTCTGATGAGCGTCCGTCGTTTAGGGCCAAGGCATTATCTTTATTGGATGCCCTACATAGCAAAGCCGACGATTTTGAGAAGTCGCAGAGTGTTCCTCCCCCGTTAAGTTTTTTTGGTGGTGGTTCGAACCTGGCAAATTCCACTATGCACTCACCCCGAACTGCTTCAGTCTTTGTCAACTCTGATATCAAACCTATTCTGCCTAATAAGTGGGGTATAACGTTTTCTGGTGATAAAAAAGGGTTTTCTCTTGGCGCATTCCTAGAAAGGGTAGAAGAGCTGCGAGTGGCTCGTCATGTTAGTAAGGAGCTTTTGATGGAATCTGGGATTGACTTGTTCTCAGGAAGAGCTTATCAGTTTTATCAGGCATATAGGGACCAAGTTAGTAATTGGGACGAATTTGTTAGTCTTCTTAGGGACGAATTTCTTTCGCCAAGTTATAATGAAAAACTCTTTGAAGAGATTAGAAGACGCACACAAGGGCCGGAGGAGTCGATGGGTATTTATTTGGCAGTGATGAACGGTTATTTTAATCGTTTGACTTGTGGGGTTTCGGAGGAAATCAAGTTAAAGATTTTAATGAAAAACATAGCGCCCTATTACCAACATCACTTGGCCCTAGTGGAAGTTAAATCTGTTAGTCAGCTGAGGGAAATAGGAAGGCGATTGGAGGCTCGTAAGGAAGCAGTGGAAGGTTATGTAGCTCCTAGCAGAAGGACCAACCTCTTGGAACCTGATTTGGCGTATATTGCTAGTGGATCTGTTGATAGCGTTCAGGATTCTGGTGTCGAGAAGAGTAGTACTAGTAATAAGGTGGTGGTTTGCTTCAGGTGCAATAAATCCGGTCATTTTGCTAAAGGTTGTACTGAGAAAAAGGGTAGGTTCTGCTACCGTTGTAAGAAAGAAGGGGTGACTGTAAATACATGTCCCGTATGTTCCAATCAGGGAAACGACGCTCGACGCTTCTAAATGGCCGAGGTAGGGGTGTCGGTGATGGGGACTCGGCTGATAGAGTAAATAGTATTTTAGATTATGT
This sequence comes from Neocrepidodera transversa, assembly GCA_963243735.1. NCBI lineage: Eukaryota > Metazoa > Arthropoda > Insecta > Coleoptera > Chrysomelidae > Neocrepidodera > Neocrepidodera transversa. The sequence continues at coordinate 33,362,100 of OY725341.1, forward strand.
GTTAGATCATGCTGTTAACGATGAACGTCCGTATTTAAAAATTGAGATATTGGGCAAAACTTGGTTGGGATTATTGGATTCAGGCGCTTCTCGAACTATCGTTGGGGCTACAGGAGCCGCTCTTATCAAAGAGTTGGGACTTCGTGTGGATAGCAGTAAGACATCGTATTGTACTGTGGCTAATGGGAATCGGGTTCGGGTCGCTGGAGTAATTGAATTACCAGTTTTGTTACGGGATCGTTTGCGTTTAATCGAGGCTCTCGTCATACCAGAGGCACCCCACTTACTTATACTAGGTGCTGATTTCTGGCGTGTAATGGGAATTGTGCCCGATCTACGACACAATGAGTGGCATTTTTCAGAAGAACCGGTGATTATTAATTCAGTAGAGCACATTAGTAGTCAGTCTAATTTATCGGTATTAGAGAAGGCTAGATTGCAGGCGGTTATTGATAGGAACATAGCGTTAATGGGAGACGTATTAGGGTGCACGACGAAAGCAGAACATGTTATCATTACAGACAGTGTTCCCATCAAACAGAGATACTATCGAGTGAATCCTATCGTGCAGGAGCAAATTGACCAGGAGTTAGAGGAAATGCTTCGTTTAGGAATCGTGGAACCTTCAAATAGTCCTTGGTCCTCGCCAATCTTGCTCGTTCGTAAGAAAGATGGTGGTTTTAGGTTTTGCGTCGATTTCCGCAAATTAAATTCTGTTACTGTTAGGGATAGTTATCCTCTTCCTATGGTCCAAGATACGCTTGAGAAGCTTGGTAGTGCGAAGTATCTATCCAGTCTTGATGTCAAATCGGCCTATTGGCAGGTCCCAATGGCGGAATCGTCCAAACAATACACTGCTTTTACAGTCCCGAATCGAGGACTCTTTCAGTTTAAAAGGATGCCATTTGGGTTACACAACGCCCCCTCGACTTGGCAGCGCCTTATCGACAACGTTTTGGGTCATGACTTGGAGCCTTTTGTATTTGTTTATCTGGATGATATCGTGGTAGTGAGTAAGACTTTTGAACAACATTTAGGGTTATTAGAGGAGGTGTTTCGTAGACTTCGAGAGGCGAATATCACTGTTAGCTTGGATAAATGTCAATTTTGCCGTCCAGAGATGAAGTATCTAGGGTATGTAGTAGACCGCAATGGGTTGCATGTTGATCCGGACAAAGTTAACGCCATGCTGGAGTTGCCGATTCCGACATCTGTTAAAGAGGTTCGTCGGGTAGTAGGTACGTTTTCGTGGTACCGTCGTTTTATTCCTGAATTTTCTACTATCATTGCTCCCATGACCAAATTGCTTCGTAAGAGTTCGAAATTTGACTGGAATGAGGAATGCTCTAAATCGTTTAGAATCATTAAAGAGCGCTTAGTCGCTGCTCCTATCTTAAGTTGCCCTGATTATTCCTTACCTTTTGTCGTCCAAACGGATGCGTCTGCATATGGGGTAGGCGCTGTATTGTGGCAACCTCATGGTGAGGGGGAAAAGGTAGTTTCTTACTTGAGTAGGTCTCTTACTCGTCAGGAGCGTAATTATTCGACAACGGAACGTGAATGCTTAGCTGTTCTTTGGGCAGTGGAGAAATTAAGGCCGTATCTTGAAGGAGTCCAGTTTACCGTTGTTACTGACCATTATAGTCTTTTGTGGCTTCAGAATTTAAAGGAGCTAACAGGTCGTCTGTCGAGATGGTCGGTCAGGCTTCAACAATATGACTTTAAGATAATTCATCGAAAGGGTAGATTAAATGTGGTTCCCGATGCCTTGTCAAGGGCTGTGCCCATTATAGAAGTTGTTACTGAAGAACCACGTGCGAATTTTGATCTGGAGGCGGACAAGTGGTATCAGGGAATGTTGGCCAAAATTAGGAAAAACCCCAAGAAATTTGGTACTTGGAGAGATGTGGACGGGAGGTTATGGAAGCATGTACAACCCCTTTACCCTGAGCTCTCGCCTCCATCGGATTCTTGGAAACTGGTGGTTCCGAAAGGAGATCGTAAGGCAATCATCCTAGCTGCCCATGAACCAGCCACCTCTGGCCACGTTGGTGTCTTCAAAACGGTTAGACGAGTTGCTGAGAAATACTACTGGCCGAAAATGCGAAGTGATGTAGCTAACGTCATTCGTCGTTGCCACCTATGCGCGAAACACAAAGTCTCACAGGAAGCTCCGGTGGATAAGATGGTTTCCCATCCGAAAGTTAGTCGTCCTTGGGAGATGATTTGTACTGATTTAATGGGTCCAATGCCGCGTTCTAAGCGAGGAAATTGTTATCTCTTAGTTGTTACCGATTATCTCAGTAAGTTTACGTTATTATTTCCTCTTAAGCGTGCCACCGGCGTCAATATTTGTAGTAAAATTGAAGAGGGTGTTTTCTTGATATTCGGGGTGCCTAGAATTATCATCTGTGACAATGGGGCGCAATATCGAAGTAAGGAGTTTTTAACGTTGGCTAGTAGGTATAAGTCCACCATTAAGTTTTCAGCTAATTACAATCCTAGAGCAAATCCTACTGAGCGAGTCAATCGCGTCATCAAAACCATGATGGCCGTGTACATCTCAGATAATCATCGCTGTTGGGATGAGAAACTATCTGAGATAGGCTGTGCTCTTCGTACAGCTACACATGAGGGGACTAATCTAACTCCATATTTTGCTAATTTTGGTAGAAACATGGTGTTGTCGGGTGAGGATTACACTCATGTTGGCCTGTTGGATGTTGAAGACGGAACACAACTTGGGGGCACTACTCGAAATTTACATTTCCGTACTATGTTTGCAGATATTAAGGAAAGGTTAGAGGTCGCGGCAGAAAAGAGTTGTGATCGTTATAACCTCAGACGTCGTCACGTCGAGTATCTCCCCAATCAAGTAGTCTGGCGCAAAAACTATGTGCTTTCAGATGCGTCAAAATTTTTCTCTAAGAAGTTAGCTCCTCGATATGTCGGTCCCTTTTATATTAAGAAGAGGTTGTCTCCCTGGGTATATGAGTTGAGGGATGAAAAGGGTATTTCTAAAGGCGTTTGGCATGTTAAGGATCTAAAACCCGGCCCAGTAGATGATCCTGATTAGATCTGTTATAATTTTACTTTAGAGAAATTTTCGGGGAAAATTTCTTTAGGAAAGGGGGGAGTTGTTACGGTTTAAAATCGCTTGTCCCACCTCTAGATTATAAATTTCGCGTATTTGGACCTGTGGCCTTCTTTACTCACAGATGCGATATTGCCATATCTTTTTGGTATATTTCTTGACTGGAAGGCATTGATTTTGTCGTTAAAAGTTCGTTTTATTTTTGTTTCATGTTGGTCATTGAAGGAAGTACCTTTGACATTGGTTGGGTGGGGGTTTTTATGATTTTCCTGGTTGGCTTTTGGTGTGTGAGAGCACGTTGCTTGTTAAAGCACAACCGGCAGATTGGCAAAGAGTTTGTTATTGAATTATTAATTCAACCCCTAGGGGGATTTTGCTCAAGCCATTTTATGGTGTTAAAACAATTGTTTAGTGACCTGTGGTTATTTGGAGTGGTTATTGTTTAAAAACACATTCCCATTGTGAGGCTATAAAGCCGGTATCTGTGCGTTCTTCACCCCATTGGATTAAATGGGCAACATCATTTAAAAGGGCTTTAATCGCTATCTTACGTCTTGCATCGTAAAAGAAACCTCCCCGCCCAGGGGGTTTCGCTTCGTTTCGTCTCGCTTCGCTTTCGCTTCCGCTTTCGCTTCTGCTCCGGCTTCTGCTTGTGCTTCCGCATCTGCATCTGATTCTGATTTTTCTTCCTTTGTTTCGTACAAAGTATTGGCGACGTTTCTCCAACGCATATTGGGGTTGTTGCTGTCACCAGAGAGTTACTTCTTGTAGGAGACAGCAGAAATCACACTAATTGAGAACTTCCACCGCTGGAGTCAGGCAAGCGTTACGCTAACATACTATTTTTTTTTTTTTTTTTTTTCTTTTTCTTAAACATATGTGATTGCGAATAATTATTGTTTAGTTCGCGGTTTGTCTATTTAAACTTAACTTACGCCAACGAATTGAAGTCGCGTAAATCTGGTATTTATGTATTGTAAGCAGTGCTCCAAGGCGTAGCATTTTATTTTTTTTCGTTTATGGTATAATCTCACAAGTCCTCGCCAGAGCTCTAGCGTCGCTTTTTGGTTGCAAAGAAAAATCCATTGCGGATAATCGCGCTCGTGGGCGCGCATGAATATAATTATTTTCTCTTTATTTTTTTTTTTATTATTAATATAGTTCGCTTGGAAACCTGCACGTTTTTCCCTACTTTATTTATTTTTTTTTATTATTTTTTTTGTGTAATTAATTACCTGATTATTAAATCTAACTTGTATTTGGTATTGAGTCTTTTTTTTTTATTTATTTATTCTATCAGTTTGCGCACGTGCGGTAGATACGACCATTCTACGTAAGATCTCGGGCTGTCGGACTCCTAGATCTGGTACGTTGATGTAGAGAGTCCTGGGTATGCTGGTATAACGTACCTGGCGCCCACCCTTTTTTTTGTTGTTAAAAAAAAACCTTTAGCGGATCCCCCCATCCTCCGCAAGAGCTAGCGGCACTACCCAATGTAGCGCGGTGCGCATCATATTATTTTTTTTTTTTTTGCGCGTTACAAAGTAATACACGTTTAAGAATTAATAGTTGTAAAAGGAATATAGATATTTGCATTTTTTTTTATTATAACAATACAAGCAACCGGTAAATTCAGGTTCGGCAGTGTGAAGCAATTAAAGCCTGTTTTACACCGTGCATCGCCAAACAGTCTACGACAACAGACCCCTGGAATTACCGTAACCTCCATCTGTTGCTACCCAGGTACTCTTGAGACCGTAGATCAAGAGTCGGTGGAGAAAACCACCCCAAAAATCTGGCGCCCGGGGCAATCTAGAGAAATACCGAAGCCGAGGGTGTCATAGTGACGTCAAGTAGCTTTTGTAGAAAGAAAGAACGTCACAAAATGGCGCCCGAGCAGGGACCGTTGTGTTAAATAAATTTCGTTTGTCTTTAAAATAACTGAGATTAGCCTGTAAAACTGTACATAAGAAGCTAGACCGTCTACTGACCGCTGTGAAAAAGAAAATTGATATCGTGAAAACTGCTAGAAAAGAACCGTAAACAGGTCTAAGAGACCATCGAAAATTGTACCTAAGACCGCTGCAATAGATAAAACAGGGAAATATAAGAAAAATTATCAAAGTCCGTTGGAAAATACAAAATTTACGTGAAAAGAGCACAGAACCGAGAGAAAAAGCGTACTGACCGTTATTAAAAAAATTTAAGGAAAAACCGTTGCTGAAAACCCAGACCGCTATTTGATTAAATTACAAAAAAAAAAGGGAAAACGACACAACAAGTTACCGCTGTAAAATAGGAAAACGTGCAAAAGCGCACCGATTATATCTTTTAAATAAAATTACTGCCAGAAGAAAATTATCTGTTTACGATTTGAGAGATAAAATCCGCAAAATTCAATAAATCTAAACCGAGAACACTCAGTATATGTTTTATTTAAAATAAAATAGTGAATTTACGTGTATTGCAAATCTATTCGATTTAAAGCCGTTTTTCAATTTCTGAACTCCTGCTAAAAGATAAGAAAACCAGTTTTTTTGATAACGACATTTGTGACTTTTATTATAAAATAGCAGATTTTACCGGTGATTTTAAATAGCTTTATTTCAGAACGAAATAAACAATAAAATTTTACATGTAATTGGAAATAAATATTTTAATATTTATTATACCGGCTGTCCCTCGAATGTTTTATTCGCGTTGTGGTTTTGAACTTTAGAATTTTTTTTTAATTCTTCTGGATTTATGATACGGAATACTTGTGATACCGAATAAACAATTTTTTTTTAGTTGTTTAAATATGGAATAATACTTTGAAAACCTTTCGTTAATTTGTTTGATAAATAAAATTTTGATTTCAATCGGAACCGACAGTGGAAAATATTGCGTTAATTATTTTATTTTACCGGACTTGTTTTTTATTTGAAATACTTCATTTGCAAAGCGTTTGATTTTTTTTTTTTTTTTTTTTTTTGAAATTGAGTTTCAAGTATGAATTTTTTTTTTTTTGGAATTTATTTGAAAGGGTTTTACATTGACTGGTACCGGTTGCCCCATTGGAGGTAAATTATTGCCTGGGGAATATAACATCTGAAATTGATTAACGTACCGACTTTGGTGTTGTAAATTTGGGATTTTTTTTTTTGTTGTTTCTTCTAAATAAGTTAAACAAATATTATCCTTAAAAATTTCTTGAAAAGATTTTATACTGAGTGGTACCGATTGTCCCAGTGAACTAAATTATTGTCTGGAAGAGTGGTGTTCGTTATTGAAGAAAGGAAACAGTTCATTGTTAATAATAAATTATTAAGAGTTATTGAAAAATTTATTCAAAATTTTTAGGGCTAGACCGAGTGTACTTTAAAATTATTTTAGGAAAATTTGTTCCCCTCCAAAGTTGATTTTTTTTCTTGATTCAAAATTTTTTTTTGTGATTCAGTACCGTTCATTTTTTTTCTCACTTTTTATAATAAGACTTTAAATATGCTGTAACTACTTGCTTTTGTTTTCAAGCTTCCGTACTGAATAATTTTTTTTAAATTTGAATCCACAGTGAAAGAATAAAAATATTTCTTTCTGTTTAACCGGACTTGATTTTTTTTTATTTAATTTTTTTTTTCTCGTTTAAATAAGTTGTACTTATTTTTGCCTTTTTAAAATTTTAATATACTGATTGGACATTTAAAATTTTGATTTTGAAATAAACTTTTAATTAATCACGACTGTGTTATACCGATTGAACTGAACTCTGGCAGATTGAGTTTTTTCTTATACCGAGTGATTTTCACCAATAATAAATTAATCTTTAGGATTAATATACTAACGTTAATGTCAAATAGTGAAGATAGTGATACTTCTGGAAAGACAGATACACTAGTAAGCTGGGTTTATAAATTAAAGAAGGAAGGCCTTACAACTGAGTTAATTAACCGACAGCTATCACCGTCTGGAGGCGTTAGGGAAAAACGCAGACGTTTAGTGGAGTTTCTCAAAAACTCCCCTAGAGTACAAAAGAGTACGTCCTCCGTTAAACCGAATTCTGTAACCATACCGAATCGTACCGCTACTCCTCCGGCCCGTACTGATAATAGCACGATAAAAATGGCAACTCCACATCCGATAAATGTTCATGACTAGAAAATATCTTTTGGAAATCGTGATGACCCTGTAAGCTTTCTAGAAAGACTAGACGAAATATGTACTGCTAGGAATGTACAACAGGATCAGTTACTTCCGTTATTACCTGAATTACTGACTGGCGAACCAGCGTTGTGGTTCCGCAATAACCGTAGTCGATTTACAAACTGGGACGACTTTGAAAAAGACTTCCGTATTTTCTTCTACCCAGTAAACTACCTAATTGACTTAGAGGCTGAAATTGGAAGACGATTACAACGCCGTAATGAGCCTGTGTCTTCATACATTACCGATTTACAAACTTTAATGCGACGTCATGGGAAATTATCGTCTGAACAACAACTAGCCTGGTTGTACCGTAATCTGTTACCCGAATACCGGCAGCAGATCAGGAAAAATGACTTCAAAGATTTTACTTCTTTCTGTCAAGAGGTGAAGGAATATGAGTTACTTCGGAAAGAACTCCAAAATATTCCTAGCACCAGTGGATGGCAAAGAGGAACAAATCAACGTTTTCCACATACAAATGCAACCAGGGCTGTACAGGGTATGAATACAACTCCACTTCCATCTAGAGAACCCGTAGCCAGTACTAGTTCTCCTCGAACAAGCACTCAAGTTCATCGACCGCCTGTAACCGGTAATTCTAGTACACTTTGTTGGCGTTGTGGTGAAACAGGCCATGTCCGTTCACAATGTAGGAATCAACCGAAACTGTTCTGTTCCGGCTGTCGTAAGGAAGAAGTCCTTACAAGAGACTGTTCTTGCTCAAAGCAGGAAAACTAATCCGAAGCTGTCCCGCAGAGAGGCCGCCGCAGCTTCCCCATCTCTTAGCCTCACAAGAGCATCCGCCACACGAACCGTCAGATCCACGACCGCAAATTGATGTCCATATCGAAAACTTCAAGTTTAAAGCCTTGTTGGATACCGGAGCTGTCCGATCATATATTGGAGATCAAATAGTGAAACACTTTTCCCATAGAAAGCGGACTGCAGTCTGTGAGACTTCGAAAGCACGTCTCGCTAACGGAAATTTGGTTTCTATCACCGACACTTATGATCTAAAGTTGATGGTAAATGACGTCATTATGGAGGAACCTCTGGAATATTTTCCAGGTCTGATCGCTGATTTGGTTTTGGGACTGGATATACTTAAGAAGTATAAATTTGGCATAGAACTAGGAACAGGAAAGATCTATCAAGATGGCAAACCCGTAAAGTGTCAACCGCCAGACGCACTTTGTACCATAGGAATTCTAGAAGTAGTAAGATCACCGCCAGAAGAGCACGACCCCGGACAGTCTTACGAACTGACCGTAACTGATACCGCTAGACGAAATCCGACTGTTGATAAAACTGCAAAAGAGAATTTGGCTAATACTGCCTCCGCTAGAACAATTTGTGAAAAGGTTAAAACTGATAGGATATTTACCGATAACTCCCAGTCAGGCTTGGAAGAAGTCCAAGATGATGTAAAGGGGTCTAGTACAAAATATCCTCTAGTAACTGCCGCTAGAACAATTTGTGAAAAGGTTAAAACTGATAGGATATTTACCGATAACTCCCAGTCAGGCTTGGAAGAAGTCCAAGATGATGTAAAGGGGTCTAGTACAAAATATCCTCTAGTAACTGCCGCTAGGACAACCTTAGAACATTTTGAAATGGCCAAAATTACTGACCGCTGCGAATTTAATACTGTTATCGGAATTTCACGCTCTGATCTAGACTATTACGAGGACGACGAAGGACTATCTGGTTTAGGATGTCCTGTAGAAACTATCGTGCCGTTACAAGACCGAAATCTAACCGAAATACAGGAAGAAACTCTGAAGAGTTTCCTAGACAAGGAATTACCGAAGTTTGAGAAAATTCTGGGACCGACAGACGTAGTACAACACGAGATCCGTCTTCTAGACTGCACCCCGATTAAGCAAAGATATCGTCCACAGAATCCTAAGATGCACGAGGTATGCAATGCAGAGGTGGATAAAATGTTACAGGAAAAGAATCTTAAACACCGACCTCCGAGAATCATGTCGTCTGGTTCGTCCTTCGGAGTATTATATATCCACGATATGAGCGACTTGGATGAAGTAGAATTGCCTTCCGATCCCGAACCCTCGGTTATGGGATCCCCTCCAAGATCGGCCCAGAGCGACCCTGACCGGACCATACCGGAAGATGCACCGTCTGTACCTAGTACCGAACCGCGAATACAGCCGTTAGTCGACCGATCACTCGGTGGGAATGAGGCAACCGTCCCACAAGAAGACGACGTCATAAAAAGGGGCCCGGAAGAATTGACAGCACCGCTGGAGTTCCAGTCTGCGACCACCGTTACTAGCCGACCGGCTATTGCTAGACTGTCAGATTCATGTCTGCGACCACTAACGACAGAGGGGATGAAAGACCGCCGTGACCCCGATATCTTCCTCCCAGTGAGTCGCGATCTGTGTTGGAGGTGTGGATACCCCGGACACCGTCGTGACACTTGTACCCGAGGAAGGGCTATCCTGTTTTGCTCGCACTGCGGCCGTTATGGTCAGATGTCCAGGACCTGTACTTGCCGCCGTCCGTCACGCGGTGCATACAACGTCCCGACTACGCCACCACCTGCACCGAGACTGGGGAACCGTTCCATAGCCAATCAAGCATGCTTTGTATCTAGCTCCCGTCAAGACAAAGGCGTGCAATGCGATCTCTGCCTGTGTTCCAGCATTCCGGACGCCGATGCCGACGCTCGCGTCCCATATTCCAGAGGCCGCACCTTCACCGGACGAAGAAGCCAAGGATCCCGTTCCCGGCTCCCGTACTCGAGCGTACGGACCCGGATTCTAAGATTCCAGGAGTAGGGAATAGGGGAACGTTGGCCCCGAAGAGATTCTGTACCGAAGTTCTCTCCGGAATGAAGAGGGTGAATATCTCTAATCGTTTTTTTTGGTTTTTTTTTGGTTAACCCGCAGATAACATGTTTTATTTAATTTGTTTAATTATTTGTATTAAGGTGTACCTACCCCAAATATAGGGTTAGACCAATACCGGGGTAGGCGCCTGACAGGGTCTGTTTATTTTGGTTAGTTTTAGTACGTTTTGTCTGGTTTTAAAAAAAAATGTAAGCTGCGCTTCCATTTTTTTTTTACCGAAGTAAGAGGGGGATGTAACGAAGTTATTTTTTCACCCAGTATAATTAGTACAATTTTTATTTTTTTTTTTAACCGTAAACACTCTCTCTTATTTTATTTGTTTTAAATCAGTTAAATTACTTTATTCAATTTAGTTAATCGCTACTCCTTTGGAAATTACTGTATTTAATTTATTCTTACTCCTGTTAGTTGCTACTCCTTTGTAGTTCTGTAAATTAATTTTTAACACAAATCAGTTTCGTTTTCTGCCGCGCATATTTTTATTTTAGTGGGGTTTTGCTAAGTGGGGTTTGAAAAATTTGATAAAAGGCAGGAGCCACGAAAATTCTGGGCTTTTTTCTCTCTCTTTCCGCGTAGTTCTTTTTAAAATACCGAAACCGACTCCGAACCTGTGATACCGTGAACCGGCATTAACTCTTGATAAGACCAACGAAACTGATTAGTGTGTGTGTGTCTACACTAGGTAAGAGAAAACATTTTGTAAATTTATTTTTATTCGCTTTTATCTGCAACCACATTTAACGCTTGCCAAGTTCCGAAGATTGTAGCTTTATTTTTTTTCATTTTAATAAACGTTCATTTGGCTTCCATTGAATTTTCTGTTATCATTGTGCCTTGTAGGGATAAGAGGGACTATTGGGGATTAGAATATCGTCGGGTTTAGATCCCAGGTCTTTTGGAAGGGCAACCCTTGCGTTCTCCGCTAAGCGGGTTCTCATACGGCTGTCATTCCAGACTACCTTATAGTTGACTTTTCTGGCTTTGATTCAGGGATTTGCGAGCATCGCCCTAGTGGTCTCTGCTAAGCAGGATCATAGGGGGCCTTTGCTCAGAGAATCCGGAGTTAAAAAAGGAAAAGTCAACAATCTGAAGGTTCCGGAGATATTTTATTTCTTTTGATACTTCCTTTTCTCCACGTTATTATTTTTTCTGATCAAATCATGCTTTTCTAATAGATATCATTTTCCGCTAAACCGGCTTATTTTATAACCGGCATTATTGTAGATTTGTACTCTGTTTCATACTGCTTTTAAAACATATTATTATGGCACTTTCTTCAATCATAGTAAAAAAACGTATTTAACTGTAAATAACTGGTGGTGTTTGGTTTTATCACTCAGAAGTAATACACGTTTAAGAATTAATAGTTATAAAAGGAATATAGATATTTGCATTTTTTTTTATTATAACAATACAAGCAACCGGTAAATTCAGGTTCGGCACTGTGAAGCAATTAAAGCCTGTTTTACACCGTGCATCGCCAAACAGTCTACGACAACAGACCCCTGGAATTACCGTAACCTCCATCTGTTGCTACCCAGGTACTCTTGAGACCGTAGATCAAGAGTCGGTGGAGAAAACCACCCCAAAAATCTGGCGCCCGGGGCAATCTAGAGAAATACCGAAGCCGAGGGTGTCATAGTGACGTCAAGTAGCTTTTGTAGAAAGAAAAAACGTCACACTATTTTCATCCACGTTGTATGGTACAATAAGACGCGTCGTAATTATTAAACTTTTTTTCCCTTATTTTCTTAACTCTCAATGTTCTCCCCTAAGAGGGTAACATTGAAGCTATGGCCCGACATTGGGCATTACCTAATTGTATTTTTGCGGTTTTTAAAGAACTAAGTTAAGTCTGATTTACTTTCCCCCTTTTTTACTCTTCTATATATAAAAATTTTGACTTGTAAATATTTTTCATTATTGTTAATTACCTTGTTAATTTTACTTCATGTTTATTTTAGTTGTCTTGAAGATGACTGATTAATCAGCCGAAAGCGCTCGACATTATTTCCGTTAATTACGTTACACACTTAAAAGAGTACAAATCTGCGTTTCTTTTCTTCAATTAATATTCTAATTACAACAAATTTTGTAACTAGGAAATTATAATTTAAAATTTTAATTAATTACGATTTTAAAGAATTCTGTGTCAGATATTAAAAATGGTCGAATTTAAATATTTAGTTATTTATAAATCTTTACGTAATGATTTGTTATAATTAGTCAAAAATAAATCGTCGTTATGGTGTTGACCATGGCCAAATATAATCGGCGTATATTGAGATTTATTGAATGATACTGTAGTCATTAAAATTATGTAACCATCTTCAGTTTTTAAGTAATTTTCTTCTACTTTAGCTCCCTACCTTTTAAGTATTTGTGTCTAAAAAAATATTATAATAATGGATTCTAATTTTTATAAATTCTCTCGACATAGCAAAAAAAATTCTAACTGCGTACAAAATTTTCTGGCACGAAAGTGTTTAAAATCTCAGCGTCATCTTTTTCTAGTTGAGTTTAGTCAAGAGAAGTTTTGGATAAATTAAAAATGGTTTATGTTACTCTATAATTTTAAAAGGTCCTATTTATTTTAATTATTCATATCTTATCCAGTGGGGCAAGTTGTATTCTGGTAAATTATAATTTTCACGTATTGGCGATTAGAGTATAATAGATCAATGCAGAAACGTTTTGCTATGTATTATAAATGTAGTAAACAAGGGAAAAGAAACTTCAGAAGTAATTATTATTAAAATAATTTACTAGCTATACAGTATCCTTATAAATTATTACTATAATAGTTTTCAATTTTTGTTCAAAGATAAAATATTAGTTGTAATTGTAAAAAATGAAGATTGTTAATTTTATCACAAATACTGAAAAGTTACCTGATTACTCTCACCACCAAGATTATCCCAACAGTTACCATTGATTTTTACCTCTCGCCCTTCAGATAAGAGAGGTATAGGAATCATGCTAAAAATTGGGTAGTGAGTTTTCAATGAATAAACACGTTTTAGGGTCCCTAGAATACGATTTTAATATTTTCGCGATGATGTCTGTGTGTGTGTGTGTGTGTGTTAGTGTGTGTGTGTGTGTGTGTGTGTGTGTGTGTGTGTGTGTGTGTGTGTGTGTGTGTGTGTGTGTGTGTGTGTGTGTGTGTGTGTGTTTGGATGGATGTTGTAGTAACGATAACTCAAAAACTACTGAATAAAAAAATTTGAAATTTTGCATACAGGATTCTGAGACCCTAGATTAGATCTGATTAGATTTTGGTGCCAATCGCACAACCGGAAGTGGCAGTTGTTATCTGTGATGACGCCATTATTATACAAAACGGCAATAAAGTTTTACACATATATTTTTTATACCCTACAGTTTATTTTCATATCATTAAAATTTTCGAAACTTTTGCCATTGTTGCCAGATTTACAAAAAAATAATTTTTTTTCTTACTTTTTTGTGTCAACCTGTAAATTTTTGATTCAAAAATGGCGAGAGGTCATGTGTTGGCCATATCAAATTTTTTTACAATCTGCTACCGTTTCGCAACAGTTTAGAGCACCAGTGAATTTAATTTTAGTAGATAAAGAAAATAATTAAAATTCGTTGTTGGTGTGAAGTTAACCACACTTTTCCAGCCACGGTTTCTGACGTGTAGACTGTCGACCGCAGGATGGCTTGTTTTTATTTACAGTGTTGCCAGAATTATAGAAATCATATAAATTTAATACTTCCTACTTGAAAATGTAGAGTGGATCTTTTATGGATGTATCACCAAAGATAACCATGAATAATATATAGTCTCAACATTATGCATGATCAAAAGACATTTTACCTATGAGAGAGTCAGAACGAAGAAAACACCAGTAATAATTGGTATAAAATAATCTGATGTGGCCAGCACATGACCTCTCGCCATTTTTGAATCAAAAATTTACAGGTTGACACAAAAAAGTGTGAAAAAAATTATTTTTTTGTAAATCTGGCAACAATGGCAAAAGTTTCGAAAATTTTAATGAGATGAAAATAAACTATAGGGTATACAAAATATATGTGTAAAACTTTATTGCCGTTTTGTATAATAATGGCGTCATCACCCATAGCAACTGCCACTTCCGGTTGTGCGATTGGCACCAAAATCTAATCAGATCTAATCTAGGTTATCAGAATCCTGCATACAAAATTTCAAATTTTTTTATTTGGTAGTTTTTGAGTTATCGTTACTACAACATCCATCCAAACACACACACACACACACACTAACACACACACACACACACACACTAACACACACACACACACACACACTAACACACACACACACACTAACACACACACACTCACAGACATCATCGCGAAAATATTAAAATCGTATTCTAGGGACCCTAAAACGTGTTTATCCATTGAAAACTCACTACCCAATTTTAAGCATGATTCCTATACCTCTCTTATCTGAAGTGCGTGCGTGCGTGTGTGTGTGTGTGTGTGTGTTAGTGTGTGTGTGTGTTAGTGTGTGTTAGTGTGTGTTAGTGTGTGTGTGTGTGTGTGTGTGTGTGTGTGTGTGTGTGTGTGTGTTTGGATGGAGGTTGTAGTAACGATAACTCAAAAACTACTGAACAAAAAAATTTAAAATTTTGCATACAGGATTCTGATACCCTAGATTAGATCTGTTTAGATTTTGGTGCCAATCGCACAACCGGAAGAGGCAGTTGCTATGGGTGATGACGCAATTATTATACAAAATGGAAATAAAGTTTTACACATATATTTTGTATACCCTATAGTTTATTTTAATCTCATTAAAATTTTCGAAACTTTTGCCATTGTTGCCAGATTTACAAAAAAATAATTTTTTTTCATACTTTTTTGTGTCAACCTGTAAATTTTTGATTCAAAAACGGCGAGAGGTCATCAGATTTTTCTTATTTGCCATCCTCCAAAGATTTTCATTACCTGTACTATAAAGTCTTTGATCCTCTCTTTCCAATGGTATTTTTATTCTCATGGCAGCACGACTTTTTCTTGGATTTTTATAGTACGAAAAGATATTTTATTTCTTATTTCTCTTATTACCGATCGTCTAAAGATTTTATTACCTGTACTATATAGTCTTTAATCCGCTCTTTCTAAAAAAAAAATATCAAAAATAATTTTATTGAAAATAAAAAATAATTTATTGTTATCCATTTTCAATTCAATGTATTTCTCTTCAATTTCCAAAAAGAATCTATAAACGGAAAAATAAAAGGAAAGCGGAAATTTCGATCTCCGAAACCGTGAAAGATAATCCAAAAAGAAAAATACGGAAATGTATAACTAAACAAGTATTATTTGAAGTAGTTTTCCGAAATTTGTTGAAAAAAAAAAAAAATCTCGCAAACGAGGGGGAATATCGACAAATGTCAAGCCTACTTTTTGCTGTACTTGAACCGATCCTAAGAAATGAAAACAAGAATTGAAAAATAGGGAAAGAAATACTAAAAAATAGAAAAAAAATGAAAAATGGAAAAAAAATTGGAAAATACGGAAAAAATATCGAAAAACATGGAAAAAATAACGAAAAATATGAAAAATAAGAAAAATATGAAAAATATGAAAAATATGAAAAATGTGGAAAAAAATAATGAAAAATATGGGAAAAATAATGAAGAATATGGAAAAAATAATGGAAAATATGGAAAAAAATAACGAAAAATATGAAAAAAAATAATGATAAATATGGAAAAAAAATAATGGAAAATGTGGGAAAAAACAATGAAAAATGTGGAAAAAGTAATAAAGAATATGGAAAAAATAATAAAAATTTTGAAAAAAATAATGGAAAATATGGAAAAAAATAAAAAATATGAATAAAAATAATGAAAAATAGTGAAAAATAATAAAGAATATGAAAAAAATAATCAAAAATATGGAAAAAAATTATGAAAATCATAGATAAAAATACGGGACAAAAATATGGAAAAAAAAATAATGAAAGATATGAAAAAAAATACTAACAATTATAGAAAATATTAATGAAAAATATGGAAAAAATAATAAAAAAATAGGGAAAAAATAATAAAAAATAGGGAAAATAGACAGACAGACAGACAGACAGACAGACAGACAGACAGACAGACAGACAGACAGACAGACAGACAGACAGACAGACAGACAGACAGACAGACAGACAGACAGACAGACAGACAGACAGACAGACAGACAGACAGACAGACAGACAGACAGACAGACAGGCAGACAGACAGACAGACAGACAGACAGACAGACAGAGAGACAGACAGACAGAGAGACAGAGAGACAGATAGACAGACAGACAGAGAGACAGAGAGACAGAGAGATAGAGAGATAGAGAGACAGAGAGACAGAGAGACAGAGAGACAGAGAGACAGAGAGACAGAGAGACAGAGAGGCAGAGAGACAGAGAGACAGAGAGACAGAGAGGCAGAGAGACAGAGAGGCAGAGAGACAGAGAGGCAGAGAGGCAGAGAGGTAGAGAGGCAGAGAGGCAGAGAGGCAGAGAGGCAGAGAGGCAGAGAGACAGAGAGGCAGAGAGACAGAGAGACAGAGAGACAGAGAGACAGAGAGACAGAGCAGAGAGACAGAGAGACAGAGAGACAGAGAGACAGAGAGACAGAGAGACAGAGAGACAGAGAGACAGAGAGACAGAGAGACAGAGAGACAGAGAGACAGAGAGACAGAGAGACAGAGAGACAGAGAGACAGAGAGAGAGAGAGAGAGAGAGAAATTAGCATTCCATGCGAGTTAAACACTATACTTTTTCTACGGCTGTAATAGATAATAGCGAAATGATTTAACAAATAAGATGAATTTCAAATTTAACGTCATTCAAAATTTCTATTTAGGTACAAGTACAGTTATGAAAGAGCAGTTTTGTATTATAGCCGTAGAAAAAAGTACTTTTTCTACTCGATGACGTTTCAACATGTGTGCAGAATATGTCTATACGCAAGAATCGAAGCAGGGTGGGGGTTCGTAGTCGTCGCATTTACTGCACCCTTGTGGTTAGTTTCTTGTTTACTTTGCAACCACGATATCGGCTCATACTAATAGAAAATGGACCACCGTAGTCGACTCCCGTACATAAGAAAGGTTTCACTTGAGACACACGAGTTATGGGTAAGTTTCCCATAGGGGGTTGTATTGGAATATAATGAGTTTTTAACGTCGAATACATTTGAATAAAATAGAACGAATAGCTCTGCTGCGTGAAGACATAGTCCAAAAGCGTTGCGAAATTAATAATTGAGTCGATCGTAAACACGCTTGGAAATATTTTTTATGATAAAAATCAATTAACATCTCAACTAAGCGACTAATTCTCGGTAACAAGAAAAGAAGCTTCCTATCGTAACTGCGATAAACTCAATCTTCTACCAACACGTAAAATGTCTTTAGGATCAAGAAAAACATTTAATTTTTTGAGAGGTTTAGTAAAAAATTTTGTCTCAATTTCTTGAGAAAAACTAAAAATTTGCGTGCGTTTAAACATAAGGTCTAAGGCCTCCATTAATTCTGAAGTGGTGAGAAAACGAGTACGTTTCGATGGATTTGATGCAATTAAATTAGGTGATGTTCAGTAGACGAAAGTAAAATGGTTTTGCGTTATTCCTCATGCCTATCTAATCTTAAAAGATTTCTTCAAAAGCATACCGTATCTCCAACAGAAAAGTGACCAAAGTACAAAAATCAAAAATTTTGAGAAGCGTTTTAATTATTTGTTTTGTAACAAATTTCTTTTATGCAATCGAAAAAAAATCTGTATGTGTAATAAATATAAACATGTTGTAATAAATATAAACAGGTAATCTGGTACATCAGCTAATATAGAAAAACAAAAAATGTTTCTGACTTGTGACAGTAATATCGATATAAATATAATTATTGCACTTATGTCACTTTTCTATTGGAGGTACGATATATCGGTGGGCCTAGAAAATCTGGACCATGTAACCATATGTTATGATTTAACATTTCGGATGGAAAAAGTTCGGGCGAAGCAGCGTTGGCAGGATTAATTTGAGACTTAAGGCTCCGAGTTTAACCAAGCCAGAACAATTTGCGAATCTGCATGTACTTTATCGTTGAAAACCGATTACAGCCAAAACACAACTTTTGCCAATAAAACCGCGGCACTTAATTCCTTACAGGGTATAGTCAATTTTTAGAACATGGCGCAACCATGAATTTACTACATAGAAATATATAACCGCGTTCACTAGCATCGCTAAAGCCATGTAATTCCACCCTACTCTTAGACGAGATTAGAATATGACGCGATATTTGTAACGACGATAATAAGTAAGGTCAACTCATTTTTTACTTCAACCAAAATCGACAAATTTCTTCCTTTAGTCATATCATCATCCTAATCTAAGAGACGTAACCATAGTCGTTCAATCATATATTTGTAAAAAAATGTAACGGGTGAGAGAAAACTTATAGGATCAAATATCCTTGCGGGTTCTGATAAAAGTGTGCGTTTTGTGCAAGCCCGCTCAGTCGGGTTGACGTTATAAAGAAAATTATTTCTAGTAGGATCCCAAAGAAGACCTAAAATTTTAGCCGATGGATTATTTGGTTCATTTTCAAAGGAAAGCGGGTTAAATGACACTTGATCGGAGGGAAAAATTTCTAAATATTTAGGATCTTAACTGGTCCATTTCCGTAATTCACAATATCCTGTACTTAAAAGAGAAATCTATTCATCTCTTAAGCATTGAGCATTGACAAGAGAGTGCTACTACCCAAATTCTCCCGAAGATAATGATGAATATCAGATTGTTTACGTTTATTTTATTTTTATATAGTCAAATGTGAAAAAGGTTTATCTGGTTTTTGACGATCTTTCGGGAAGTCAGCAGCGTGCGTTTGGCTCTCGGCCAGAGGCTACTGATCTCTGGTGCTTCGGAGTCCCAATGGGTAGGGTGGGCCGGCGTTTCAGGCGAGTCCCGTCCAGACGGTTGCCCAGAGATGGATGGAGCTCCAAATTATGCGTAGAGTCGAACGCCAGGAGAAGTAAACGAGACAGATATCGGAGTAATCGATTACGAAAAAGGTGAGAATGAAGACGTAAAATAGAGTATGAAGATTTTAAGGCTTACCTTGGGTGGTGGGTGGCCTCAACGTGGCTTCAAAAGAAGCAGAAAATTTTGAAGAACTATACAGGAAGAAAAATACATCCACAAATTGTAGTCCGGTACTGTTCCAGACCTTCTTAAATTTTCCCGGATAGTAAAATCCTGATCATATCCGCCATTAAGCGAGCACATCCACGTGTTTCTAATTCACAAAGAAAAAAGGTTTCTCAGGCCAGTTTTTTTAGGCGGTAGAACTTAGTTCTCAAATAATTTATCAGATTGGCACTATGTGAAATCCGATTAATATTGATGAATAGATGTAACTGAGAGCAAAGGAAGAACAATCGATTTTTGAATGGTGACACTTTTCATCAAGAAAAGAAGCGAGCGTAAGAGAGGTTATATTTACCTTATTCTCAGAAATAAATAAATTGTATGTGATATATATTTCAATTTTAGGCAGATAACAATTAAAAAGATGATGGGCACAGAAAAGAGGAGAAGGGTAGCGACTCACCGACCGAAGCCTCCGAATAAAAGCTTTCCCAGGGTTTACTAAATGAATGATAAAATGTCAGTATATTGTATAAAATTAAATAAAGTTTACTTTGGTTTAAGTTTAAATGCTAAAATTCTTTGGTAATGATTTTAACCAGTAACAAGAGTCACTACCGGAACAAATATCATCAATGTAAGTAGCCTCAGCTAAAACACGAGAACCTAAAGATGAAGGTCTCGTTCATCATCTGCAAGTTGATAAAGAGTACTTATTGCGAGATACGGTGAACAATTAAACCCAAAACAATGGTTTTATAGCGAAAATCTAAAAGTTTATCCTTTGGAGAAAAGCGAAAAAGTAGGCGTTGATAATCCCGAAATTCAGGTGCAATTAAAATTTGACGGTACATTTGCTTGATATCCGCAGTAAAACAAACTTTATGCAAGCGAACATTCAATAGTATAGTGGCAATATCCGTTTGAAATTTTCGACCTACATATAATCATTAAGCGATTTGTTATAAAACATTTAAGCCAATGCGTTAAAATCTACTCGTACTTGGGTACCAGCGCTTTCGGGGCGCAAAACAGCATGATGGGTTAAATGAAAATGACGAAACTCTCATTAGCGCTCTCCATTTTCCTTAAATCCAAATATTCTTTAATGATCAGGCAATATTTCGTATGTAAATCAGGACTGCGTAATAAGCGGAGTTCCAAAGAAAGCAACCATTGCATAGCTAGCTGACGACTTGACGACTTCCGGGAAAATATAGCAAATGGTTCAAGAAATGGAAGCGGCATGACGTAACTTCCGAATCTGTTCTACAAACATTGTTAATAAATGTATCCTCATAGAGGTTATCTTCAGAAGACAGAGTATTATATTCTGGCAGTTTCGATACCAAAAAAATTTATTAGCGAAGTGTCGAAATTTTCCGTAGAAGAAACTTTACAAAAAAATGTATTAACCGACGTTTACGTTAAGTTTCTGTCTATTGCTCCCGATAAAATATATCCAAAAACAGTTCTGATAGCATCCGGTCCGCCGTTAGTTCCAGGAGCTCGCCCGCTAAGTAAAATTTCTCCTAATAATATATCTAAATACGTGGGATAAGCATAAGTTGGATCGGCCAACTAGAATTTGTCTAAGTAACCCAACGAATTTGTGATAATCTTTGAAGAAGGAAATTTCTCTCAGATTTTAAGAAGAACAAGCGTGTCCACAACAAAAACAGGTTCATTTTTTTCTACCGGTTCCATAACAATTTGAACACTTCCCGTATTTAAAATTTGGCTACTATCACCGATTCCGTGAATAGTAGTTGTACACCGCGATTTCGAAATATTTAAAGCATTATTCGAAATAATTGACACCTCAGAACCTGAATGTAATAAAGCGCAAAAATTTTTAAAACTTCCTTTTCCAGTTGTTATCTCTACAAGAGCCATGCAAAGCAAAACTTGGTTACTATTTCGTTTAATTGTCGACGAAATTAACACCGAATTCTCGATTTTAATTGACGAAGTGGATGGGTATTTTCTCGTAAAAGAATATGATGGGTTTTACTACCGCATTTTCGACACGTCGACGTAGATTTGTAAGTTTTTAAATCATAAAAACTACTGAGAGAACCAAAACAAAGGTGTTGGTTTCTACAAAACGAACAGCGTTCTCGAGGAGATTTTTTCAAAAAGTTGGAACACGAATATAATAAGTGATTATCCTGATAAAATGAGTATTTTCGAGACCTATCCGAGGCCCACGTGAAAAAACTACCTTTGGATCGTGGAGGCGATAAAAAAGTAGATTTTTTTTAAACTACTTTAGAGCTATCATTAATATTTAAATTATTTAGACTATTACAATGATTTTCTAAAAAATTAAAAAGTTGTTGATACTTAGGAATCGACGTAGAACCATGTTCCTTTCCAAAAGCGCGTGCGGTCTCCTGATGTAAACGAGAAAGTAACATATGAGCAGTGACAAAATTGCAATCAACACCCATTTTAAACTTTCTAGATTTATTACAAAGGTATCCAGTAAAGCCCGCAAAATAATGGATCTTCGGATTTCATAGGTACAAACTTTTCAATTTCAAGGCAATAAGCCCTTGATTGAGGTCAGGGATTTGTATACCGCTTGACCATACGTAGTCTCATAATTATCGGCCGTAGCCTTAAGACGCTTTATCAAGTCTAAAGGAGTCCCTTCTAGCGTAGATTTAAGATAATTAATTTTTTCATCCGGTTTTAAATTTGAATTTGAATTTACTACGGCGTCGAACATATCTTTAAAACTAATAAAATCACGCACATCCACCGTAAATTTATTTAATTCGATTTTAGATAGTTTGACATGAGAAAGGTCAGGGGAAACGTTAAATAAAGTTTGATTTTGATGCATAGCAGATGAGTTCTAATCAAGATCAAACAATGGGGAGTTCAACTTGAAAAATTAGTCTTTTTTTGCATTATTTGAGAAAAAAATGAATTTATTTTTATGAAAAAATCCTTTTTTCTGTTTTTTTCGATTTAACATGAAAAAATTGATATTTAAAAATTATTGCATCTATGCAACTTGTAGTGCACCTACGTCACTTATGTGCAATATCTGCAGCATAATATTAACGTGGGCCAGTTTTCCCAAATAAAATTGACGCTTTCAAATATAGATGACGCTTGATTATAAAGTGTCGTTTGGTCAATTTGTTTTTACTTGTGTTCACTATTACCTTTGTTTACGTATCTTTACAAATACAAATAAACACGGAAAATTATAAACATCAATCAGCTCTACAAAGTACAAACTACAACAGTGACAGTGAACTATGCAGTATGTACCAAACAGCAAATTATTACCTGATCTCATTAAAATAGTCGTTTTCTTTATCCAATAGCGGAATCTAATATCTATTTATCTCTCGATTTTGAATGCGAATTCACAGTGGATAGGTCCAAGTTTTCATCTTTATCCAATTATCATATAATGGTTTTCTCCATCTTTGTCTGTATAAGTGAGATTTAATATTCGTATTTTCTTCTTTACACATTTGCAGTTAATGGCTTGACGGTAACTTCATTGCACGTAAGTGACGTCACGATCGTAATGGCGGCATATTCAAATAATTGGGAATTTGAGTTTTTAAATTAATTTATTCAAAAATCTAGCTCAAATTACGGTAAATAATTAAACCCAATGGGTTCTATTTGATCAATTCTAACTGTTAATAAAGAAAAAACGTGAGGTTATATTTTTGTCGAACTCCCCATTCAGCGAAAATTGTCTTGATATTATAAAAATTATCCGCAAAATCGGATTTAATTTTATCCTTGGAATCAAGGATCCGGATTATTAGACACATTACTAATAATTGTGATGTGATATTTTATATATTCCTCGTTGATAAAATCCACAGAACAATAACTCACCTTAAATTTTATACGTTGCGATTTATCCATTTTTCACGCGACGGCTAAATTATTTGTAACAATTTCATTTATATAACTTTGTGGCAACGCGATATTACTCTGAAAAATAAAAATTTTAATTAAAAAAATTTAACAAAAACCCAAAAACTAGCCTAATGAATTACCGAAATAGGTAATTAAAAATTTCCTTGAAGAGACGAACTAAAGCGATAAGTGACAAAGGCCTAATGGTCAGATGCGACTTATAGACGTTGACATTGGCGTGATTCTGCACCAACGTGACGTAAACAATTTTATGTCTGGAGCACCGTAATGGGTGACTCATCAGGTTTGACGTTCTTTTTATGGATTTTATTTTATTTACCGGTCGCTTTTACATAGGGATTGTATCCTAATGTACGATAGATGATGTGACTATCTATTATTTTTAAGTACATGTAAATACTTGTCGTATACATAGAAGGTTTTTGAAACCTTTATACCAACCTCCTCAACAGTCACCTCCGAGATAAACCTCCAATTAATAAAAATTTAAATTTAATCAGACTTTTTTTCTTTCTTTATTTCTAACTTTTTATATCAAAATGCTGTACGTTTTTAATAGCGATTAGAGAATACAAATTTAAAAGACTATTATTATTTTTTATTTATACCTTTTCTTATCGGCATATTGTACGTTTTAAAAAACTAAACGTCAAAAATATTTACAGGCGTTTCTTTGAGCATTTTTACGGTCAATTTATTGATGCGTGAAATTATCATCTTTTTAAGTTCAAATACACGTATTTCCCAGAAGAAAAGTAGCAAAAATAACATGTCAAAAATGATTAAATATGCCGAAGTTTTGACGCTTTTGCGCTTTAAAGAAACTGAACGTCAAATAGCGTCAAACCTATCATATTTATGCAACTCTCTGTCAGTAGATAGAACGTCCTTTAACTTCCGTCCTTTAACGTTACAGAACCGTTAACGTTAAAGAACGTTCTATCTACTGACAGTCTGTCTGTTAGATTTTTACCTCTCGCCCTTCAGATAAGAGAGGTATAGGAATCATGCTAAAAATTGGGTAGTGAGTTTTCAATGGATAAACACGTTTTGGGGTCCCTAGAATACGATTTTAATATTTTCGCGATGATGTCTGTGTGTGTGTGTGTTAGTGTGTGTGTGTGTTAGTGTGTGTGTGTGTTAGTGTGTGTGTGTGTGTGTTTGGATGGATGTTGTAGTAACGATAACTCAAAAACTACTGAATAAAAAAATTTGAAATTTTGCATACAGGATTCTGATACCCTAGATTAGATCTGATTAGATTTTGGTGCCAATCGCACAACCGGAAGTGGCAGTTGCTATGGGTGATGACGCCATTATTATAGAAAACGGCAATAAAGTTTTACACATATATTTTGTATACCCTACAGTTTATTTTCATCTCATTAAAATTTTCTAAACTTTTGCCATTGTTGCCAGATTTACAAAAATATAATTTTTTTTCATACTTTTTTGTGTCAACCTGTAAATTTTTGATTCAAAAATGGCGAGAGGTAATGTGCTGGCCACATCAGATTTTTCAAAAATAAAACACAGGTAGGGTATAATAATATATTTATTAAATACTAAAAATTAGCAAAATGTTATAAAACCATTATGAAAATAGGTTATAACAGTTTATGGTAGAAAAATATTTAACCAAAATTCGTTGCTTACTTGACTAAATAAAGAAATAATTTTTTGTTTCGTATAACTACATTTTTCCTGTTTTCTTAAATTAAAATATATGAACAGAATTAGTAATAAATTTTCTTCGTTTTCTCTTCGTTATTTCTAACAGATTTTAGTAGGGACATCTTTTAAATCGAATGTGGATAATGAGTGCCATATCTTGATGGTGGAATGTGCTTACTTTCAGATATTATCTTAAAACATTCTTTCGTTGCGCAATTTAAACAAGTCATATTTTGATCTGTTCCTCCGCCATATTTTGGACATTTGTAACAAATTGGAACAGGCATATTGTACAAAGTATAATTGATATATGACTGATTTAAATTTTTCAACGTAGTCGAACAAGCTGTAATTTTAACTGCTAGACTTATGGAATAAAAGGCACAAATATAGGAATGATGAGTAGAGACCCAATTTTTTTGCATAAAATCTCTTAATCAGACTATAACTAAATATTACTGCAAATTACCATTATTCTTATCATTTCTGCTTCCGTTCTTATCACTAAGGTGTTTAGCGACGACGAACATCTTCGGCGACAATGAACATCTTCAGCGGTGTCAGTTACAACTTCAGTATATCAGCTTCTCATATTATAACAGGTATAGAATTATGAGTAGGTATCAGATATCACATGTTGACTTTAACTACGTCTGGTCTGTTATACAGCTACCGTCTGATAGCCTTCTGTTACATTTGATAGTCAGTGCTAGAAAATCGGCGTTTTTATGTATATTACAATATTATTGATTTTATTAAAAATTATGCAAATAATACCTGTTTATTTTGATTTATACTATACAAGAGTATTATAGATTTAAATCGTTCACGAAATACATTACATTACATTACATATTTTTTTCTATCATTTATTAGAGATCTTTAAGGATATTATCTTATTTTTCACCTCTGTGCGGTATTCCTAATCAAATTAAAAATAAAATCAGTTTTATCGATAGTTGTGTTATTTTCACTTCTACTTTTTCTTAAGGCTCTTCGAAATATGTAGAAGAAAATACCATGTTGTCAATTACATTATCATTTATCATGTTTATTACGCATTCGATAAAAAAGATTTACCGATGTTACCTTTCATATCCTTAAAATAAGAATTTGTCGATACGGTACAAGATTTTGTTTTATATTGCAGTAAATATTTAACCATGTTTTCTGAATGTCCAATAGAGTGTTACTTCTTTTCTTAAATGTCTTTTTTAACTCCTCTATACCACGTTATATTTGTCCATTCCGACAAGTTAACATCTGAACTTCTTCCTTGAGATGATTTTTTCAGCTTCTAGGATTTTATTGTGGATTTCTAGCATTATTTGAGTAGAATTTTTTATGTCATCTCTACATTTGTCTAGTAGTGTTTGTAGACACACTTCAAAAGTAAACAATTCTAAAATTGTCTTGACTATTGAATGCTTGGATAATGTGCCATGTAAAGAGTCTTCATTATTTGTAATTTTTGGGTTTTTGTGATATACTTTCCTTCACTGTATCTTTTTAGATTATCAGTTCGACTTATTATATTTCATTCATCAAATTTGTGAATTTAGGTAGTCGAGGATACTCTATTGTGTTCGAAAGGACTCGGAAATGAAAATTATAGATACGAAAGTTATATGCGTTGTATTTATCATTAATGTGTTGAAATATTAAAAATAAAAAGAATGTATCATGTTGGTATTGTTAGTGAGAAAAATTATGTTTAGTTAAAATAAGAATTATTATTGTTATTTTTTATATTAAAATGTACCGCCGTCTGATACTTATGTCCGGTTTCTCCAGTGGAACTTAATATAAATATTATGAAATATCGACTTAAAAGTACTATGAGCTTAAATCAAAATTCTGTTGCACCACGTTAAAAATTGGAAATATTAGCCAAGATCAAAATTAAGTTCGATAAACTTGGCAACGCTGGCACCATTCAATCGTAAGCTCCAAATTTCTTTTTGTAACATTTTCCACCCTGACTAGTTTTCGGTGGTAATTTGAATGAATGTATTTGATTGGATGCTAAAAGATAGTGGGATGATGTGTGTGTGTATTACCACTTGACATTTGTCATCCTTGTTTGCAATTTGCACATTACTCATTGTCAATCAACACAGCAAATAAAATGATATTTAATATGGAAGGTGATAAAAAAAGAGTAAATTATAAATTACACCAAACCTGGCAAAAAACCTTTTGTCACATAAAGTCTCAAAATAATTGTTGCGATTATAAATGTGACGAGGAATTTGTATCGCATTATCATCCACTACATTTACAATGTCTACAGCATCTACATCTTCAATTTCAAACATGTTGATATAAAAAAAACGGTAAAAATGTAGCTGTGATTATTTATAGACACGAATTTTATATGAAAGATGACACACAAACGTCAAATTTTCGTCTTAAGTCGAAAAAATCGGTGACTGGAATTTAAAGTCGGCGTTAAGCCATTTTCGACTTAAAATACAGTGGTGCAACATTATTTTATTCTAATATCGACTTAAGTTCAATATTGATATTAAGTTTCACTGGAGAAACCGGACATTAAAGTTCTATAGATAATGTTACATTTCAGGTCTCTTTGAAAATTGATTCGTATGATTTTCACTGGGTTGTTATTATCTGTGTGATAGGTTATGTTGAAGGTAGTCGATGAAACTCGATTGCGTTCGAAAGTACTGGGAAATAAAAATTAAACTAATTCGATTTTACTAATTTTATAATATAAGAACGACAATTTGATCGGGTATTGTTTACCTTAATATTTACATCTGAAAATTCTACTTATTTTACAAATTACGTCTCGTTAGTGAAAACTTATGAAACTTTGTTATTGTAACGTCTTTAAGATCTATAAAAAGTACAATGTTGATATAATAGCGCGAAAGTAAAGAAGTACGGTTCTATACTTAACGATTCGTCAGTTATATGCGTTATTTTTAATTTTTACTATGCATGCCTTAAAATATGTGAAATGAAAAGAAAGTATTAAGTTGGTATTAAAATTTTTATATTAGGAGAGTACTGATAATAGGAAAATATGAAAATGACATTTTTTACATTATTCTTATGGTAAAAGTTTTAACTGCTAAATTGTTATTTAATAATTTAAAGATTTAATTACGCGCGAATTATACTATTATAGATAAACTCATAACTTGAATGGATATGTTTACTTTGTAGCAGTTAAAAATAATTGCGTAAATTATAAATATCTTTCGAAGGAATTTTGCTCGAAAAACTGACATTTGGCAAAATACCTCGACCTGTGGTCTCGCGATTTTTCTATGTCAGTTTATCTCTTAATTACTGATTGGCAAAATTTTTCGTTACAACTATAAATTTATCCGATAAAAAAAAGCTCTTGTGTTTTTACTGTTGATAAAATATTTAAAGATTTAACGTTAGATTATTTACGAAATTAAAGGTATTTCTGTACGTTCAAGTGTTAAAAATATGACATTCAGATACTGCGTCAACTTTTTCTTTACGTATTTAATGTATGAGGTGTCCTAAGTAAAATACCGTTTGTCCCACCAAAATCAACTATTAATAACGAAGTTAAACGCTAATGTCCTTTTGTCATTCCTATAACGCATATTTTTTCTTTGCGTATATATCCTACATTACATTTATAATACAGTACCGCTTGTCATACCAAAATCCGACAATTAATAACGCAGTTAGACGCTAATTACCTTTTGTCCGTTAGTTATGTACATGATTTTTGTTCACCTGTATATTCTGTGTCATATTTCAAATATAGCGCCGTTTTTCGCGTTCAATTTGGACCAATAGTAACGAAGTTGAACCCTAATGCCCTTTTGCCTTTAGGTTTGTTCATTATTTTTTTTACGTATATATTCTACGACACATTTATACTACAATAGTAACGAAGTTAGATTCTAATAACCTTTCGTCCACTACTAGTGGAAATATATGTTTATGTCTTTTGTCTTTCCTTCTGCGCATATTTTTTTTTAGGTATTGATTCTACGTCACATCTCAAATATAGCGCAGTTTACTGCGTTCAATTTGTACCGATAGCAACGAAGATATATCTATATAACACTCTCTCGCTCTTGCACATTGAAACTCTGCATCCTCTCTCTCTCTAACACTTTGAATTCCCTATACCTATACTAGTAACGGCCTAGACTATCTACTTCAAATATTATTTAAAAAAAAATAATGTAACAATATATTCTAGTATAATATGTAATTTTATTAATTATACAAGAAAAGGAATTACAGAGTTTAATCAGATTACAATGTGTCGTTAATTGTGGCGTCTATGTTTGTTGTTTCTGTTGTTCAAATATGTACCTTAAAAATTACTACACTTATAAACAATTTATAACTAATAAAAAGCACGACATGTGAAGTAGAAGTTACTTTCAAACAAAATAATTAAAGTTAAATAAAAAGAAAACCGTATTAGATGTATAACCAAAGGCAGCAATTGTATCTTCCGAGTAGACAGGTCACGGCTCTTCCTAGGAACATGTAAAGCTTAGTAGAAAGGTCAGAAAGACAGCAACCCGAGACAAGTGTTTTCTCAAAAAGCTAGAATGAATCAAATCTTGGAATTGCAGGCAAGACGCATTAGTAAGATATGATAAGAAAATAAAATAAATTGTCTACAAAAGAGAAGAAAAGCAATACTTAGAATTATTATTTTAGGTAGTTGGTTTATTACAAACCTTGGATGTTGGGAGACCTTTACGAATACTTTCCGAAGAAGTGATGAACTTTTCCGAGCTTATCCTAGGATATATCCACAATCGTGTGTTTATTTATCTTAATTTTAATAAATTAAAAATGAATTTCCTAAAGATATGGGAAATATTCCAAAAATCCGTTATTAAACGAAAAATGTAAGCATGCACATCAAAAAAAGGAACTTTTTGGGATCACCACTTCCCACCAAAATCTAGTAGCTTTTCTCTAGTTCAATTTGAAGATATTGAAAGTGGTTGGAAGACTTTTCACGTTAAGGCATTTTAACAAAAAATTACCAAGAAAAGAAGATAAGCCTGGTTTAAAAATTAACCTTAAAATAATTAGTAGCTGAATTCAATAACACCAAATGTCACTAAATTTAAAGATAATTAGGTTACAGAGGAATTTATTCTACCTATCAATAAGTAAATATAATGTATGTTCCTAATTTAAAAATATTGCGCCTTTAGACTAAGTTTAGCTAAATTCAAAAGGTTATCCATTAACTCAAATGTGGTCTACTGAATAGTAATGAAACTCAAAGTCGAGTACTAGTCGCCTATCTTTTGTCTTACAATAAAAATTTTGTGGTACTCGACTTTGAGTTTCATTACTAAGTTTAGCTAGTTTAGATTATTTTATTTTATTTTTCTGTCTTGGGGATACTGTGGTTGGTAGAAGTAGTTAAAGGTAATTTAACTTTATTTATATTATTAAATTGCCGTTCGTAATGAACCAGTTACAATACAACGATGTTTATCGTATATCCTTACGTCCCAATTCAAATATAGCGCCGGTTCCTGCGTTTAATTCAGATAGATGCTAATGCCCTTTTGTCGTTGGTTCTGCGCACAATTTTTATCTATTTATGTAATGTAGGTCACATTTATAAAATAGCCCCATTTTCAGATTTCAATTTGGACCAACAGTAAGGGAGATATTTCGCTTGCAGCACCATCTGTTTGTTAACGGAAGTATTAATTAGTACCCGCAGCCATGGTTTATCCTAATATTCCAATCCTAATGTCGAAAGTATGCCACTTGTACTGTTGCCATCTTGAAAAATGGGTGTGGCTTACGATGCTATGGAGAAAATCTGATGTGGCCAGCACATGACCTCTCGCCATTTTTGAATCAAAAATTTACAGGTTGACACAAAAAAGTATGAAAAAAAATTATATTTTTGTAAATCTGGCAACAATGGCAAAAGTTTCGAAAATTTTAATGAGATGAAAATAAACTATAGAGTATACAAAATATATGTGTAAAACTTTATTGCCGTTTTGTATAATATTGGCGTCATCACCCATAGCAACTGCCACTTCCGGTTGTGCGATTGGCACCAAAATCTAATCAGATCTAATCTAGGGTATCAGAATCCTGTGTGCAAAATTTAAAATTTTTTAATTCAGTAGTTTTTGAGTTATCGTTACTACAACATCCATCCAAACACACACACACACTAACACACACACACACACACACACACACACACACACACACACACACACACACACACACACACACACACACACACACACACTAACACACACACACACAGACATCATCGCGAAAATATTAAAATCGTATTCTAGGGACCCCAAAACGTGTTTATCAATTGAAAACTCACTACCCAATTTTTAGCATGATTCCTATACCTCTCTTATCTGAAGGGCGAGAGGTAATAAAAAATATTCCATGCCATTGTTCCCCAAACCCTCCTTTTCTTACCTTTATTTTTTTCAGTAATTTCAACCAATTTAATTCTTTCTTGAAGTCAACAAAACGTATTCCCCCCCCCAAAATGTATTTTGTAGAATGATTATTTTCTGATGCATTTTACATTTGGTATTTGTATAGTTTATCTTTCTAATGATTTTAGAAATTGGATGAAATCAGATTTGTAGATTCCAATATAAAAAATCTGATGTGGCCAGCACATGACCTCTCGCCATTTTTGAATCAAAAATTTACAGGTTGACACAAAAAAGTATGAAAAAAAATTATATTTTTGTAAATCTGGCAACAATGGCAAAAGTTTCGAAAATTTTAATGAGATGAAAATAAACTATAGAGTATACAAAATATATGTGTAAAACTTTATTGCCGTTTTGTATAATATTGGCGTCATCACCCATAGCAACTGCCACTTCCGGTTGTGCGATTGGCACCAAAATCTAATCAGATCTAATCTAGGGTATCAGAATCCTGTGTGCAAAATTTAAAATTTTTTAATTCAGTAGTTTTTGAGTTATCGTTACTACAACATCCATCCAAACACACACACACACTAACACACACACACACACACACACACACACACACACACACACACACACACACACACACACACACACACACACACACACACACACACACTAACACACACACACACAGACATCATCGCGAAAATATTAAAATCGTATTCTAGGGACCCCAAAACGTGTTTATCAATTGAAAACTCACTACCCAATTTTTAGCATGATTCCTATACCTCTCTTATCTGAAGGGCGAGAGGTAATAAAAAATATTCCATGCCATTGTTCCCCAAACCCTCCTTTTCTTACCTTTATTTTTTTCAGTAATTTCAACCAATTTAATTCTTTCTTGAAGTCAACAAAACGTATTCCCCCCCCCAAAATGTATTTTGTAGAATGATTATTTTCTGATGCATTTTACATTTGGTATTTGTATAGTTTATCTTTCTAATGATTTTAGAAATTGGATGAAATCAGATTTGTAGATTCCAATATAAAAAATCTGATGTGGCCAGCACATGACCTCTCGCCATTTTTGAATCAAAAATTTACAGGTTGACACAAAAAAGTATGAAAAAAAATTATTTTTTTGTAAATCTGGCAACAATGGCAAAAGTTTCGAACATTTTAATGAGATGAAAATAAACTATAGGGTATACAAAATATATGTGTAAAACTTTATTGCCGTTTTGTATAATAATGGCGTTATCACCCATAGCAACTGCCACTTCCGGTTGTGCGATTGGCACCAAAATCTAATCAGATCTAATCTAGGGTATCAGAATTCTGTATGCAAAATTTCAAATTTTTTTATTGAGTAGTTTTTGAGTTATCGTTACTACAACATCCATCCAAACACAGACACACACACACACTAACACACACACACACACACACACACACACACACACACACACACACACACACACACACACACAGACATCATCGCGAAAATATCAAAATCGTATTCTAGGGACCTTAAAACGTGTTTATCCATTGAAAACTCACTACCCAATTTTTAGCATGATTCCTATACCTTCCTTATCTGAAGGGCGAGAGGTAAAAAAGTGAGAAACAAAAACAATAAAACAATATTTATTAATATAAAAAAATTATTTACAATATTTAAAATAACTGTTTAAGCTTTGTTGACAGCATCACAGTCATCTTTAATGGCATTATTAATTCCTTCGTAGAACTTTCTATGGGTATTTCTGGTGATTGAATTTTTGCAAGTATCCTCCAACAAGTCTCTAACACAGCTCCTTAGTTTAGGCAATGAGCTGAAAAAAGGATTAATGTAATAAATGTTTTTACATTGTACATAGGCGGACGAAAATTTTTCATTACTTATGAAACACACTGTATATTTTTTTGATATCTTTGATATCCACTACAAATATTTTTTGTTCGAATTTAATTAAGGATCTAAAAAAATTGATAAAAAATTATTTACTTGAAACCAATACCCTGTATATCAGAATTTTGAAAATATGTTTGCATATTTATTTGTTTTCAATTCGAATAAATAAAATCTCCAACTATTTTATATTCTCTTAATTTGTGAGTCAAAATCTTTAACCCCTCTATTGACGGTCCAACACGATGACCAACCTTGTACCTGACACCCAACCCAATACCAAACCCTATATATGCGCGGACTTTATACACAGTCGAACTTAGTATTGAGCATGTTGGTCCAACCTAATATCTAACATTAGTATTGTAATGGATTTTAACGCGGCAGTAGCTTTCTGTGATTCTTTATTAGGTGTAGATAAAAAAGAAACCACTTAATGTTTGGGCCAAGTTGTGGGTGTTACAGCGAATTTAGTCACATGTATTTACTCACAGAACTGTCCACCAACGAGCCACAAGATTTCCACAACTATCTGCGGATGAATGAGGAAACATTTCAAGAGTTACTTGGATGCGTCGCCACTTTCATTCAAAAGCAAACTACCAATATGAAAAACTGTGTAAGTCCAAATGAACGCCTTGTTGCCACACTTCAGTTTTTAGTCAGTGGAAGAATCTATGAAAGTTAGCCCTTATATATTCTATTTTGCTTTTTACTAACTTTTCGTCGCTCCGCTGAAAAAATTTCTTTGTATTTCTTTGATAGCTCTTTAAATTCTGTTCAGAATTGTTTGTTGTCACTCATCGTCATTTCTAAATTAAAAGTGTATATTACAAGACACGAGCAGGAAAAACAACAGAGGCCGTGTTAGGCGATCCGCTAGATGTTTTATACATACAGGATATAAGCGTATTCATCGTTTATCCAACGAATAACTACGTCTAATATGAATAAACTGCCTGTTTAAACTGTTTCTATAAAAAAAATCTAAGTCAGGCCTCAGCTTTTTTAATATCAGACAAAAACATTGCTGGTGTAAGTGGAACAAGGTCACTGGCATCTTCTGACACATAAGTTAAAGGTCGGGAGTTTAATATGGTTTCAGAATCACAGACGACTGTAAGAAGACCTTCGTAGTTTAAACCATTTTTTAAAAGAACTTTTCTGAGGAGCTGTTTAACTAAACCAAATAATCTCTCCCACCATACTCTCCACCAGGCGGACATAGGCGGGTTGAATTTCTACAAGATCTTCTCCAATTTTGCGAAAGCGTCTTCAGTTCCAATAAAGTTTTTACCATTGTCATTGTATATGACAGATGGTCTACCTCGTCTTGCAATGAACCGTCTTAGAGCCTGCAAAAAAGTTTCTGTTGATAATGACGACACTAGCTCTAACTGAATTGCTCTATACACCGCACAGGTGAATATACATATCCATGCTTTTTCTTCATTTCTTACAAATAGTGGACCTGCCATATATACACCAGTTGCTTCAAATACGGCAGCATCTTTGACACGATCTTTTGGAAGTGGTACTGGAAAGGAATCTACACTTTTAGTGTGTTGTCGACGACAAGTAATACATGAATGTTCGTTTGTTCTAATTCATTTTAATCGTGGTAATGTTTAACATGAACGTCCAAGATAAATCTTAAGACAACTAGGTTCCTAGACGGTAAGACTGCAGGAAATCTAAATTAACTGGTATCGGTACGTTCTGTAATTCTGGTTTTTAACCTTATGATACCAGCATCATCTAAGAAAGGTACTAAAGAAGCTAGACTTACGTCGGCTATAGAATCAAATGTTTCTTCTTGAACTAGCCTACTAACTGTTATTTCAGCTTTTTCCCTCTCTACTGTATCTAAAAGCCCATATTTCTTATTACTTCTAGCCTCGCAATTGTTGATAAAACGA
The DNA here is from genome assembly GCA_963243735.1 of Neocrepidodera transversa. Classification (NCBI taxonomy): domain Eukaryota; kingdom Metazoa; phylum Arthropoda; class Insecta; order Coleoptera; family Chrysomelidae; genus Neocrepidodera; species Neocrepidodera transversa. Next base: position 33,397,276 of record OY725341.1, read on the forward strand.
TAAATCCATCCTAACAAATTTAAAATCTTCTGGTATTTAGAAAAATATTTATAATACTAACTGTCAGTAGATAGAACGTTCTTTAACTTTAACGGTTCTGTAACTAATGACAATGACGTTTAGATTGTGACAATTGTATAAGAAATCAACTTGTAAAGTTTTATTCTAAACGTCATTGCCTTTACTTATTGAGTCTTTAAAGTTAAAGGACGTTCTATCTACTGACAGTAAGGTTTATATTCCTTCTTTACAAACAACGCAGTTAATTTGGGTGGTCTTTCTGCAAATACAGAACCTTCATTTACTTCGTAATGCTTATCGATCCAATAATTTAAATCGTCGTCCTGTAATATCTGCACCTATAAGTATTTCTATTGGTCCAATAATGATGTCAGTTAATTTTATTTCCAAATTTCTCAACTCATTGTTCCAAGGTCCTTGTTTGATAGAAATGATATTAGAACAGATTATTGACTGGTCTAATACCTTAAAAGAACAAGCATATGAATCATCCAAATTACGAGCGGTTATTCTGTAACAGTGTACCTATTCTTGAAATTAAGAGAAAAGTTACTCCCAAAGTAACTCCCTACTTTTTCTACTCCCAGCTTTTTCTCTCGATACAAAAATACCTTATTCTCGAAAAAAAGGAATGAGTGAAAATACACACATCGTTGCCAAGTGTTGAAATTCAATTTTATCCAATCGCACCAGTTAAATTTCTGACAGCCATGTGACATAAGACATAACCAAAGAATACCTATCGTATTCTTTGACATAACTGTAATGTATTAGATATGGACCGGTGTCGTATTAAATAAAAACATTAACAAACCACAAAAAGAAATGCTGGTCGATTACATTTCGCAACGACCACAGACCACAGACCGGGCTCAGTGCCAAGCCCTCTGGTCTGAGCTGGCCACAATTTTAAATTGTATGCCTGAGGGAGCCAATAAAACCTGGGAAGCTTGTAAGAAAGTATTATGAACTCTTCCTATTTCAACCTCCTCCAAAGCTTCCTCCACATCGTCATTCATGAGATTATTTCATATTAATAATTCATTAATATTATCCTTTATATTAGTAAACTTCCCAGCAAAACTCGTAAAAATAAAGACACGAAATACAAACAAAATAAATCGGACCGACAGATTAAATAGTTAGGTTAATGTTTCAAATACATTTCTACTCCCTACAAATTTCACTCGCTAATGACCAATAGAAATTTATTACTCCCTGGGAGAATAAAAGTCCCACATATATCCATCGAAATATTTCAAGAATAGGGTTATTTTACATTTCAGGGAGCCACGACGCCTATTTCTATTTTAATTTCTACTCCCTGTGTTCATATGCAGAAATTGTGGAAGACGTGGCAACGCCTAAATATGGAACAGTAATATATGTGCCGCGATGTGTGCGCGGTGTGAAAAAACAGACAGGCTCACTCTCGCAGAATCACGATAGACAATAACAGCCACGTATACTCGTTTTTATTTTCCTCGCTTGTATGCGTTGTTATTTAATTTCTTTAATGTTTTTTTTTTATAAATGTAAATTCCTTAATAAAGTTATTGTAACTTTTTGGTGACATCATTACCAAGAATACATGCGTATTACACGTTAAAACATGGTCCTTCGCCGAATACGACAATGCCGACTTCGCAATAGAATAGAATAAAAAAATTGCAGTTTTTCAACGAGTTAGCAAAGCAAGCAGAAGACATTCAAATCAAAGGTCAGTGCCTTCCTACCCCATTCCTTAAATTGATTCGATTTGATTATTTTCTTCTGTTTAAAATTATTTTAGTTATTTTTACACCGTTCAAGGTTATTTACGTGCCGATTTAGGACATTTTGTTAATTAAAATTAATATTTTAGTTATTTTTACACCGTTCAAGGTTATTTACGCGCCTCTTTAGGACATTTTGTTAATTAAAATTAATATTTTAGTTATTTTTACACCGTTCAAGGTTATTTACGTGCCGATTTAGGACATTTTATTAATTAAAATTAATATTTTAGTTACTTTTACACCGTTCAAGGTTATTTACGTACCGATTTAGGACATTTTGTTAATTAAAATTAATATTTTAGTTACTTTTATACTGTTCAAGGTTATTTACGTGCCGATTTAGGACATTTTGTTAATTAAAATTAATATTTTAGTTATTTTTACACCGTTCAAGGTTATTTACGTGCCGATTTAGGACATTTTATTAATTAAAATTAATATTTTAGTTACTTTTATACCGTTCAAGGTTATTTATGTGCCGCTTTAGGACATTTTCTCAACTATAATTGTATACTTGAAATACATTACTTATTTTCGTAATTACCTACAAGTACCAAGCAGTTATAAATTTTTGTTCGAATAAACATGTCTGAAATTAAAGAACTCACTGCCAAGCGGAGTTTAATTAAAGCTGCGCTTAAACGATTTGAAGATTTTCTTAATAAGTTCGTAGCTGAACAAAATACAAACTTTGTTGATCTTCAACAGAGATTAAATATTATTGTACCATTATTGGATGAATTTAATAATTTACAATTTGATATAGAAGTAATTAATTCAGGGAATTCTGATGAAATTGAACTAGATCATGAATTGCGTGACAAAATTGAGGATACTTATCATACTCTTGTAGCGTCAGCAAAGGTAATTCTTCAAACTAATACTCCGCATATGTTCCCAACACGGTCTATAAAAACGCAAAATGAGAATTCTGCTGAGCTTTCAATTAATAATCTTCATATTAATTCCAATCCAGTCGATAACTGTCATCCATCAAACAACAACATTGCAGATAACATATCCGAAATTTCTTTTGCTCCCTCAAATAATGAATTTACTCCAAACACCGGTCTCAAATTACCGGACATAAATCTACCGACTTTTGACGGTTCGGTGGATGACTGGCTCTGTTTCAGAGATACATTTAAATCCGTTATTCACGAAAAGCATAATCTCTCCAAAATTCAAAAATTTCATTATCTTCGTCTAGCTTTGAAAGGCGAGGCCGCAGAAATCTTACGCGATATGCAAATATCTGAAAACAGCTATGACATAGCTTGGCAAAGTCTTTTCGATCAATACGAGGACTTGAATGCCTTAATTAATCATCATATTAGAACCTTGCTGAATCTACCTTCTATCATTAAAGAGTCTCACTCCAATATCAAATCCATGCTTATGAGTATGACTCACAATTTAACGGTATTAAAAAACCTAGGTGAATCCACAGATTCATGGGATTCCTTGATAATAAATATAGTCTACTTAAAATTAGACACACGCAGCAAACAAAAATGGGATTCAAAATCTCTAAAACTAACCAAACCTACCTTGAGAGAATTTACAGAATTTCTCACGACCCGTTATAAACTTCTTCCCAAATTGCCGAATGAAGAACGGTCTATCATTTCTCATCGCTCCAATAATTACAAGGGCAAACCTAGATCCCTGGCTGTAACAATCAATTCAAACTGTGCCTTATGCAACGAAACTCATTTTATCCAAAACTGTTCCAAATTCACAAGGCTAGACCCGAAGTCAAGATATGGCGAAATAAAGCGTTTAAATTTATGCGTCAATTGTCTTCGTGATGGTCATTCACTTAAAGAATGTAAGTCGAGTAGATGCAGGAAGTGCAATAAGCAGCATAACACTTTGTTACACTTCGACGTAACCAACACTTCACAATCAAAACATAGTAAGTCTCATGAAAATTCTCTTCACACAAATCAAGATAAAAATGATATTCCGTCCTCTTCCTTTAACACTCAATCATATTGTTCTATTAACAATAACTGTGTTATCTTATCCACTGCATTGGTTACTGCCTCGTAACAAACGAAGTTGTAAAAAGACTAGGTTTCAAACCACATCGTATGCACGGTATCGTCTCGGGCCTAAATGAACAAAACTCAAAAATTAGTTCCAAAGTTAATATCAAGTTATCTTCTCGAACTTGCAATTTTGATGCCAATCTATCTTGTTTGCTCATAGAAAATATAACTTCAAATCTTCCTTGCACAACTTTCGATAAATCAGCCTTACCGATTCCACCTAACTTAATCCTAGCCGACCCAAGTTATAATGTAAGCTCAAAAATTGATATCCTATTAGGGGCAGAAACATTTTGGGACATTCTTTGTGTGGGTCAAATAAAGCTTGGTAAAAATGCCCCTACTCTTCAAAAAACTACTTTGGGTTGGGTAATCTCTGGACCCATTCTTTTACCAAAACCTTCCTCTCTTCAGTTAGCCTCAGCTTTGCACGTCTTAGGCACAAGCTCAAATAGTCTCGTTGACTCTTCTGACTTATCTCTTCAAGATTTAAACGTTCAAATGCAAAGATTTTGGCGCGTAGATGAGCCTCCTAATAAAAAACATCTATCTCCTGAAGAACAATTCTGCGAAAATTACTTTAGTGAAACTACCGTTCGAAACAATGAGGGTCGTTTCAGTGTTAAATTTCCTCTAAAGGAACCCATAAATAAGATTGGAGAATCTCGCTCTATAGCGGAAAGGCGTTTTTATTCTTTAGAAAGCAAACTTAATAAATTTCCTAACTTAAAAATACAATATTTTAATTTTATTCACGAATATATAACTTTGGGTCATATGTCTTTAGTCACAGATTCAAATGTAGAACCTGTATATTGCTTGCCTCATCATTGTGTTATCAAGGAGGATAGCACAACCACTAAGCTACGAGTAGTTTTCGATGGTTCGTCAAAAACCTCGTCTGGTTACTCTTTGAATGATTTGATGATGGTAGGTCCTAATATACAAAACGACCTTTTTTCAATTTTGGTACGTTTTCGAAGGCATGCTTACGTCCTTTCTGGTGATATTGAAAAAATGTACAGACAAGTTTTGGTTGACAATGATCATCGTAATCTTCAGTGTATTTTGTGGCGCGATGAGCCATCACAACCCCTCTCTGTGTATCAATTGAACACCATCACTTATGGATTAGCTTCATCATCCTTCTTAGCCATTAGGTCTCTTCATGAAGTAGGTCATCAAATATCTTCTAAAAACCCACGTATTAGCTCTATAATACTGCAAGATTTTTATGTTGATGACTTGCTTACTGGAGGATCTTCCATAGATGAAGTCTTACATGTTAAGCAAGAAATCACTAAAGTCCTAGCTTCTTATGGATTTCCATTAAGAAAATTTATGTCAAACGAAACCCAGGTCTTAAGTGATGATAAATCTTCATTATCCACCATCGATTTGTGCTCCAATGAGCCCACAAAAACCTTAGGCCTTTTATGGCATCCTGAAAGCGACAACCTTACTTATTCAGTCAAATTCAATTTGCACGAGACGAAGGTCACTAAGAGGTCCATTCTCAGCCTCACTGCGCGAATTTTCGATCCTTTGGGTTTACTTCTACCTTTTCTCATAATCTCAAAAATAATACTGCAAACACTCTGGCAATTACATTTGTCTTGGGATGAATCAATTCCACTTGACATTTATAACAAATGGACTAATTTTAAAACTGAAATATCTCGACTAAATGAACTCAATATTCCAAGACATGTCATTGCGAAAACTCCCAATATTATAGAGTTGCATGGCTACTCCGATGCAAGTCAAGTAGCCTATGGTGCAGCAATTTATATTAAGTCCATAGATAAAAATGGTTCCATATACACTCAACTTCTTTGCTCGAAAAATAGGGTTGCTCCTCTAAAAACAATATCAATCCCGAGATTGGAACTATGTGCAGCACTCCTTTTAGCAGAGTTAATGCAAAAGATTATATCAGCATTACAAATAACTACTTTCTCCACATACTACTATACCGATTCTACCATAGTATTGTCCTGGATCAAGGCATCTCCCCATATTTGGAAGGTATTTGTAGCTAACCGTGTCTCCCAAATACAAACACTTTGCAAGGCGGAACAATGGTACTACATACCAACTCAAGAAAACCCCGCTGACTTATTATCACGTGGCATTTCTATTGCCGAATTGCTAAACTCTAGGTTATGGTGGTGCGGTCCAGACAGATTACGTTCCTCAGCGAATCGACCAGCGGAAACCAACATTCCAGAAATTCCAGTTTCAGACCTTCCCGAACGTAGACCTACTACTAATTCCTTTATTATTACTCCAATAAATGATTTTCAAAACATTCCATATCTAAATAAATTCTCAAGCCTTAATAAATTACTAAGAACCTTTGCATATGTATTACGATTTTGCAATAATGTTAAAAATAAACAAAACAGGGTTAGTGGAAACCTTTTATATCCAAAGGAATTAGAGAATTCCTTAAATCAATTGATTAAATTTTCACAATCTATTAGTTTTTCAAAAGAGATACATGAGATATCGAAAAAGGGAAATGTTCCAACTAATAGTTCTCTTCTAAAACTATCTCCATTCCTAGATAATTTAGGCATTTTGCGAGTAGGTGGGCGCCTGAAGCGTTCTAATTTTGACTTTAATAAAAAACACCCGGCTGTCTTGCCAAAACAACATTTGCTCTCAGTGCTTGTTGCCAGGCAGGAGCATATCAGGCTTCTTCATGCTGGGCCTCAACATACCCTTGCCTCTTTACGAGAGAAGTTTTGGCCGCTAGATGGTCGGAATTTGGTTAGAAAGGTTATAAGAGATTGCACTATTTGTTTTAAATTAAATGCCAGACCTCTGATGCCCATGATGGGCGAACTTCCAATAGAAAGGGTTACTCCTTCGAGACCTTTCTTAGTTACAGGAGTAGACTATGCTGGCCCTTTTAAATTGAAGGACAGGATTACTCGAAATTATAAATTAACAAAGGCTTATATATGTCTTTTCATTTGTATGTCAACCAAGGCGATACATTTAGAGTTGGTTGGAGACCTGACCACTAATTTATTTTTGGCCGCTCTAAGGCGTTTTGTAGCTAGGCGAGGAAGGCCTTCTGTAATTCATTCCGATAATGGTACAAATTTAGTAGGCGCTAACAATGAACTTAATTCCTTTTTAAACAGTAACTCAAAATATATTTCTGAAAGCCTTGTAACAGAAGGCATCGAATGGAAATTTATACCTGCTAGGGCACCGCATTTTGGTGGAATTTGGGAGAGTGGGGTCAAATCTGTTAAACATCATCTAAGACGAATAATCGGTGAAACTTGTTTAAATTATGAGCAATTTCTTACTGTTATTATTCAAATCGAATCAATTCTCAATTCCAGGCCTCTATACCCTTCCTCAAATGACCCTAATGATTTTTCTCCCTTAACCCCGGCACATTTCCTGATTGGAGATTCATTAGTAGCCGTCCCGGAACCCAGCGTACTTCACGTGCCGGACAATAAGCTGAAGCAATTTCAGTTATGCCAAAAGTTAACTCAGACATTTTGGGCCCGATGGTCCAAGGACTACATTTCACAATTGCAGATCAGAAATAAGTGGTCACAATCATCGCCAGGACTTCTCAAGCCTGGGGTGTTGGTTCTGATAAAGGAGGATGATCTACCACCATTGAAATGGAATATTGGCAGAGTTCTCGAGATCTTTCCTGGCCAGGATCAGATTGTTAGAGTAGCCTCGATACGGACAGCGACTGGAACTTATCGACGACCAGCTTCCAAACTCTGCATACTTCCCAACCAGTGTATTTAAAGCCTGGAGGCTTTCAAGGGGGGCGATATGTTCATATGCAGAAATTGTGGAAGACGTGGCAACGCCTAAATATGGAACAGTAATATATGTGCCGCGATGTGTGCGCGGTGTGAAAAAACAGACAGGCTCACTCTCGCAGAATCACGATAGACAATAACAGCCACGTATACTCGTTTTTATTTTCCTCGCTTGTATGCGTTGTTATTTAATTTCTTTAATGTTTTTTTTTTATAAATGTAAATTCCTTAATAAAGTTATTGTAACTTTTTGGTGACATCATTAACAAGAATACATGCGTATTACACGTTAAAACACCCTGATTTTCAAGAATAGGTGCACAGGAATGATTAATATTTTCTGAGTGATGGCCACCAAATAATCCATGATTTATATATTCGGATCTTAATTCTTTAAGTTCTAGTTCTTTGGCTAAGATTTTACTAATAAATGATCTATCTGATACGGTTTCAATAATAGCTCGTATTTTCTTCATGTTGTTTTTGTCTGTTACCTGGATAATTAATGTTTGGAGAAAAACTTTATTAAAAGTTTGGATTGATAGATTTTCTACTGAAGAGGAACAATAATCGTCAACTTTTCCGTTGCATTGGATAAACTTTGTGATACTGATGCTGGTGGAGATGTAACTTTATTATACAGATCTGGCTCAGATTTAGAACACACTAAAGTACAATGCTTGAGTTTACAATTTTTGCATTCTAATTCAGAAGCGCAGCGACATCTTCCTGCTATGTGTCCAAACTTGAGACATAAATGGCAATGACCTTTTTTGGACAGCTTTTCCTTTTGTTCTACTAACGTTAACTTTAAAGCCTCATTACAAACTTGACTAGGATGATCTTTTTTACAAAAAATGCATTTTGGAACAGCTCTGTTAAACAATCGATATTATGTCGGTATCACGGCAGTTTCTCTTAAAGTTTTTGATTTCTTCAATTTATGAAAATCAAAACAGGTTGTGGCTAAGGATATCTTTACTTCGTTTTCTGATGAAAATTCTCGGTCTCTTTGCCAAACACGTAGAATAGCTTCGGGCAAACATGACTCGATTGCACATGTATCCGAAGTTACACCTAAGCTCTCTAAATCACGTAACTGTGTTTCTAGATTATCGTAGAGTTTATTTAAGTTGCACTTATTGTTCAAATTTTGGAAAATCAACTTGATTAATTCTCTTACATAAACTTCTACCAGTAAGTCATCTCGAACACAATGGGATTTCAGGCTTTCGATAACTTTAGCATAGTTTTTACTAGTTGTGGGTAACTTTCTACAATAGAACGAGCTGGAGACTTAGGTACCGTTGATTGTATTAAATATTGGAATTTATATTCTGTCTCAATTTCGTCATCTTCATGTAGGCATTTGAACTGACTCCAAAAGTATAACCAATCCTTAATATCTCCATAAAACTGTTGAATTTTGATCTTCGGAAGATTAAGCTTTATTTTATTGTACAAGGAAGTACTTTGACCAGCTAATTCAGCGGCAGACTCTCTTCTAAGAAGTTGTACAACTTTACATTTCAGCGTTTCAAACTTTTGAAAGTAAGAATCTGCCTGTTTGATCTCGGAATCTACATATATCTCTACAGATTGATCGTCTAACATATAATCAAATATTCATTGATTTGCCTCGATCAGGGATAGAGATTTTTGTTCAAGTACATAAATACATAAAAACTTCCTCGAATATCGAATAAATCCCTATTAGGTTTACTAATTTGACTAAATGTATTGTCATAAATTCGATCAAAAGATGTCCGTTGAGCATCTAAAGTTTTGACCAGTTTATCCAACTCGATCCAGGAACAAAGGAGCTACAGCTTCAGAATAATTCTTCAATACGGTGCCGTCTGTCCTGTCGCGGTCGCCAAAAATTTAGCGTATTCGTCGTTTACCCAACGAAGAACTACGTCTAATGTAAATAAACTGGAAGTCTTCAAAAAATATCTTTTTATTTTTAACTAATGACAACAGTATCGTTATAATGACATATTTAATAAGAATACACAACTATATACTATATCTAAGACAAAAAGATGGATCGTAAAAGCAGTAGCAACTAGACCTAACACAAGGGTCCAACGTGTTGGACACGCAGTTGCAGTTAGAGGTATCTATCCAACCGAGCATCCAACCCATCAAATCCGTCGAGCATGTTGAAAGCGAGCACATCCATGATCCTATATGTCGAATAAGCCGCTCTATCCCAACATGCTCGACCAACATATTCGACTGTCGGTGGAGGGATTTAATGCAGAACGAATTGACAGGTCTGTGTTAGGGGAAAAATTCTAATTTCAATGACTTACTTAAGAAGCTATGTGTAAAATTCTAATAATATTTATTAAACATGTTAAATTCGTCACAAATGATAAAAATTGTTATAGTTTTAGTTTTTAATTATTTTAGTATTTTATGTTGATTTTTAAAAGTAAAAAAAGTATAAAGCCATTTTGGAGTTATAAAAAAGTGATTATTTTCTGAAAATTTAACACCCTGTAACTTCGTTAATACTTAATTTAGAGAATGGGTTCATAAAGACATTGGTTTTAAAATTATGTAAATATTTTACCTCCGAAGTTTGCTACATTTATTCTGGGGCACCCTGTATTCACAAGTTGTGAATATAATTACTTAGGATATGTTATCTGAAGACAGCAGAATGTAATTTGTAACGAAATAAATTAAATTAATTTACATAAAAAATAAATACTTACGAACAAACAAGTGATTTGGATGGAAGAGTGTTGCTGTAAGAATCGACAGATGCTTTAAATTTTTTGCAATAATTGTAGGGTCCAGGATCATTTTTCAAAACGCATGGGTTGAACAACTCTATAATAAAAAAATCATGTTAAAATAATATATGGGAATGAAATAATTAGAACATAAGTGAAGATATAAATTCTAGAGACGCTCAAACGATGGTGCACCTTTTCGGGACTTTGATCCATCCAACGAACGCTTTTCATGGCGCTAAATACATGTAGTTTTTTTAATTTGCATTGTAAAAAAGTTTATCCCTTGAGAACTTGATTTTTATGGATAGTTGTGGGGCGGGTATCGGAATACCTTGTGCGATACTGGTCGTACTTTTCACATACATGTAGGGAAATATTATACTTGATATGAAGTGAAAAAGTTCTAAAAATTTGAATTGGAAAAAAGTTTTGTCATGCAAACAACTAACTTTTTAGGCTGGTACCAATAGGTTCTTTCCTTGGATAAAACTAACTAGGTAAAGTGGAATCCGAAACTTGATCCGAGCTTTCGATCAAAAGTTACAGTGTTTACATCCAGACAGACAGACGTATAGACAGGATTTTTTTTTGCATTTTCATACTCGGGAGCTTGGAACGTCGAGAAATGTGATAAAAAGTGGGGGTAAGAAATTTTTTTCGCCATCACGAAACTAATACTAAGGCTTTTGGGCCTTAGTAACAAGTGAAATAAAGGTTAATAAAATTTTGTAAATATAGTACTTTTTAATATAGTTCAAACTTTCCCGGTAAAAATTAATATTTCTTAGATATTGATTTTCACGTTATTAATATATAATGTCATCCAATTATTATTTAGTAGAAAACCAAAGAAAAGGTACTTATTGACTTTACAATGTCTGTCTGTCTGTCTGTCAAAGCGATAACTTAAGAACGGTTTCGAATTTTGGAACTCAGTTTTCAGCAATCGATAACTGGCCCCCTACAATTTTCAGTGACCTAAGTCAAATAAAACCGTCTGTCTGTCCGTAGATGAGCTTCTTGGATACTGTTGGATAAGCTTGCTGGGTCTCATAATTAATTTAGATTAATTTTTACATACCCAAGACTTCTTCGACTGTGGAACTGCATGCGGTGTCAACAATAGCCAAAACGGCTTTTTCAGATAAAAGTGGAAGGTCTTTGGATTCAGTTGGTAAACAAGATATAACTAAATCTCTAGCTGGTTTTGAACATTTGGCGTAATTCTTTTTGATCAAGGAGCAGAATGTATCGGATCCAAGTTCGATTTCTTCTACACATGTTCCGACTTCTTTAATAGTTGCCTATAAAAGTGTTAATAAAAATTATTTTTGTCATTTTAAGTATATTAAAAAATGTCTTTTAATTAATATATGCGTTACTAATAGAGTGTGATAAAATAAAGTACTAACTACAACCTTAGGGAAAACAAAGAAAATTGCGTATCCTACGTTTTAGTTATTTTAATAATCATCAACGGCAAAAAATAGATTGTTCAAGGTCCCAAAATTTAATTAAGAAAAGCTCGTAAAAATTTGACTGAGAGCTTTTTGAACGTGCATGTTTAGAAAAATGTACACAAATTTTGATGAAAAAAAAATAACCATATACCTCAATATGGAGATTTTTGTATTTTTTTATTAAAAAAAAATCTGATGTGGCCAGCACATGACCTCCCGCCATTTTTTAATCAAAAATTTACACGGTGGCACAAAAAAGTATGGAAAAAATTTACTTTTTTGTAAATCTGGCAACAATGGCAAAAGTTTTGAAAATTTTAATGATACGAAAATAAACTATAGTGTATACAAAATATATGTGTAAAACCTAATTGCCATTTTGTTTAGTAATGGCGTCATCACTCATAGCAACTGTCACTTCCAGTTGTCCGATTGCCACCAAAATCTAATCAGATCTAATCTAGGGTATAAGAATCGTGTATGCAAAATTTCAAGTTTTTTTATTCAGTAGTTTTTGAGTTATCGTTACTACAACATCCATCCAAACACACACACACACACACACACTCACACACACACACACACACACACACACACACACACACACACACACACACACTCACACACACACACACACACACACACTAACACACACACACACACACACACAGACATCATCGCGAAAATATCAAAATCGTATTCTAGGGACCCCAAAACGTGTTTATCCATTGAAAACTCAGTACCCAATTTTTAGCATGATTCCTATACCTCTCTTATCTGAAGGGCGAGAGGTAAAAAGATCACAATAGGTAATTTATAGCAAATTGTAAAACAGTATAAGTATTGCCCAAATGGGAGAAATTATCGAAATTGAAATTCAAGATAATATATTGGGTGTTCCTTAAAAAAAATTTTTTGATATATTGTGACCTTATAAAATACCCTGTATATTACAAAATAATTTTAAAATGTGAAGCTTGACGACTCTAACTTTTATATAATTTTTTTTTCGTAACTATTAAGACAAAGGAGGTATCAAACTCCTGAATATAAGTTGATTACCCTATATATTGTAATGAGAGTTGAAAGTACCTTTAGCAAAAAAATCTGATTGATGTGGCCAGCACATGACCTCTCGCCATTTTTGAATCAAAAATTTACAGGTTGACACAAAAAACTATGAAAAAAAATTATATTTTTGTAAATCTGGCAACAATGGCAAAAGTTTAGAAAATTTTAATGAGATGAAAATAAACTGTAGGGTATACAAAATATATGTGTAAAACTTTATTGCCGTTTTCTATAATAATGGCGTCATCACCCATAGCAACTGCCACTTCCGGTTGTGCGATTGGCACCAAAATCTAATCAGATCTAATCTAGGGTATCAGAATCCTGTATGCAAAATTTCAAATTTTTTTATTCAGTAGTTTTTGAGTTATCGTTACTACAACATCCATCCAAACACACACACACACACACACTAACACACTAACACACACACACACAGACATCATCGCGAAAATATTAAAAACGTATTCTAGGGACCCTAAAACGTGTTTGTCCATTGAAAACTCACTACCCAATTTTTAGCATGATTCCTATACCTCTCTTATCTGAAGGGCGAGAGGTAAAAAATAATCCAAGATACCAAAAGTATCTAGTGCATTGGTTTTTGCATCCTACCCACAAATTTAGTTTTACTAAAAACTAGTGGTTATACTAGTTATTAGCAATTATTAGCTAGCATCTAACACAAAATGTTATTTTTACCTCTCGCCCTTCAGATAAGAGAGTTATAGGAATCATGCTAAAAATTTATTAGTCAGTTTTCAATGGATAAACACGTTTTGGGGTCCCTAGAATACGATTTTAATATTTTCGCGATGATGTCTGTGTGTGTGTGTGTGTGTTAGTGTGTGTGTATGTGTTAGTGTGTGTGTGTGTGTGTTAGTGTGTGTGTGTGTGTGTGTGTGTGTTAGTGTGTGTGTGTTTGGATGGATGTTGTAGTAACGATAACTCAAAAACTACTGAATAAAAACATTTGAAATTTTGCATACAGGATTCTGATACCCTAGATTAGATCTGATTAGATTTTGGTGCCAATCGCACAACCGGAAGTGGCAGTTGCTATCGGTGATGACGCCATTATTATACAAAACGGCAATAAAGTTTTACACATATATTTTGTATACCCTATAGTTTATTTTCATCTCATTAAAATTTTCGAAACTTTTGCCATTGTTGCCAGATTTACAAAAAAATAATTTTTTTTCATACTTTTTTGTGTCAACCTGTAAATTTTTGATTCAAAAATGGCGAGAGGTCATGTGCTGGCCACATCAGATTTTTTTATATAATATTGTATTTAAAATGATGTTTTTAAAAAAAAGGTATCGTAGACACTGTAGAGTACTTTCATAGCCTAAAAGTATCTTAGTTACTACAAAAGTATCTAAGATCTTAGATACATTAAAGTATCTTAATTAGATAACTAAAAGTATCTTAGATAATCTTAAGTAACTTAGATACTTTTCTGGTATTTTGTATCTTTAGATACTTTTACAAAAAGTATTTAAGATACTTGATATCTTAAGATACTTTGTGTCTCAAGTATCTTTAAAGTATCTAGATACTTTTAAAAAGTATCTTTTTATAGCTCTGATTGTATTGAAATAATTTGTATAAATTATTGAAATTTATAATTTAATAGTTAAAAGTAATTAAAAGAAATAATTTTTCGTTAAATAAATCAAGAAATAGTTATCTGTTTAACTAGGCAGAGAAGTAATAGATTTACTGCCGCGGCTAGCATTTCATTGCCGAGGCAAAGCCGAGGCAATTAAACTAGCCAAGATAGTAAATATGATTCTCTGCCGTGTGAAACATATAGTTTTTTCTCCGATTGTTTGTACAGTGTGATTAAAAAAATCAAATTAAAATGAAAACTTTTTTATAACGGATACACCCAGGTAGCAGAGTGACGTGTTAAGACGTTGAAAATTGGTGTATTCTCGTCAACTGACGTAATTTGGGCCAAAACATGACGTGAAAAAAACGTTGTTATGTGGACGGTTTTAAGACGTCAAAAAAAAACGTAATATATTCGTTGAATTTTGGTATTAGTTTTCGAATAAATATATAAAATCGTATTTTTTAGAAATTTGTTTATACCTAGTCAGTGCACACCGACATTACCAATAAAATTAAAACAGAAAGTTATTTTTACTCGGCAAGATTTCGCGCGAAATCATAGCCTTAACCATGTATTGAATACTATATTAGAAAATAAACTAAAATATAACCAACAATTATTATTACATATAGACAATAACGAAAACAGAACTTTATAAATTCCTAATCAAATTTATTAGAAATCACTGTTTTTGCGGTGGCCCAGTGTTGCCAGTGGCCTGATAATTATCGATATCCAACATAATTTTTCTTAATCTTGCTTACGAACTGATAAATCGATAATGATAACCTATAATGTAGCTAATTAGATAGAGATAAAAATTTCAAATAAATCAATATATCAATTTTTTTCTGATAGTTTATCCTGGAATCTAATAATTTTGTGGTCATATTCCAATAATTTTAGACTAGACGTTTGACGTCTGGCAACCCTGCGTCCGCCTTTGCTTGCTTGTATCGAAGCTTCGGCGCAATACAAGATACAAGCCATTTTGTTGTGTTGTGTTTTTGTGGTTACAGTTATTATTTAATTCAATTACGATTTTCATTTAAATAAAAAAATAATCAAACTACTTTTTATCCACGGCTGCTGGGTTCTCCAGGTTAGAAAATATTGTTCTTTCAAATTTATATGATGAAATATTTTAAAATGGGATGCACGTGTGCGAGTGAAATATTTACTACAAATATGCTTTGCCAATTCGTACTAATCGTTCACAGGTAAATTTATTATTACTATTTAATATAATATACAAATTAATTAAGTTATAAATCGTTCTCAGAATCCTAACCCTACTTTTAGGTTAAACAGGAGTCTCGTGCTCTTGTTTTACAATAATTTATTTGATACCAAGTTACGATCTATAATGAATATGAGCTGTTTATCAAATATACTAAACACTATCGACAATTTAAAGTTAAAAACCAGGTAAGCCCTAAGACTAATGTGATTCATATAATTTAGCTTCTTTTATTTTCAGTACTTGAAGACAGTTCAGTTAATGGAAAGATCTTACTTGTTAGTTAGTAGACTCTAGAACTAGTATGATGTCCTCTACGCCCCTATCACTGATCAATAGTTTACCGGATCAAAAATGGAAGGAAGGCGGCTTTGAATGGATTATATCCTGTCTTAAGTTAGCCAAAAAGCAGTGGTAAAGCAGAAAAGCATAGAACGAGCAAACATAAAACCGATGAGACAGCAAGATGGTAGCGCTTAGGAACGCTCAAAGCATTAAATTCTTGTTGTGCCCCCTTCTTGATGTAAGGGTAACAAAAGATATATACAACGTTGGAGAGAAGAGTTATACATAAAAACTTACCCAGGATGTTGGATGACCTTACAAGTGATTTCCTACAGGTTAGTGTTTCATATATCCACCTTAAAAGATATGCAGTATTCTACCATACAATTTAAGAAACACTTTAACCATTTATTTCTCTTTTAGGCATTTAAATCCGTCACCGGTTGATTTTATTAGCACATGCTACAATCAGGTTAGCACCAAAAAAGGAAGAGAAAAGAAAGGAAGGAATTCAATCCATCAAATGTCACATTCAAGAAAAATTAATCAAAAGAAGAATTAATGATTTAACTGTGATGACAAAGGAAATGTCAATAAAATATAAAGTAAACAATAGTGAGATTATTATTAAAACAAGGTTTGTAGTATCCTTTTTATAAATAAATTGGGAATACATTACTCTATTAGGAGACTTAAAATTTGGCCTAAGATTTTAATGCCTAAAAAATTTTAGCCCGTAACACGATCTCTTAACAGGACTAATAATAATGTAAAAAGTGATAGACTTTGTCGAAGAAGATGGAGGAGGACTAGTGGTGGTTCATTCTTAGTGGCTACCCCCCTATAGCTTCTCAGTAATGCTCAACATGTTATTATATTTTCAGTTTATTTTTTATGTTTCTATCAATTAAGATTTATATAAGAATGCGTTTTCATTTTGCTAATAAATTATACAGGTGTCTTGCAATATTGTGAAGATTTTTGAACTGAAATACCTTCGAAAGAGTGCCGTTTTGACTACCTAATCGTCTTTAATAATCTAAAAATGAATTTAAGTAAGTTGTCCATCCAGTTAAACAGCGGAAATCACTGCGAATTTTTATTTTTAAATGGGATACTCCGTGTGCATGTGTTTAATGAAAAATATAGTGGGAATGGGAAAAAATGCATTCAGACAAAACCGCTCTTTTATCGTATCTGATTCGAAGTTATTTTAGTTTAAAAATCGTCAAACTACTGTTGGACATCCTGTATTTGAATATAATTTGTGTAATTATTTCTTTTATGAATTCCGAGGATATTATGTTTTTTACAGTAAAAAAATACAATTTTTAAATCTAAAACAACCTCAAAATGGATGTTTAATTATACGTAAAAAAAAACGTAATTTTTACGTAAAAAAAGACGTCATTGGTCTGTGACTTATGACTCTGTTTATCACGTGTTTTTCACGTAATTCATATACGTAAATAATGACCAATATTCAACGTCTTTAACACGTCACTCTGCTACCTGGGCAACTCACAATTTTTAATATTTTTTTCTAATCGTATGTTATAGGTAATAATTAAATCGTAATTTCTAATTATTATTGTCGATTAGACCTTAAATTGTATACATAATAATATCTACCGAAAAATAAGACACCACTGTTACATTCAATTAGATAGAGATTAGTAGATACCATGTGCCTGCTTGTTTTGTACCTTTTCTGAATTGTTTAGTTGAAAATCGCCATTTCTATCCGTTTATCTTAAGATTAAGTTGTTTGCAGAAGAGATTAATCTATGTTTAAAGATATAAAATTATTTTTTTAATGCCTAGGCATTAAAAATCATTTTTACTGCCTTCAAAATTATTTTGGGAAAAGACAGATGAAGTAAATTAATAAATAGGGGAGATGTCAGGGATTTTATAAAAAAAAGTCACTATAGATTTTTTTACAAATAATTGTTAATAAAAGGAATTATATATGAAGAAAAACTATTGTTAAACGAAAACAACCTATATTAGTAATTTGCTTTCCGAATACTAGCGCTTGTCTGCAGGTTCCGGCTCAGCTGTTGCCAAGTGTAGGCAGTTTGTATAGAGTAGGACAATTAGAGATAACCAAAATATATTTACAATGCAAAATGCAAACCAGTTACTATTTTTCAGTAATTAAAAAAAATCGTGTCGGACTTTGCACATTTAGGGTTCCGTACCAAATGTAGAATATAAGCGAAAACTACTTGGTAAAAAAATTTAAAGATCTGAAAAGAAAAATAACCTGGCGCATGTGCGTTCGACGAAGAAAACAAAATTATGAGACGAAAAATGCATTTATTAACAAAATTAATAATAGCACAGATAAAAATAATAAAATATCGAATATCACAATCCGCATACATACTTAGATATATTAACCAATTTTGAAATGCTACGAACAAATTTGTTAATATCAGCGTAACCGACAAAGACAGAAAAAAAATAATAAGATGAAAAAGGCATTTTTTAATAAAACTAATACGATTGCACACATAAAAATAATAAAATATCGAGTATCACAATTTACATATACGAAGGTGCGAAAACCTAAAAATGAGGAAATCGTAATGAAAAAATCATATTTATTAATATATTGGTATTTGTTGGTAAAATATACGTAACAATAAACATTATCACCAAATTTCAAGTTTATAGGTCAATGGAAAGTTAAAAAATTCTTCGGAACAAAATTTTGTAAAAAATGCTGACTTTGGCGGCTTCTCATGCCTACGTTTTGCAATATTTTTTTAAACAAAAAATATGCCTTTTATCTACTCAATGATACCTCACTCGATGGGGTAGGCCAAATTTTTTTTTCAGCGCCCACCTAGTTGCATGGGAGCCGCCCTTGAAACCTTAAAAATATTTTTTACAGTTTATATGGCTTTTAGTCAACAAGACGCATAAACTGTGAAAATTTCAAGTCTCTAGCTCCAACGGTTTAGCTGCTAGACCGGTGTGACAGACGGACGGACGGACGGACACGCGAGTGAGAGCAATAGGGTTCCGTTTTGACCCTTTGGGGTACGGAACCCTAAAAAAGAAGGCTAGACTAAATCAAATGCGAACCATTCATTTTAGAGTTTTTAAAGAAATGGAACTCTTATAGGATGGTTTTGTCCATCCGACCGTCTGTTAGTCTGATGCAACTCGAGAACGGTAAGAGATAGAGACAAACGGAAAACGACAAGCGATTCAGCATCATTAAAAACCCCAAAAATGACATTAATATATCACCTATTTTTACTTTACCGCTACTTATACGATTTATACTTTAGTATATAAGGTATATATCCCTATATAGAAATTTATTTTCGTAACTTTAAATTTTCGAAAACTCAAAATTACGTATTTAAAAAAAACTTGCATTTATTTCGTAAAAGAAATTAAAACAATATCAAGCCGGGTATACCAACGGTTACACCACAACAGTGGTTGTATCAGGTATGGTTATCACTATTTGTCCTACTCGACACAAACTGATAACTGATAACAGCGATTTTCGATATTTTATTTTTTACCCAATTTTCTCCTCAAACAATTCATCGCTATCGTTTCCAAAATTGAAAAAGGATAAAAAAATACAAATGATACAATTTTGAAAAATGAATAATTTGAGGAAGAAAATTGAAATTAGCTAAAAAATAAAATATGTCCGTCAAAAAATATAAATTTTGCTCAAGAGTAAAGTGCCATTATTTCAAAAAATATAGAAAAATGGTAATTGGAAAACTTGTTTAGAAACAATATGTACGAACAAATATGAAATGACAGCTTCTTATCTCAAAAAAATATTTTTTCAAATTTTTTTCTTGAGCAAAGTTTAAAGTGAACTGTTACATATAAAATTATTTTCCACACATTATTTTAAGCCAAAGCCGTTAACTGGGCTAAAAAAATTTTATGCAATAGTTCACTTTGAACTTTATTTCAAGAAAAAAATTGGAAAAAATATTATTTTGAGATAGGAGTCTGTGATTTCATATTTGTTGGTACATATTGTTTCTAAAAAAACTTTCTAAATAACATTTGTCTATGCTTTTTAAAATAAGGGTACTTTACTTTTGAGCAAAATTTATATTTTTTGACGGCCTTCGTATACGGGTAAAAAAATGTATTATCTGATGATGGCCTTTTAAGTTTTGGGCCATGCACAACTTTTTATGACGAATAACTTTTTTCCTAAAACCAATAATAAAAAAGTTTCTCATATGAGTCCAACTTAAGTAGACACACTGTATATAACATTCTTGGTTATAAACAGAAACATAAACATTCGATAGATTTTTAAATTTCAACCAATAATTGCGTGACCTGCTTTATCGATATTGCCAATCAGCGCCATCTATTGTACAATAGTTCGACAAAATTGCAATGTTGCCATTGTAAATCCAGATAAAATTCATCCTATGTAAAATAACGTTCTATAACTTTGGTGCAACACATCTGTATGATAAGTCCGTCATACATTTAAGTCAAGCCTAGATAAAATATATTCTAGAATACGTTGATGGAATGGGGCATGATATCAAAATACAATTATGATGGCCCCGTGTTGCCAAGTGTACTCAGTTTGTATGGAGTAGGACATAAATAGGGTTATCAATACCTAATACAAAAGGTTGATTATATACATCAAACCGACGTCGTGGGGTAACCGTTTGGATTCCCGGCTTGATATTTTTTAGTTTTTTTAATTGCAAAAATAGTGAATGATTCGGCTCAATCTGGTTTGCATTATAAATATATTATGGTTCTCTCCATATGTCCTATTCTACACAAACTGCGTACACTTGACAACAGCGGAGACGGAACCTGCAGACAGGCGCTAGTATTCTCTACGTAAACTATTATTATAGGTTATTTTCGTTTAAAAGACTATAATGAACTGTTCTGTAATTTTTTATCGTCAATATTATAAAATTGTATTTTCCAATATTAAATGCATGAAATATTAATGAACCAGTAAAATTTTATGTTAGTATGCTGTCAAGCCTCATAATTTCGACAAAAAATAATTATCTGGCTTTTGTAATTTCAGTTGTTTATATATTCCGATTTTTTAGCGTTAGTAAATCATTATGAATAGTAGAATATCTGAAATATTATTTTTTACGAAATTTCACTAATTTCAATTATTGATAAGTATCTTTGTATTGCGCTTCAGTTATGATTCAATACTTGAGACTTTAACAGTGTCTTAAATATTTGCTTGAAGTTACCAACAAAGACGACTATTCTATCAGAAAAATTATCGTTCAAATTTTGCACCAAGACCAACTAGACCAATATTTTTACAGCAACCACAACCCAACAATATTCCAGGTTTTTTAAAACCACCATTTAGGCAACAGCCAACTATAAATCAGAATTATTAACCTCAATCAGTTCAACTTCAACAAAGAAATGTTTTCCAACCTAATCAAAACAGACAGTTTCCAAAACCAGTACCTATGGAAACTTCTTCATATAATTCTTTGAGACCATTTCAACATCAATCACGATCAAGACCAAATTTCACTTTCGAAGAAATGTTTTATCAAAATAATAAATATTACGCAGAAGAATCAAATTATTATGATGACACTTACTTGTATAATGATTATTATACTAATAACCAAGAATATCCAGAACAACTAGAAGAATTATATAATCCAGAAGACGTTATTCAACCAAATGATATAGAAGCAGAGAACAACACCCAAAATTTTCGGCTTGGTCAGAAGGAAACCAAGAAAAAATAGTAGAGGTTAGGTTAGGTTAGTATTAAAATAACCTTATATTATATTTCCTGAAATCAAAGAAAAATTTATGATAGATACTGGATCCACAAAAACACTTATTAATCCAGAATTAGCCTGAGATATTTTTTTAGAACTTATAGAAAAAGACCAGTTCCAAATTCAATCAGCTCACAATGTTTTATTCCATAACTCCAGTATTACTTTACCATTATGAACAATTTTTAATCAACCTCACACAACCTATCACAACTATTTTATTTGTTTAATTTTAATTCAAAATATGGTGGAATTATTGGAATTAATTTATTAAGAAAAATTAACGGAACAATAGGTTTTACAAACAAAAATTTATTAACTAATTATGCATTAAAAAAGATTCTATTTTTAACATAGACTTAATGCAAAGATCTGAAGAAATAGTAAAAATTCCTGTTGATAAAGAAATGTGTGAAGAAATTATTAACTACACTAACGCCCGGTTGTACCAATACATCCTAGGACGGATTCTTATCCTAAGTCAGACTTAAGTCTAAAATCCATTTAATACTATGGCACCAACGAAAAATCTCTGGCCTGTGATGTAACCTGATCACAGATCCTAGGCGGTCGATTTCGACGACTTAGGGCGAGGATTATAACCTCTAAAATATACGTCAATAGACATTTACTAGAAAAAACTGCTAGAAAGTTATTTAAAGTGAATGTAAACGAGATAAATAAACATTTTTTCTGTAGAATATTATATTTCACGTTAATAAAAATAAAAAGACTTTTACGTATTAATAGAGTGGTATTAGTTTGCAAAGTTCGGTTGTAATTTGTAAGTTAAATAAAGTGATGGATCTAGACGCAGATATAAATATTGTGGATATTGTGGATGTAATAGATGATATAGACGAAGAAATAAATGCTCTACCAAGACAAATTCGCCCTAGAATGAATTATTTTGAAACTTTATCAGAGGAAGAATTTTTTAAAAGGTTTCGATTACAAAAAGGGACCATCTTACAATTACTTACCCAAAGAGCTTTAATTGAACTAATATATGTATTACAAAGAGTAACAATAAATACAACTTTTCAGAAACAATTCATTAAGTCAAATGAATCAATTACTTTTATACAATAAGAACTTTTGCTACTGGCGGTCATCTACTAGCTACTGGAGATTTTATAGACGCTGATAAATCCAATATATCAAGAATTGTATCAAAAGTGTCACGAATAATTGCCAATTTAAAAGAAAAATACATATAATGCCAAGAAATGAAGTTGAAATTGCTGCTGAGCGAAATAAATTCTTCGATGTTTGCTTTTCCTTGTGTTGTGGGGACAATTGATGGCACTCACATAAGAATTTTATCACAAGGTTTGATTTCACCACCTATTAATTTTTCAGTTCCTTATAATCTATGTACATTTTTTTCACAGTGGGTCTCGATGGCGAAATTTTTAAATAGAAAAGGCTACTTTTCACTAAATGTCCAAGCGGTATCGAGTGCAGATCTACTTTTCAAGGATATTGTAGCCAGGTGGCCTGGCTCGACTCATGATGTGACAATGTTCAACAATTCCAGATTAAAAGCATGGTTTAAGATAGGAAGATTTTGCCAATGGAATTTTATTAGGTAAACGATATTTTTATTTTGTAATATATAGGTGAGCGGATATATGAATTTATCATATTTGTTTACTCCTTTTTTGGAACCACTCAACGAAGCGGAAAGAAATTTCAACAGAAGCCATATAACAAGCAGAGTTAAGGTAGAAAATTTGTACGGAGTGTGGAAGAAACGGTTTCCTATTATGGCATATGGATGTAGAATGAAGTTGAATAATATCTTCCCAATTATCACCCGATGAAGTGGAAGTGATGCAACGTCACCTCCAAGAAACGCCAAGAGATGAAGATATTCCAATTCCAGTCAATAATAATGACTTGATTACCTACGATATCTTGTAAATAATGATTTTGCCAGAATGTAGGAATATTCATTTTTTATTTATTTATACATTTTTTAATATTAAAATTTTCAAGAAATAATATTCTATATCATCTCTTACCATTGGTACTTATAAATAATATTATATTGTATTACTAGGAGTAGAAGGCGCTTATTACTTGTTGAGCTTAGAAGTTTACGACCGAGGCAGTGTAATCTGAGCGAAACAGAAATAATGAAGGCTTCTTCTCCGAGTAATATACATATACTAGTATACTAGTTTTTTCTTCAAGTCTAGAAATAATTCAAGTTGTATGTAGCAAAAAATAGGCATTTGCAAAACTGAAAAACGTCCAATTAAATAAATATTAAAATGACAGTTCATACCTACTCAATTATAAAGCCCATTGCTATCTTTTCTCATTATTGTTGTACTAGTAAAACGATAGGATATGTCTACGGTCTATGCGGTGTCGAAAGTCATATATTTATTATTATACGCTTGAAGAAAAAGTAATTTTTACAGGAAACTATTTTTATTTACATATAACAAAGAATAACACTTGAACAAAAATAAAAAAAAAATATTCTACAAGTATATTCAATTAATATTTTAAGAAAATATCGTAAAATATTTGTATTTGTAAATAACAAAATTTGTAGAAAATAATTTTATATGTCTCAGTTCCCATATGTCGCGAACTTAAGTGGACACACTGTATATACAGTATGTCTGAAAATTTTTTATTATTAATTTTACAAAAAAGTGGCAATTTGAAAATGTTAATAAAAATTAAAAATTGTGTTTAGATTCATGCTATTAATTAATTAAAAAATTTAAAATAAAAATGTCTTTCCTTGAATTTCACTTTGTCGTATTTATGGACTTGAAAAATTTCCGATATTTTAGTTTTTACCAAATTTCAATTTTTTCCTCAAATAATTCATCGTTATCGGTTCCAAAATTGAAAAAGTTTAAAAAAATAAATAAAAATTATACAATTTTGAAAGATGAAAAATTTGAGGGAAAAAATTAAAATTTGCTAAAAAATAAAATGTAATATCGAAAATCATAATTTGTGTATAAACATCCTTGATTATAAAACTGAGGAAAAGAAACATTCAACCAATAATTACATGACCTGCTTTACCGATATTAACAATCAGCGCCATCAGTAGTTTGACAATATTGCAATGTTGCCATTGTAAATTCAGATAAAATACATCCTACGTAAAATGACGTTCTATAACGTTGGTGCAACACATCTGTATCATAAGTCCATCACACATTTAGGTCGAGCCTAGATAAAATGCATCCTAGGATACGTTGGTGCAACCGGGCATAAATCAGGACAAGTTAAAAAGCCCTCAGCTATTGTACTGGTCAAAAATAAAAAAGTAGCTACCACAATTTTAAACCCAACAGAAGAAATTCTTAGAGCTTTTTGAACCTATAAAAATTGAACCTATAGAAGACTTTGAGATAAACACTCACAAAGAACCACTCGATAAAGACCAAATGATTTATTTTAATAGGAGATCCTTCAAAAATTACGTTTGGATCATATGAATGCGGATGAAAAAAAACATATTAAATAACTTTGCCAACAATATCGCGACATTTTTCATTGTGATGAAATTCCATTAACATTTAACAATCAAATTAAACATAATATTAAACTAACGGATGAAACATCAATATATACCAAATCATATCGGTATCCACAAAGACATCAAGAAGAAGTAAGAAATCAACTTAGTTCCATGCTAGACCAAGGGATAATTCAACCGTCTACATCACCATGGAGTTAACCATTGTAGATAGTATTAAAGAAGCTTGATTAAAGTGGGGAAAAAAAGTGAAGAATTGTTATAGATTACCGGAAGTGGTACAGAAGACGATTGATGACAAATATCCTCTACCCATCATACATGATATATTGGATAAATTGGGCCGAAACCAGAATAAAAAGTGCTTACTATATTTAGACGACATAATTATTTTTTCAACATCCTTACAAGAACATATGGAAAATTTAAAAGAAATGTTTGAAAGACTAAGGAAATCAAATTTCAAAATATAATTAGATAAGAGAGAATTCCTTAAAAAAGAGATGGCTTACTTGGGCCATATTATCACTCCCCAAGTAGTTCGACCAAGGCCCCAAAAAGTTAAAGCAATCCTACATTATCCAATACCCACAAGTCAATAGAAAATGAAAGCCTTTCTTGAACTCATAGGATATTACAGAAGATTCATTACAGATTTTGCCAACCTTACAAAGCCGATGACAAAGTATTTGAAAAAGAATGCTGAAGTTGTTCATTCCCAAGAATTCATTGACAGTTTTGAAAAGGCTAAGAAAATTTTAACAAATGATCCAATTTTATAATACCCGGATTTTACCATTCCATTTATTTTAACGACCAACGCAAGTAACTAGGCCCTAGGCGCAGTTTTGTCTCAATGAGAATAAGGAAAGGATACGCCAATTGCATACACTTCAAGAACACTTAACGAAACGGAACAAAAATACCCCACCATAAAAAATAAGCTTTTAGCTATTGTTTGGGCACCGAAATATTTTTGGTCATATTTATATGAAAGAAAATTTACTATATATACCGACCATTGACCGTTGCAGTGGTTAACCTCACTGAACGAACCAAATTCAAAACTTCAAAGATGGAGATTACGTCTGGAAGAATATGACTTTAATGTTATTTATAAAAAGGGAAAATACAACACTACTGCTGACGCACTTTCAAGAATACAGCTGAATCCAATAGATGCTGATAACAAATCAACCCAAGTTGAAGGAGATCCTGAACTTGACGAATTACTAGAAGATTTAATAAATTATAAAGTGGAACAGTCACAAAGTAAATTAAACGCTCCGGAACTACAATTTCTGACAGAACAACCACCGAAAGTAGTCCCAGAACCACAACTTAAGGAATTAGATCCAACAGTTCTGGAAATTCCAGATCAAGTTATCGAAAATACAGAAGCTCCACAAGAAAATTTAAACTTAATACCCATTTTAGAAGATGCTATAGATAAAAAAGACTATTCATAATTACTACGGTCTTTAATAATCCATTACCACCAAAAGTTGTAGAGACCAAATGTATAAAGACTTTTGTAGAATATTTTCTACCACTTTCACAACCCGTTTTAATGAAATGTCTAAACCGAATTATTACAGTAGATGACAAAGACGAATAATTACAATTAATCAAAAATCATCATGAAAGAAAAACCAAGCATAGAGGAATTAATGGAACCTATAAATATTTTAATAAATGATATTTTTGGACCAACATGAAAAAAGCAACAAATGAGATTCCAAGATAACTAATAACATATGCTTTAATATTCTACAATTGTTCAGTACATTCAGCAACAGGTTATACACCACTTGAACTATTTTTTGGTCACACAGCTTCATGAAATCTCTATGATGTATTTTATGAAAAAAAATATTAAAAAAATTATGTTAATGATCATAGGAAACTAATAAAATTAACCTACGATAAAATCAAAAAAACTATTCAAAAAAATAGGGAAAAAATTATTCCGCCCCGCAACAAAACCAGAACGAACAAAACACATTTAAAATAGGTGACCAAATTTTTGAGGAAAATCCTGAAGCAGACCGAAACAATACAAAAGAACGTATTTAGGGCCTCATAAAATATTAAAAATTTATCCATATCATACATGTCTTGTTTTAACTTCTAATAATCAATCTAAAAGAATACATTTAGACAACTTAAGACACTTTCTTATTCCCGACCAATCTGCTGGACCATCAACGCAATGGACTTTCATAAAAATATTCAATCTTTCCATGGTATATCAGGAATTTCAACACATACAAGAAAATTCTAAAAAATTGTTGAAATCTGCAAAACATGGATTTGGCTATTTAAGCGAATCTTTTAATTATCAAATCATAAACCCGTGATAGAAGAAATTAAAGTTAAACTAGAAGAATTGTTTCCTTATCAATTGCCCATTACCAGAAGTAACATTACTACATCCAGAGATGCCATGTGAAATTCAACTAATAAAGTTCACAAAGAATTATAACAACTGTATTCCGAAGACAGTCCGAATGAAAAATAAAATAATTCAAAAAATAAGTTCAAACCAATGGATTGTCACTTTCCAAACAAAACAACTGTAAGAAAAATATATGCAACAGAAGAAGAAATAGAAATTTTGTAAGGAAGTTTTGTACTGGAAATTCAAATTATATGTCAATTAAAAATTGAAAATCTAATTTTACAAACTTACGCCTACTCAAAAATACAGACTAAAATACTAAAAATCACACAATTGGGTATTAATATTGAAGAAATTAAAATAATTAATACAGTAAAACCTTTTGAATTGGAGTCCATAAAACTTGACGAACCCAATTCAATAACATATGATATGATTAATGTTCCAAACAATTTAAGAGAAAAGGACAAATCGAAAATCTCATATCGGTTAAGTTTTTGGACAATAATAGTATATTTAATTGTAATAGCAATCGGAATTTATTTTCTAATAAAAAAGTATATTCAATGGAAAAACAAAGTAGCTCTGTAGAAGAACAATTTGTTCCATTGGAAGAAATTCAGCTTAGAAATTAGGTTTTCACAATTTCCACAACAATTTCTAAATAATGATGTTATGTCAAGACCCCTATTGTGACGCTTATGGACATAAAAAAGATTATCAATACCATTATATATTTATATCTAGCTTCTTAGATAAAAGTAGGTGTAGTTTGCACTTTATTGTTTAGATATAAATTTGTTATCTTTGTATTGCGCTTTAGTTGTATTCAATGAGACTTTAACATTGTGTTAAAAATTTGTAACTCAAAGTTTGATTTTCATGATTTTTAAAAATAAATCTTTTTTTAAAATTCAATTCGAAAATCGTCATTATTTATCTGGCGGAGTCAGTGACGGATTGATTTGATCGATTTTCGCGTACAAAAATCGACGCAAATCGACATCATTCCGATCGAACCTTCTGGAAGATTTCGAATTTTCGGAGTTATTTCCAATTTATATTTAAGAACTGAATACAAAAGGTTATTTTATTCAAAAAATAAACTGAGAATCGAATAGAAAAGTGAATAAAAAAATATATTAAAGTTTTACAAGAATAAAAACGCATTAATTTGCGACAAAAATGTTTAAAAAAAATTCACTGGGGGGTGCGAGCATTAACTTGGCCCTTCCCAACGTTATTTAAATAATTATGGAATTTACAAACAAACACAATAAAAATAATTGGTAGCGCATAAGAGCATAATGAGCGCATTGTTTTAAATATATTTTGTTTATAATTTTAGGAGCGGTAGGGGACTAACTTAATGGATCCGTGATTTGCCCAAGCTTTCGAATCATCAGGTACCAGGCCCATATACTCCTATTCTAGTGCCCTCTGCATAGTTTTTTATAATTTTTGCCTACCTCGAATGGGGTAGTAACTATCATACGCCCACCCTTCCTTGAAGCATCCTGTATATAGTATGTCTCAAGTTGAATTTTTTGGATAAAATATAGGTTATAAAGTTATATACTGTATTAACAAAAAATAAAAATCTTTGTAAATTATATTGAAAAAAAACCATATATGAGTTATATACAGTGTGACCAACCACCCCCTGGCATATCATATTATTATTTTTTCATAGAATAACATTTAAAAATTCCTTCCCATGAAATATAATTACAACATTAACAATTATTTTTTCCTAAAAATTTCTTACGACTTTTTTAAAAAATTTTTATTATCTAATTAATTTCGATTTCTTTTTTTTTATAAAACAAAAAAGTTAATTCTCGAATCTCATACAAAATCTTTTATTCTGAAAGATTTTTAATTTTCAGTTAATTGTTTAAATTAATACTAATTTCATAAGACCTTCCTCAAAATATCCACATTTTGTGGTTTTACAAAAGTTTTATTTATATATCCAATTAAGTACTTCAAATAAATTCGTTATATTCAACTAAAAATAATAAAATTTCAAAAATTTATATAAGAAATAATGCTCAAATTCAAGAATCACAATAATTTTATTTGAAATTAAAAGGCAACTAGTTTCGGTCACAGACCATCATCAGGCCATTATTAATTAATATTAAGGAAAAAACTAATTAAACGCCAACAGTGGGACCCATAAGGATAGTGAAGAATGTATGTTATAATTGGTATTATTTGAAAAAAGGGGGAGGGGGATTTTTAACTTAAAATTATGTGAAACATGTTGTATAACATTGTTAAAAAATTAAATTATGTGGCTAACACCTAAGTCCTACCAATGTGTGATAATCCCGTGGGTATTTAATTTTTTTTCCCTTGATGGTAATTAATAATGGCCTCATGATAGTCTGTGACCGAAACTAGTTGCCTTTTATTTTCAAATTAAATTAATGTGTTACCTGACTTTGCGCTTTATTTCTCGTAAACTTGGACCTCATTTGAGATATGGATAACCTTTTGTATTTGACCTACTTAATGAATTAAATTCTATGAATCATACTGTATTATTCCATTATATCTAAGAAAGTGTGTTCTAATATTTTTAATAAATGTTTTTGACAATAATAAATTGGATAATTGAACTTTATTAAGTTCAATAAATTTGACTCACGCTCAATTTTTCATCGATATCCGGGCATTTTTCTTTGACTTGATCTGCCAATTTCAAAATATCGAGAGTTATGTACGTGAGAATGCTGACCTTTCACTAAATTCCTGGAAACAAGAATGAAGAGCCAGCATTTTTACATGGGAACTTCAAATACGTTTTTATTCATTTTATTCAGTCTGATTTTGTCTTTATTATTGTTAACACCGGGTTTTTCAATTTTGTAAAAATAAATTTAAAAATAAAATTTTTTAAAAACTCTCTTCGAGACGTTTTACATAATTCGAGGAACAAGGTCGTATGGAATTTATCGTTGATTTGTTGAGCGATTTCTTTCAAGTCTTCGGTATGATCACTACTATCTTTCTCGTCCTTGTCATCCTTTACAGCCGATTTAGCATCGATGAGTGCTTAAAACAAATCAATAAACTAAAGTTATGTAAAAAAACTCCAATTTGTACGTTACACAAAATCTTTACACTTTTTTTAATTTAGATGCCAGTTAAAGTTTTTCTTGAGATATTTTTATTTTTTCAAAGTTCACAGAGATTTTTATGCAAAACGTGATCAAAAGTGCTTATTTAATATTTAACAAATATCCAAAGCAAAAAATGAAATGAAAATGTTTAATAGTATTAAGAAAGAAAGAATAAAGTAATAAAGACCCAATATTAAAAAAAAACTTACCTAAAGCACAAATCACTACTACAAAAACCAAATACTTGTTCATTTTTTAAATTATTATCAATACGAACTAGTTCTCTAGTGTACAAAAATTAATACAAAGCACAGCTATATAAATTAGGTTTTGAAAAACAAAATTTTAATTAAGTGATAAATAATTTGTTTTTTTAATTTTAATTATATTGAAATAACCCCGTGATAAAATCTAGAGTTATCACAGTGATAATTATGAAAACTATTTTTATTTCATTAAGAATTACAAATATTTAATAATTTTTATATAACATGTTATTTATCAAGCTGTTAAAATAATTCGAGTGACCCGTTCCCGGAAACATAAAAAATCTGATGTGGCCAGCACATGACCTCTCGCCATATTTGAATCAAAAATTTACAGGTTGACACAAAACAGTATGAAAAAAAATTATTTTTTTGTAAATCTGGCAACAATGGCAAAAGTTTCGAAAATTTTAATGAGATGAAAATAAACTATAGGGTATACAAAATATATGTGTAAAACTTTATTGCTGTTTTGTATAATAATGGCGTCAACAGCCATAGCAACTGCCACTTCCGGTTGTGCGATTGGCACCAAAATCTAATCAGATCTAATCTAGGGTATCAGAATTCTGTATGCAAAATTTCAAATTTTTTTATTCAGTACTTGTTGAGTTATCGTTACTACAACATCCATCCAAACACACACACACACACACTAACACACACACACACACTAACACACACACACACAGACATCATCGCGAAAATATTAAAATCGTATTATAGGGACCCTAAAACGTGTTTATCCATTGAAAACTCACTACCCAATTTTTAGCATGATTCCTTACCTCTCTTATATGAAGGGCGAGAGGTAAAAATAGTCCTGATTCAAAATAATAATTTTTTAAGTTTTTCTTACATAAACGAGGGCACTGTCAAATTGTCTGAATTTTTTATAAGTTGTAGTACTTGAAGTTATGATAAAGAATTCCTGTCGGTAGGGTCGACAGGGGAGGTAGATTTCTATTGTCTAAATTTGAGCATCCTTCCCCACTCCACGATATGGTCAGATCGAAAAAAGTTTCAAACAAATAAATTTTATAATAATTAGGACATGAAAAAAGTCTAATGACTTGTTTCAATATTTTTAAAAATAGCGGAGATATGATTTTTTTGAAATTTCAACCCCCTCCAGTTCCATCCCCTTAGGTCCGATTAAAAAATGTTTCAGACAAATTAATTTTACAATAATTAGAACATAAAAAAAGTTTTATGAACTGTTTCAATATTTTTGAAAATAGCGGAGATATAATTTTTTTGAAATTTCAACCTCCTTCAGTTCCATCCCCGTGGGTCGGATGAAAAAAGTTTCAGGCAAATTAATTTAATAATAATTAGAACACAAAAAAAATCTTGTGACTTGTTTCAATATTTTTGAAAATGGCGGAGATATAAATTTTTTTGAAATTTCAACCCTCTCCAGGTCCATCCCCTTAGATCCGATTAAAAAAAGTTTCAGACAAATTAATTTTATAATAATTGGAACATTAAAAAAGTTCTATGAACTGTTTCAATATTTTTGAAAATAGGGGAGATATAAATTTTTTGAAATTTCAACCCCCTCCAGTTCCATCCCCTTAGGTCCGATTAAAAAATGTTTCAGACAAATTAATTTTACAATAATTAGAACATAAAAAAAGTTTTATGAACTGTTTCAATATTTTTGAAAATAGCGGAGATATAATTTTTTTGAAATTTCAACCTCCTTCAGTTCCATCCCCGTGGGTCGGATGAAAAAAGTTTCAGGCAAATTAATTTAATAATAATTAGAACACAAAAAAAATCTTGTGACTTGTTTCAATATTTTTGAAAATGGCGGAGATATAAATTTTTTTGAAATTTCAACCCTCTCCAGGTCCATCCCCTTAGATCCGATTAAAAAAAGTTTCAGACAAATTAATTTTATAATAATTGGAACATTAAAAAAGTTCTATGAACTGTTTCAATATTTTTGAAAATAGGGAAGATATAAATTTTTTGAAATTTCAACCCCCTTCAGTTCCATCCTCGTGGGTCGGATGAAAAAAAGTTTCAGACAAATTAGTTTTATAATAATCAGAGCATAAAAAAAGTCTAATGGTCTTTTTTAATACTTTCAAAAATGGCGGCGATCTGATTTTTTTGAGATTTCAACCCACTGCAATTCTCACCCCCTTAGAGGTAGAATTCCCATTTGGAATACGCAACGAATTACTGCCCCAAAGAATTTTTGTACCAAATTTGGTGTCGATTGGACCAAAATTGCGACCTCTATCGTGCCGGAACGGAATGTCTACACATACATACATACATATATATATATATACTTTAGTATAAATTTTTTTTTTACTGATTCTTATTCAGAAGGTCATAATCGGCGTAGCGCCCCTATTCCTGGTGCTGGGTCCCGTCATTGAATCGATTACAATAGGTAGATTCCATATTTGGAAATCTATCTAAAAATGTCATTGGTTAGATTTCGAGATACAAGGCGTTGAAATTACAAATCCAGGTTTTTTCAAATTTAACACAAAAAAGTTTCTTTTAAATATTTTCTGTTTCTGATTAATATATGTAGCCATAATACATACTTAATTATCAACATCATAATATTTTTTCTTTCAGGTTGGTTCATGCTTTCACTGGCCAAAACGGTCAAAATATAAATTTTTACCATACAGAAATACAGCATAAAATATAAAAAACTATTTTTTTTTTTTCGAAAAACCACTACTGTTTTACAGATTCATTTTTGCAATAACTAATATTATCGTCAAAAATATTGATGACAAAAAATTAAAGCCTGGATGAATAATAATAAAGAAGTCTTGTGCCCCTTTTGTAACAATGTGCTCTATTCCACTTGCTGAAAAAAGAGTTTGAAAACATTCCAATGTTAGTATTTTCTATAATTTTTCGGTGTTAGTACCTATTATTTTAAAAATAAAATTTGTCTCAGTGTTGGACCGAGCTTGAAATTATGGCCGTACTCATAAACCATTGTTAAATGTGTTAAGGGTAGGTTGTTTATTACAGTCGACCTTTATAATGAGTGTCAAGTATCGCTTCTAAGGACAATAAGTATATGTAGCATAAAAGTAATTGTTTATTCAAATTTGTTAATAATATATTATATATATTGATATGGTTTTTTTTTATATGTGTAGTTTTAGTTCTGTTTTATATGTATGGTTGTTGACGAGAATTGAAAGGTTGGAAATGATTGTCAAATGTAAGCATGACAGAGAAAAAAAAGATATGATATGAAATTAAAGGTGCGCATGGATGTGTTTAAGATTTGTGAAGTGTGTTTTGTGACTGATGATTTTTTTTTGAATTTTATAATAAGTTCTTTAATAATATAAATAACAATTGTGGTACAAAAGTAAAAAAAAAAATCTTAGTAATTGAAATTCATTAAATTAAATTAAAAAAAAATTAGCGAGATAAAAACAAAAGGTTGAAAAAAATAGGAAAAAAATAGGTGGTTGTCAAACAATTTTTTGGATTGTCATGAATTTTTTAAAAAAGAGGTCACAATAATTTATGAAAAGTAGTTAATTATAAGAAGTTGTAAAACCAAATTTTATCGAATACAACTATTGTTAATGTTAAAGTAAAGAAAGAAGTTTAAAATAAAAAAAAAAAACCTTTTTAAGTTTAAAAGAAGAGTTTTTTTTGGAAAAGGAAACAAGGTTGTTAATATGATGGAGGTGTTTTAAAATAAGGAGCAATCTGGGATAAATTTTGAAGAAGGAAGATAGGATAAAGATTTAGGAAGTACTAAGAAGGAAAGTATATAGAATAGTAAAAAGGAAGAAATGAAGAAAGAATTTTTTAAGGCGCCCAAAATTATATTTTGTTTGTTTTTTTTTTAATTGTTTGTAACGTTTATTATTTTTTTTTAAAAGAACCCAACCCAAAGAGAGAGAGTTTTATCATTCAGAACAAAGTATTCCAATATAATATTTTATTTTTACGTTTCTTTTCATTTATTATAAAACCTCGATAGAATTTAAAAAGTTACCGCCTAGATTTATATAAACCAAGTACTCTATGTTATCGGCTGAGTAAGTTTCGAGTGTGTATTTCGCGCTGGTTGCCAAGGGTGTCGCATGAAATTTGATGATAACTCCCACAAATAAACCCAGCTAACATTTATAGTTCGGAAGACGTAACCGCTACTAACCTAGTAACTACAAGGTTGCGGCGACCATCCATCGCTACCACCTAGTTACTAAGCTGCTATGTAATAATTACAAAACTGGGGAATGATTTTCAGGTAACTAAGTACTTCCAGGCTAGTTATTGGAACTTCAATCGCTACTATTACTAAAGTCACAAAGTACTGGCGGCCCGGTTATTGCTACGTAGCAGAATAGTAACTGCTTCATCTATATTGAACGTGGGCGTGTCCTGACTCTTTTTTTTTAAATGTGTATGAATTTAATTTTTATTTATATTCTTGTTGAGATGATATGATACATAAAGAGATAACTTCAAGGCAAGTCGTTGACTTTGTTGCTTTAAAGTAATAATATAGTAGGTGTGATATGATATACTTTTATAATAGCATGATTAAAGCAATTTGGGGATATATTTGTTAAACAAATAGTAGTTTAAAAAAGATAATAATAAAATAATAATATTCAAACAAAAAGTGATATTAAGCACTCACAAAGTCCCAAGTTGATATTAATTTCCACTTTATGGATGCTGACTTTATTTTAAATCAATGAGAATTCTAAAATAATCAATTTTATGTGTTAAAAAAATGCGTATAATATTTAACCTAACCGAATTTTAAGTTGTGACTATGAAAGAGAATACTACCACTTCAAAGTAATTTAGCCTTTGCCTTTAGTAAGTCTAACTCAAAATATTGTCTATTAAACTAAGTGTGACTTTAAAGTCAATTTTCAAACTATGCAGTTGTTACTATAAATTAATTGCTACCACGCCATTACCTTCAAAATAGTGAAAAATTGTGTAATCATATCTGCATTACACTACGAAGTGACAATATTTACTTTAAAAGAAACACACAATTCTCCTGTGCGCTTTTTTGGCCACTATGAAGTCACATATATCACTTATGTGCTACCTCAAATAATTCGATCTGTTGAGCAAAATTCGGCGGCTTTTCCTCATATGCTGATGAGGCAAAATCGTTAGTCTGATGTTGTTCATAATCTAAATCTGTTATTGTTTTTGTCTCCTCTGAATATTGTTCTTTTTCTTTAATGTTAGATGGGTTACAGATAATATTTAAATTTTGTATAATATTTTGTGTTCCGAGTGATATTTTAATTGTTTTAATTATCTATAAAAGGTAGTCGACATATTTTATAGAACAATCAATAGTAAATAAACTAGGTATACGATTTACACTCATAATGAAGAACACTCTAATAAATTTTATAACCTAATTGTTTGTTCTGGAAATTTTGCGAATGTAAAGTAGCAAAAACTTTGAAGTCAATATTAGCAGTAATTGGGTGTCGAAAGTCACAGTACCACGAATGTATTTAGTTGCCGCTACTTCAGGTAACATCTACTATCCAGCGACAATGATTTTAACTTACATTCTACTATAAATATAAAGTTATAGTAAAGCACCCAGTTAAGTTACTAGCAGTTGTTACATGTTAGTTAATATTCAAAAGTAAAGAAGAACAATTTTAATACATGACAATGGCTATTAGACCGAAAAAAAAAACTTTAAATTATGACGGAGCTATTTTAAGCTAAAAAAATCTTTTAAACACGCCAGGTAATATTTCCTGCCAGTCCTAAGCCTGGATAAAGTGTGAAGGAAAGTACCTGCTTATTGAAAAGTATTAATTGTACCACAAAAAGCCCAAGATGGTGAAGTAGTACCGAATAATGTAGGGCTCCTGGGAAAAAAGTCTGGATCTAATTTTGGCTACTAATCTCTTAATTTAAAATAATATCTTTATTTATTATATTTTAAGTAAACCATGTTTTTCAACATTTCCATATACAAAAAATAAAACCAATTTTCTACGCGCTCTTTTTTCATGCGACCAATTGTCCGCGACCATTTTTCGTCGGCGCTCATTTTTCGGCGGCGACCTTTTTTACAGGCGCCTATTTGTACGCGCTCTTTTTTCGCGCGACCAAATGTCGGCGACCATTTTTCGTACATCCGTTTTACATTTTTTTTTTAATTATTATTTTTCATACAATTCCGAGCATCACCATCCTAGTAGTGAATGGACAGGCACCAGACGCAGTGGCAACAAGTAAAAGCTGTCCTACTGACCATTAAACACGTTTTTCGGTACAATAACCACTCCTGGAGTATTTATTTCTCCACTGACCCTACCCGGAACAAGTGGCCTTCATACTATAAACGGAACGTGGCGCCAGAGGCAATCCGAAACCTGGACTAACGCGCCAAATTACCGCGTGTCGACGCGAAGAGCGCTACAAATTTTTATGGTGTACCAAGACCGCTGTTTACCGAATTTGTGGAATAAGTTTAATCTGATGTTAAAATATGAACCGACCATCCTAGAGAGGCAAAACCATCATAGAACGCTTCGGACCACCGAAATATACCGAAATCCGTCGAATCCCTAGAATGAAAGCCCGAATCACTCCCAAACACGTCCCGATGCCGAAATTTACCAGATTCCGTGGAAAATCACCGATCTGTCATTTTAACAGACTGTAAAAGAATATCGAGTGACCCCTCTTTTAATAGGTTTTGAGATCTATGAATCGATTGATGAAATCCGTTTGCGGTTCCAACAGACCATTCTCGAGATACCAAGGAATTAAGCCGTAATTTCGAGCCACACAGACTTCCGAGTACGCAGAAGCACATGTCCCTACCTATTTACAGCTCCTAGAGACATTTCCGTACATTAATAATTTGGACAGTTGAAATCAGAGACTCTACCGAGCAAGATGTGCGAATACCAAATTTACCGGGAACGTGAACCGAAAAGACCATTAAAATATCGAAAAGCAGTAAGCAATGCCGCAGGGTCTGCAGGATCCCAGAACCCGTCGAGCCCAGGATCACCGAATGACCCCAATAACAAACGAGTAGGATGGGTGTATCAACTTAAAAAGGATGAGATGTATGCAGAATTAGGAAAGTTCAACTTAGACACCGTCGAAAGCGAAAACGGTTAGTGAAATTTTTTAGAGAAGGTCAAACTGCTAGCGCAACAAGCTTACAGCCAGTAAGGCTCCCCAATACCACGGGCACGACCACTACGACCATAACCCGTCCCATCACAACACCAACCGTCACCTTAACGAGTACAGGGGGTCCTACGATGACTAGCGTATTGAGTGCAACTCTAGTTGGAATCCAGACAGAGCAACCACAACCAGGTCCTCTATGAGCACCGTGATGCCCCCCTGAAGAGTGAAGGACTGGTATGTTACCTCTGATGGGAACATCGACCCCGCTACGTTTCTGGAAAGACTAGAGCAGATTCGCGAATCTCAGGTGATTACCACCGACCGACTCCTACACCTGATGGGATCTGTGTATTTTTTTTTCATTTTTATTTCCAGGAGACAAGTTGTAAAAAAAATGTATATGTATATAATTTTTTTTCCAGAAGTAGGTAAGGTGTGTAACGAAGTTACTAAAGCTCCGTCATTATTTATCTCTTCCCTGTTCCTTTTATTTTTATTTCATTTACTACCCTGTTATAAATACTTCGTGGAATCCATTTTCGTTATTTTTGCTACTATTTAAATAAATATTCACATAGTGGCGTTTACCTGAGACCGAATCGCGCTTACAACCCAACTCTCGAACCACGAAGAGATGGTACCGAAGAGGTCTAGGCGTCATTGATTCGAGAAATGAAATTCAGTTCACATCGATCAACCAGCAGTAGCAGTCGA
Source organism: Neocrepidodera transversa (assembly GCA_963243735.1). NCBI lineage: Eukaryota > Metazoa > Arthropoda > Insecta > Coleoptera > Chrysomelidae > Neocrepidodera > Neocrepidodera transversa. The sequence continues at coordinate 33,436,365 of OY725341.1, forward strand.
CATACCTAGAGAGAGCTCCGACAACACCGGCCGAACCGTAAGATAAAAGTATAATTTTGGTAGGATTTTTCAAGTCCAAATTTAAATTAAAAATTAGCTTAGTGAGCTGTCCATCTACCCAATTTTGGTTTTAATGACTCAATAGCGCGCTAAAGATTTTTTAAATATTTAAAAATCGTTCTATCTACCGGCTATAAATCCGTAAGATTAGTCCGCGCACGCATGCCTCCTTCCAAATCCGAGTTAGAGTAAAAGTAGGGAAATATTAGTTAGTTCTATTTCATTTAATATTTTAGTAGCAGTTTAAATCAAATCGACAATAACAGCAACACGCAGAGAAAACCGTCTGAAGGAGTATTGGCGAGAAATTGTAATTCTAAGGTCTTGATTTGATTAGTTGTATTATGAAAGTTCTATTTCACCGCTAGGAATTTTTATATCGAAGGGAAATCAATCCACAGAACGTACCTGCGCTGAGTTATTATAGGGCACTCTTACCGTTAGTACATTTTCTTTGAGTAGATATCGCTTACTAATAAAACTCGTTGCATGCCCTTTCTCCTTCCCTTCCCCGGCATCCTGTAAGTTTATTGCTTTTTGGCACCATAATGACCCCCTGGAGTATACCGCGTGACGACGCGAAGAGCGTTACAATTTTAAAAAAAAAGGTCCATATAAACTTAACGATACGATTAATGAAATAAATACTCTCGCAGAAATGCACATTAATCCGGAATTTTCTTCTCTCCAGATAGCTAAAGAGTGCGGTATTCGCTACACGACTGTAAGTAAAATTTAAAAAAACACAAATTTCTCGGCTATAAGTTTCAAAAAATACAAAAATTGTATCGTGAAGATAATAAGAGTGCGATTTTACCAGTGGTATGTTAATAATAATGAATTATTTAATAATACAATTTTATGGACATGAGTAGTGTTTGGATCTGAATTGGTTGACAATTCAGTTCCGCTCTCCAACCTTCCGGAACTGGGCATGTAAGCTATCCGTTATCTAGCGAAGCCACTGTCAAGGGGAACTTATCCCAACTATCACTCTCCAAAAATTAGCGTGGCTCTCTAATCCCTCTTCATCTTCCATGATCATTTCATTTGCCCATTCATTTAGCCATCCTATGACCTAGCCGTTTCTAGTGTCTAAATTGTTCAGATTCATATTAATTGAGGCTAGGTTTGAATTTGACGTCTGTCTTCTCACACTTCTGTGAGACAAAGGGCATAGGTTGGTGATGTGCTCTTGGTTTTCTGTCCCTGTGCTACATTAGCACATTGTATTTATGTCCCTGAGTTTGAATCTGACGTAGTATGGTTTGATGTAGCCATGCCCTGTGATAATTTGTGTGACCATCCAGTTGATTATTGTCTTTTCCTCAACCGTTTTAATGTATTGGTTTGTGCCTCTTCCAGTTTTCCCGTTAGTCCAGATTCTTTGCCATGCGTCTATCTTGTTTTGTCTTTCTTGTTTGTTAAGAGTCCCTTTATCTTTAAAAGTGAAGTCATATTCGTCTTTGCGTAGCCCATTGGCTTCGTTATTGTCTGCCCTTTTTATGCCGTTGTATGATTGTTGTACATGTTTAATGCGGGTTTCTATGTTGGCGGCTGTTATGATTCGTATTCTCTTTTGGATACAGTTGGATATGGTGTTACGTGGGTGCGGTTTATTTATCGATACAATTGCGTTTTTTTATCTGTATTTATTTTTATATGTCTACATCTCAGGGTTTCGGCGTTTTCTTCGACCCATTCTATCGCCTTCTGTATGGTCAGGCGTTCCAGGTTATTAATGTTTGTTTTTGTGTCTATTTTTGCTTCAATGTCCTGCGTTTCATTTTTATACTTTAGGTCTAGGAACAGTCTTTCTGGCTGGCGTCCGTAAAGATGTCTACTTCTGATTTGTATTCAGTATCTGTAGTGATAGTTAAACATGTATCAGGGTGAACTCTGTCGTGTGTTTTTATACAGAACTTACTAGCGTTCTCCATCTTTACTCCGTACGCGATGTGTTTGACTTCGGCTTCAGCTTGTTGTGGCGCTGTTCCCAAAATAACATGTAAGGCCAATGTGGGTGCTGTCTTACAAATAGCCAGTAAAAATGGCCTTTCTATAGCCTGCAGTTGTTTGACTAATCTTGAGTATTTCGACCGTAAAACCCATATTTCCACGCCATATAGTGCCGTAGGTTTTATTGCATTTTCGTAGACGAACTTGATATTTGTCGAGCTCCTGCCCCAGTTTCGTCCAGTTATTGCGCATAATTTGTTAGCTAAATTGGCGGTCTTTTGCCATATTTTTTTTATATGGTCTAGCCATAATATTCCCGTATCTGGTGTTATCCCCAAGTATTCTATATTTTGTTGGAAGTCGATCGGTTGTCCTTTAGATTTCAATCTAGGTGGTCTTGATGATTTGGCCGGAATAAATATGGCTACAGTCTTAGCTACATTATAAGTAAGTTTGTTTATGTACGCCCAGGATTCACATTCGGCCAATAGTTGGTCCCATTTACTTTTAATGATTTTCAAAGACTTGCCCCCTATCACAAGGATCTGGTCGTCCGCAAAATTAAGGACGAAGTCTGTCTGGGCATCTGTTATCCCTGTGTTTTTGAGTTTGCTGAACCAGTCTTCCATGATGGTAAGTCAAAGTGCTGGGCCAAGGCTTGATCCTTAGGGCAGCCTCTGCTCGTGTCTGTTTCTACGTTCTTGGTGCGGATCCTTCTTTCTTTCAGAAAGTCAATACATAGATGTATGTTTTGCGATGCCGCTTTTTCTATCACCATGTTCATGATTGTGGGTGTCCAGGCGGTGTTAAAGGCATTAGACATGTCCAAAGTGACTATGGCTGTATGTGATTTGTTCTTTTTGTTCTGTTTGATTAAGCTAACCACTTTAGACACTTCGTCAATGGTTGCTTCTCTGAAGCCGCCCTGATTTTTATTAATTCCGTTCATCGATTCGAGATGGTATATAAGTCTTTTTGTTGTCATCTTGTCCATGATTTTGCCTAGAGTAGGTTTCAAGCATACCGGTCTCTTTCCGTCTGTTTTTTTTGGCAGCCAGACCATATCGGCTTTTTTCCATATGTTCGGAAATTTGCCGCCCTCTGACAGACACAGATTAAGAAGTATATCTGGGTTGATGTGATTGATGATATCGATCAATTCTTTGGGAATTTTATCCCTGGCGGTTGCTTTGCCGTTCTTCATGGGTGATAATGTGTATGGGATTTCTTCCTTCGTAAAAAGTGGGTCGTTCATTATATGTTGGGTCCCGGACAGATTTTGCGCTTTTATGATTCTATATTCCGGCCCATCTGTCTCTTCGCCATCACCCGAGAAGTAAGTATCATGTAGATAATGTATTGTTTCGTCTCTATTTTCTATCAAGGTGTAGTCTAGTTTCTTGATTGTTGATAATATTCTATCATCTGTATTATTGGCCCTGATGATTTTGTAGGCAACATTACATGGGTCTTGTTGATCTAGATTAGTAAAGAAGGCTTTGAGGAAATCTGTTTTCGTTCTTTTAATATTTGTTTTATAGAGTCTTCTTTGTTGTTTTTCTTTGTTTGCAGTCATTTGTCCATAATCGTTTGTACTTCTACCAGTTCATAGAACGCTTCCGCTGTAGCATCTATGTCCTGAGTTACTATATCTGCCATTAATCTGGATATTTTTTGTACATCTATATTCTGTGTGTTGTATCTTTTATGTTGCTCTCGATGCGTATTCTTTGCATTGGTGATCACATAACATTCCTATGTTATCTGTAACTGCCCAATTTTGCGGTATTATTTTGTCTGTTATGGTCTGATCAACCCAGCTTTTCCCCCTTGAGTTGATGAAGGTTGGTGGGCTATTGTGATCGTTTATTATTTTCATGCCATTTACTGTGACCCAGTTGAATAGATCTGTGCATTTTTCGTCGGTTACGTCGCTACCCCATGCTGTGTTTTTTGAGTTGAAGTCGCTGGCCATAAAGATAGGTTATTTTTAATATTATTGTTATGCTTTTCCAGATGCTGGCTTGTTCTTTCTCCTCGCTCATCGTAAATGTTCATAATAGTAATGATTTTGTTTGCTAGTTGCAGGTCTATTGTAATTGTATTATTATCCGATAGTTCTTTCCTAATGATGCTCTGCTTTATTGGATGGTCATTTATTATCATTATGGCTTTGTCTGTTTTAGTATCATTTATGAGTGTGAAGCCTGGTGGGGGTTTGGTATTGTGAAATGGTTCTTGTATTAGAATAATGTCGTGTTTGTCGGAGGTTAGAATTATATTCACTTGGTCCGTAGTTTCCCTTCCTCTAACTGCATTAAATTGTAGGACTCTCATTGTCATTGATAGTTAATCTTTTTTTTGCTTCGAGGGCATTCCTCATGTATATCGGGTATCTTGGGTCTCTCGCTTTGAGGCAGTCGAAGGTTTATGCAATGCAGGATCTGCCGTCGTGGTCGTATCCACATTTATAGCACATTGCCTTATCTTGGCGGTATTTGGCCAGGTGACCGTATCGGTTGCAGTTAAAACATATCTGCACCAGGGCGTGCTCTTCTACAAGTAGCTTTGTTAAATCAAAATAGAGATACCCTTTATATACTCAAGAAATATGGCCACAACAAAGATTTTCTATTAATTTATGATGTGGGCTAATAGAAAATCCTTGATCCAGTATTTATAAAGGAAAATTTAAATGCGGATAAATATGTTAATACTTTAGAAATGGTCCTTGATGAAGTACCATTAGATATTCTAGGAAATAGTAGATTTTTTATGCAAGATTGTTGTGTCCAATATAACGTGGATCAATTTTTTGTGGGAATATCTTAAAGATATCGTTTATTATAATGGAATTCCACAAAATGAGGTAGAACTACGCAGCAAAATTCGAAACGGATTTAACAGTGTTACTCCAGGCATGATTGCTCGTGCAGTTGAACAAATGTCTTAAAGAGAAATCTGTGTATTGATAAGGCATGAGGTAATATTGAACATTTTTTTTGAAACTAGTCATACGGGTTAACTTGTTTTTATTTTAAAATTATTTTTTTATTATGTTCCTGTTATAATTTAATAGTTGAAACTTAAATTATACTTTTTATTATCCGATTACTGTTATGTTAAAAAATGTAATTCAAATATTTATTAGTGCTCCATAACTTAATGTTTATTTAAATTCACTCAATAAGATTTATAAATATTCAAGATGAAAATGATCAGGACCGTACTTACAAAATTTCTGGTTACAGTTCATTGTCGAAGTTTTATAAAAAACATTAAGTGTGATTCATAGTTGGATAGAAAACGAAATGCAAATTTCAAAAACAAAATAAATTGAATTAGAGATGAAACATGGTATCGAAAAACTCTAAGTCGAGTACCACAAAATTTTTATTAAAGATGAAATAAGGAGGGTTGGTAACTAGTTTCGGCAAACTGCCATCATCAGGCCTAAAATATAAAGTGTTTAGGGCCGAGAGAAAAAAATAAAGTACAATTAATTAAATAAAGTACAAGGAATTAAAATAGGAGCATTGATATTACTTAATGAAATTATTATTATTAAATCACTTAAAAATCTGCGTGCACTAGAGAAATAAGGAAGTTAAAGTAAAAATTTTGTGGTACTTGACTTCGACTTTTATTACTTCATCAGTAGACCATATTTGAGATAATGGATAACCTTTTGGATTTAATCTCCTTAATGTTTAGTCAGCACTTTTTCCAGACACTTTTGGCGTTCAATAATAAAAAGTGAAAAAAAACGGTAATATTTTTGCCGTAATTTCGAGGTTTCGAAAATTTTAAGTTACAAAAATAAATTTGTATTTAGGTATACCGGGTAGACCGTATTTAATTTACGTATACAGAGATCTCGTAAACCGCAATAGATGCAATCTCGGTTAAACGGGGGAAAAGATGTGCATTTGAAAGACGAATTAATAGATCTTTTCAAAATTAAAATATCAGGTCCGATTTCCGAGATATTTGGGAAAGCTGAAATCGACGATTTTGATTTTATTTAATAAACACCTTAATTTTTATAGATAGAAAAAAACTTTTTTGTATTGAAGGTCAAATACTGCTTAATATAGCCTATCCAATTATTTAAAAATAACGTTTCGTCTTTGAAGGGCCGCCCTCAACTATTTTTGTTTAAATACAGACCTATACTTCTTATTTCATTTTTGAAATTCCCATTTTTTATTTATCCAACGATGTAGAATATTTAATTTTAAATAAAATGAATTAAAAATTGAGTCTCCTTTGAGCTACAACAACAACAATAACTACAATCAAAAAATAACAGTTATTTATGTACCATAGGTATAAACATCTGTTTATACCCGCGGTGCATATAAACCTTTATGTCATACTACTTCGTTATTGCATTCAAAATGTAAATATTTAAAAAAATCTGTTTTTGGTCTTTATTCCCGAGCGGACTATAAAGTGCATTTTGCAGGCCATATAATGAACAGAACCGTACATAGAAATTTTTTAAGTTTAGTTCATTGTCAATCCATTATAAAAAAATTAAGTGTTCTACATTGTTGAGTAGAGAAAAAATGTGGATTTCACAGATGAAGTAAAAAGTACAAGTACAGGTATTTAAAAAAAAATAGTTGAGGATGGCCCTTCAAAGAAGAAACGGTGTTTTATACAATTCGATACGTTATGTGAAGACATATTTAGCTTTCAATAAAAAAGTTTTATAAACATTTTTCCATCTTTAAAAATTAAGGTGGTAATTATTTAAAACGAAAATCGTCAATTTCTGTTTTTCTTAAAAATCTCGGAAACCGGACCTGATGTTTTAATTTTGAACAAATATTATATATTTCGGTTTATGAGATCTCTGTATACGCCAATTAAATTAGGTTTACCTTGTATAGCTTATATACTAGAGTGTATATGGTATAAGTAGCAAAAAGTAAAAGTTGGTCAAAGATTATTATCATTTTAGGGTTTTTTAGCAATGATGAATCGATTGCCGTTGTACGTTTGTCTCTATCTCTCGCCATTCTCGAGTTGAATCAGGCTAACAGAGAGACGAAAGGACGGACGGATGGACGGACAAAACCGTTTTATAAGAGATTTTTTCTTCAAAAACCGTTCGAGTATTTGAAATAGGAGTAAAAAGTATGAAGTCGTGTATGAAGAAGTAGCTGCTTAAACGTCTTTTGCAGTGCAGAAAGAGTTAATCTTCTTTTGAGGAAAGGTTAATTTCTCGTAACACTTATACGTTTTGGACTGAAATAATGAGTTAATTGCCCAAAATAATTAACATTGAAATAAATAAAAATATTATAAGTAGTATGTTTAAATTAGAAAAAATTATTAATTTTGTGCCGAACGCGCTACCTTTAAATCTGTGGATGTTATAGATTATGGAATATACGTCACCTGACGGAACTCGTTAACGAAAAAATTCGGTATCCTTACAAACTTTGACCCCAGTAACGACAAAATGTGTAAAAAAATGTATGTTCTACAAGTTAGATAGCCTGTAATTTTTCATAAAAATCCATAATTTTGTCAATTTAAAAAAATATTTAAAAATTTACTTTTTGGTAAATCTGGCAACAATGGAAAAAGTTTTGAAAATGTCAACCATGTGAAATTAAACCACAGTGTATATAAAATATAGATATAAAACTTTATTCACATATTGTTTACAACTTTGTTGGGTTCGAACAGAAATAACAAAAAAAAGGTTGTAATAAAAAAATATTTATCACTATCAGAAACAAAAGTGTCACGAGTTGTTTAAATATATTTCGAAATCTTAACTTTAATGATATGTTTTGATTTGCTAATAACCCCTAAAAAATTAAAAACAGTATTTATATCTGTCATAATCACATGCTGATTCCAAAAACTAATACAAAAACAAAACTTTAGATAGATGGCGTAATAATATATTTTGTATATAATAAGAGATTTATAACATAATTATATGGCGTTCCGTTTTGGTATTTTTTAACATCGTTTAAAAAGTAAAAAAAAAGTCTTTCGTTCAAAAATTTTAATTCCGTAATTATTCTGTTAAAGAATTAAAATTATTTATATCATAATTTTAATACATGTATTTCCATTATGAAAAACATAATAGAAATTGACGATTTAAAATTATAAAATACATAACAGAAATTTAATAATTCAAATTATGAAATACATAATAGAAATTCATAAATATTGGTAACTCTTAATATTTAATGGAAATTAAATTTCTATTATGTATTTCATAATTTTAATTCTTGAATTTCTATTATGTATTTCATAATTTTAATTCTTGAATTTCTATTATGTATATCATAATTTTAAATCGTCAATTTCTATTATAGTTTTTTCATAATGGAAATACTTGTATTAAAATTATGAAATACATAATAGAAATGCAAGAATTAAAATTATCAAAAACATAATAGAAATTCAAGAATTAAAATTACGATTTACTTAATGGAAATTGAGTTTCTATTATGTATTTCATAATTTTAATTGTTGAATTTCTATTATTTATTTCATAATTTTAATACACGTATTTCCATTATGAAAGACATAATAGAGAGTGTCGATTTAAAATTATGAAATACATAAGATAAATTCAATTTCCATTATGTAATGAGGTTGCCTATACTGCTGTAATACATTTATCCGAAAGTGCGAATTTAGGTACAAAAAAACTATACATGGATTCTGATTACGAAAATAGCATTTTTTATATTAAAGAAACGCGGAAAGATATTGGCAGACAATTTGCTAGCATAAACCCAGAATATTTAAACACTAAACACTACTTTTTATGCATACAATTTTGGAACATGAATTACCCCACACCTGAACTGTAAATAATGACTATTTATTCATTTATTAAAAATAAAACACGTATTTTATGTCTCATGATTCGATGTATTTCTCGCAAAAGCAATCGTAATAATAATGACAAATCAAGTTAACACCCTACTCGACATATATTTCGTCTTTTTATATCGAGCACATTCCATTCTTATGACTAATACCCGAAAACAAAAGTAGCTAATTCTAATTAAAAATAAAATATAAATACAGGGTGTTACAGTCGGCCAAACCTGACTTTCTTCGCGTCCTCGTGAAGAGTCTTAACGTGGTTTACCTGTAACAATTAAATTATATTAAAAAAAAACAAACCGCTGATTCTTCTTTTTTTTTCTTTTTAATGCGAGTCCTGTTCATCTTCATTAGACGATGCGGAGCTCACAGCCGTTTTGTATAACTTTAATTTTTTAGAAGGACATATTCCTTTATATCACAGTCTAGAGCGCTTCGCTACGTACCGATCGTTATCAAGTACTTTCGTTATTATGATGGGCCCTTTAAATCGTGGCTCGAGCTTGGTACTTTTACCTTCGTTAGAGCGTTTAGCTCTCCTGACGAGCACGTGTTGCCCGACTTGACATACCCTAGGAGGGACATGCTTGGCATCGTATGCCTTTTTCTGGGACGACTGCTGTTTGGCAATCCTCTCAGAAACTTCTTTCCGTAGCTTAGGTAAGTCCACAGGATTCTGTTCACAAACCTCAGCGCTAAGGAAGGCGTCGTTTACGCCCCGTGGACGATACCCGAAAAACACTTCATAAGGTGTCTTGCCAGTCGTAGAACTGACCGTAGAATTTATTGACCATTTCACTTGACTAATCAAATCATCCCAAGGCTCTTCATCCTCCACAGAAGATGTCATAGCGTCTAAGATGATTCTATTAACCCGCTCAACCTGACCGTTTGCCCTTCTTAAGATTGCAACTTATTTTGAATTTAATAATTATTGTGTAGGTGAGTACCAATTTTTTTGTCCTAATATTCAGATATTTTATTGTTTAATAATAATCTAACTGTAAAACTAGATATTAATAACTACAATTATTTATTGTTGTATATCCAAGTTTAATTTTAATTAATTTTTTTATAATTCTTTAGGAGAGGTTTTTTGGGAGGTGTTAGCAGGTTATTTGGTAGGGTAGAAGGTTGAGGAGCTGAACTACATCCAGCTTGGAATTTCTGGTATGACAGGAGGTTGAGGAGGTTGAGGAGAAGCACTGGGTTCAGGTTGGATTTCTTGATTGTCTCCTAAATAAAAATAATAAATGAAATTGTCTATCTAAACATATTGTAAACATGAAACACCTGTATTTAAAAGATAACCTAGATGTTGTTAAAATCAAAAATAATCATGGTTTTGCTATACAATTTATAAGTGGCATGTCACCAAGCTATAAATACTAAAATAATGTTAATGTTATTGTTAATGTTTTTTTTTTTTTTTTTTTTTTTTTTTTTTTTTTTTTTTTTTTCTGATTCACTATATCTCTAATGTACTGGCACTAGCACGTGTTCCACTGTTAATGGGACTCTACAGTGATCACATGAAGGTTGATGCTAACCAAGTAATGGATATGATGATGTCATGTGAGTGTGCCCAATCCTTAATCTTGTTATGACTACTTGATCTCTTCTTTTCAGAATTCTGGTACGTTGCTCAGGTATCATTGTGTGTTTGATCCTCGTCAAATGTGTATTCTGATGAGACCACTTTTCTTGCCAGAGGGTGAGTATCTTGTGTTTTATGTGTACTTTGATGTCATCTTGTCGCATTGGGATATTGTCAGTATGATCTGAGTTTGCGGCTTCTCTTGCCGCTTCATCAGCTCTCTCGTTTCCGGTTATTCCTATATGACTTGGTATCCAAATGAAAATCACTGTTTGATTGTTACATAGTAGCCAATGAAGTGTAGATAAAATATGTTCAACGAGAGGGTCTGAATTGAATGTGTCTGAAATTGATTACTGTTAAATCTAGTTTATTTGTATCTACATATTTCAGAGATTGCCAAATGGCGTACATTTCAGCGGTGTAGATACTGGAGGAGGGGTTCAGTGTCCAATGATGATTTTCTTCATCAATACAGATGGCACTGCCTACACCTTTATTAGTTTTCGACCCATCTGTATAAAGTGTAACTGCATTAGGGTATCTGTCTAAAATGGAACACATTTCTTCATAAATGAGTTGTCTAGGGGCCTCATCTTTTTTATTTTTCAGACAGTCGAAGTGTATAACTGGGGGCTTCATTTCCCATGGTGCAACTTCATATGCTCCCAGATTGTATATTTCTGGAGGTTCCTCTTCCAGCTCAGACATCAGTTCACCAATTCTAATTGTAACGGGTCTTGTTATGGTCGGCCGGTTTTCATATATTCCATGATTTTCTTCTGAAAATATATGGTGGTGATTCGGGTGATCAGGTGTGGACCAAAGCTTTATAGCGTAGTTGGCTATCAATTGTTTCCTTCTGAAATCTAGAGGTGGGACACCTGTCTCACAGCATAATGATAAGTAAGGGCTCGTTCTGAAGGCGCCAAGCGCAAGTCTCAGTCCAGAGGCTTGTATTGGTTCTAATAGTTTTAAATAATGCCCGTATTTATAGTCGAAACTCAATCTCCGACTTGAGTCGTGCTTGGCCAAGCTCTACTCAGGACTCGAGATTAGATGCATATTATAGTCCGATCTTCGTGAATTCTCGGCGAAGGAAAGACTCAAGACGCATCTCAAGCGTAAACTTAAAAGTAATTAGGTTTTCTATGTCGGCCAACATGAAAAATTTAAAAAAAGAAGAATTACTTCAAAATTGTTTGTGTATTTTATGACAATTGTGACCCATTTGCATCCCATTTGTCGTGGATTTTGATGCTGTAACACTATTTTGAGTATTTTCTTTATTGTTTGTGTGTGAATTTCGGACTTTTTTGGACTTATTAGAATTATTTTTATAAATTAAAATTGTAATTATATAAAAGTAAGTATATTCTTAATTTAAACAAAAATTTCTTACTTGATGTCGATAATTATATCAAAATTTACATAAAACAATTTGTTTCAGCCTGAAACATTACGATATTTTGTCTCTTCTGCTGCTGGTTATTGGGTATATCTATATAAATTCTCGCAACCGCTCAGCAATACATTCTGAAGCCCTTTTTATTGTGCAGGAAACAGTCGGTTGGCTTATGCCCCGTAGATCTCCACTGACCAGCTAAAACAATTTTTTTATCATTTTCACAAGATACTTATTCAAAATAAAACTTACTTGAAAATTTCTAGTAGCATAATATCGCAAACATGTTAATAATTGCAATAGTGGCGGAATTGGTAAACCTCCCCTAAATTTTTATGTATCTTTTTGGAATCCTATCGTTTGGCATATTTTCCTCCACATAGTTAAGAAATTCCAAAAAATCCTCGTGTTCTCTATAATTCATTTTCACTAATCACTATTAAAATTTTTATTCTATTACAAACACAATCGAACCACAAATAATAAGGCAAATGTCAGAAACCGCGTCTCAAGTCGAGCTCAAGACAGGTCGCAGGCTGTCTTGAGCAAGACTCCACTCGCACATGCGCAGTTGCAGCTTTTCTCAAGTTGTGGGTCTTGAGATTCGACTATGAAATACGTTCTCGTCTCAAGGCGTTCTCAAGCTCGAGCTCGGGCTCAAGTCTCGACTATAAATACGACCATAAGATATTCTCGCTGATGCATACACTATTTCATCATAATCCAGTTTAGATAGTACTATAGACTTATATAGATTGGTGAGTATTCTATTATTACTTCCCCAGTTCAGATTGGCAATCGACTTTATGATATTTAGTCTTTTCTTGCAGTCAACCACTAGGTATTTTATATGTGCTATCCAATTGAGCTTTTTATCTAAAATCAATCCTAGGAATTTGATGGACTCCCTTACTTCTAAGTTGTTGCCATAGAGGGAAAGGTTTGGTTCATTGTGTGGTGTTCTCAGTCGACAAAAACGGATGCAATGGGTTTTATTTGAAGATATTCTGAAACCACGTTGATCTGCATAGTGTACGATTCTATTGATGGCTTCCTGGAGAGTGTTTCTATATCATTCATATCGCGTGCTGCGTAATAAATAGCCAAGTCATCTACATAAAGACTTCTTCCAACTTCTGGTTGTATAACTTCCACTAATCAATTGACTGCTATTGCAAATAATGTTACACTCAGGGTGGAGTCTTGAGGGACTCCGTTTTCCAAGTCGTGTCCTTGAGATAGGTGTAGTTGACCATAGCGAATCTAAATTTTCTGTCAATCAGGAAATTGTTAATAAAAAGAGGCAGTTCTCCTTTGAATCCCCATTTATCAAGTATTTTCAGTATTCCAAATCTCCAGGTTGTATCGAATGCCTTTTCAATGTCGAAAAGTACTGCTACAGTATGATTCCTCTTTGCAAAACTCTTTTGTATGGTGTTTTCGATTTCAACCAGCTGATCTATTGTCGATCTATTTTTTCTGAAGCCCATTTGAGAATCCGAAAGTAGTTTTTTGTTCTCCAAGGTCCACATCAATCTCAAACTAACCATTTTTTCGAAGAGTTTGCCGATACAGCATGTTAGCGAAATCGGACGATAGTTGGCTGGGTTCTCAAGATCTTTTCCAGGTTTAGGTATTGCTATTATCACTGCTTCTTTCCATTGGTTTGGGTAGGAACTTTCTTTCCATATTCTGTTGAATAATTGCAATATGGTAAATTTTTTATCTTTAGGGAGCTGCTTTATGAGGTCATATGGTATTTGATCATTTCCCGGAGCTGACTTATTCACTGAAGACAGGGCATGTTTGAATTCAGCCATTGTGAAAGGATTATTGTATGAATATTTTCTGTCAATTTTGAAATCGATTGGGTTATTTTCTTCTTGAAGTTTTGTTTGTTGGAACGCTGCTTCGTAGCTATTCGTAGAACTTGTGGTATCGAATTGAGTCGCTAAGTGTTCTGCAATATCATGTCCTCCCGTGATTTCTCGACCATTCACGACTAGTATTGGGGATACTTGATATTTCTGATTTTTTGCCAGACTTCTTTGGTTGGTGTTTCAATTGTGATCGATGAAACATAAGTTTCCCATGATTTCTTTCGACTTGACAAACAAGTTTGTCTTGCCTTTGCCCTTAGTCTCTTGAAGTTGATGAAGTTTTCTTGAGTGTGAGATCTTTTGAATGCATTGAAGGCCTTCTTTTTCTCCCTTATTGCAGCAGCAACTTCATGGTTCCACCAGGGAACCCTCTTCTTTGGCACCGTTCCTTTAGATTTTGGTATGGCAGCATCTGCTGAGTAATGAATGGCTTCAGTTAATTCAGTTACTCCCTCGTTTATTGTATTTGCCAATATATTGAAATTATTCAACTTTTCCCGATACAGATCCCAGTTTGCCTTATCCGTGATCCATTTTCTTGCCCTTCTATTATCTATTTTTTGTACTGCACATTCAATAGATATTGGAATGTGGTCTGTGTTTTGTTCTTCCAGACGTTGCCACTTTAAGACGGGTGCGATTTCATATGAGCAGATGGATAAATCTATTGCTCATAGTTTATTTGATCTTGAGTTTATGAAAGTACCTTCACCAGTGTTGAGTATGACTAGGTCAAGTTCATCGATAATTCCTTCAACAGTTCTGCCCCTGGGATCGATATTCTCAGATCCCCAGAGTGGGTTGTGAGCATTAAAGTCCCCTAGAATCAAAATAGGAAGTGGCAGTTGTTCTATGCAGTTTTTCAGTTCTTCTCGGATCCAGTTGAAGTCGGGTAAATATAAAAATTACATAAAGTCATTTTATATGGATGTTTGATTTTAACAGCAACTGCTTGTAGGTTGGTGAGGAGTAAAACTTCTTCCACTTGGAGGTTGTCCTTAACAAAGGTGATCACACCTCCTCTGGCTCTTAGATTGGGAATTACATCTTTTCTGAATAACTTATATCCTATGAGGGTAAAATTTTCATTGGGTTTCAAGTGTGATTCTTGTAAACAGATACAAAATGGCTTTTCTTCAAGGATTAGGGTCTTGAGTTCAGTGTAATGATGTTTGCAACCATTACAATTCCATTGAATTATGTTTTCGTACGTAGCCATTGGGAGTGAAATAGATGAGATAGATAAAATAAGTAGGTAAAATATATGAATATATAAATAATGTTGGTATATAAAATATATGTGCATGTCTAAAATCAGTGTAAATAGTTTTATTTTATGTCGGTAGCATTAAAATATAATTTTAATATCACAAGGAATGTTTGAATTCAGACTAGAGAGGATCCATCTGAGCCGTATCCATCTGGGAGTTTTGGGTATTGGAGGAGGGATTTACTTTTCTAGGTTTGCCTTTCGGCCAACCTTTTTTTGTCTTCTTTTGGGGTTTATGTTGATATTCAGAAAAAATCTCACTCGTTATCGAGTCTACATCTGAGCTATCGTTTCTGTCACGTTTAGATGCCTGGGACACAGGACGACTGAAAGCATAATCTGGGGGTGTTCCTGGGAGTGTGGGATTAAATCGTCTAGGATAAGACGATGTACAGGGTGGTGGAAAGAAATTATCTTTGAGAGCATCAATCAGAAGCGGGAGAAGTTCTTTGACTATATCATGGGGAGATGGATTTGAACGAGGAGTGGAGGCTTGGGCATAAGATGTATTTGGTTTTGGGGTGTGTACAATGACTTTCTTTCTTGCTTCACTATAGGATATATCATCTTTGATTTTCATCTCTTGAAGTGCAATCTCCTGTTTGTATATTGGGCAGTCTTTTGATCTAGCGGAGTGGGTACCTTCGCAGTTTACACATTTGATTGGCTGTGGACATGGGGATTCAGTATGAAGGGCATTTCAACATACACAAACTTGATCTTTTGTGCATCTTATAGCAGTGTGGCCAAAAAGTTGGCATCTGAAACATCTTAATGGAGATGGGATGAACGGTCGAATTTTTAGACAATAAAAGGCAATTTTGACTTCTCTTGGTAGCGTGGGGGAATTATATGTCAATATATGATTAGGTGTATCGGTAAGTATACCTTCTGTCTTACTTTTTATTCTTGTATTCTCCTGACCTCAGTAGTGCCTATATCTTTTAATTCCTCTAATATTTCTTGTTCCGTACAGTTTAGGAGGTCTCGACAATTTACAACACCATTAGCGAAGTTCAGCCTCGCATGGGGGACACTTCCACGTCGTAATCTAGAAATTTTGTCATTTTTGATATCTGTTTAGATTGAGCTGCAGATGTCGTTTCGATGAGTAAACCTTCTTTGATCTTTCTTAAATTTTTCACATGTCCAACTTGTCCATAAATGTATTTCTGAATCAAGAAGGAATTTGTTGAAGCAAAATCTAACTCTTTCCTCTTCACGACCAAGAACCGATATTGTGGTAACATCCCTTGGCTCGTGTTGCTGTTGCCTCTGTTTTGAGAGGGAGGCACCTCTGTTGGGGTTTTTTGGTTTAAATTTGCCATTTGATTCCCACGAGAACTATAATTATTAAAACTATGTTTTCTACAAAAAGATTGTAATTCTTACTTTATAATAATGTTAAGCAGATCTTACTTTTCAATTGAGGTATAATTAGCGCTGTAAAGATAAGTCTTTTATAAAATAATATTACAAGTTGAGCTTTACGACAAGTATATTTCTTATCTGACATTCGTTGTCAACTTACTGACAAAGTGGTCACGTCAAGTGAGTTTACATTAAGGTATGTCTTAATATTAGAAGCCCCACGAGATCTTTTCATATTTTTGGATTTTCCATTCTAGAAAGCACATATAACCAAACATATAATATTGCGCGAACGGCGAAATGTCACTGTCAAGTGTCAATAAAGAGCAACTTCACTTACGTCAGTTCAGATCCGAAAAAGCGTTGTTGCCCGATCACTATTTACTTAACGAGAGAAATAAATTGTTTCTGTCTACCGGACAGTAATTTTTAAATTTATTGGGTAGTTACTTACTGAGAGCACGAACGGTAGAAACTATGGAAATATAGTATAAAAAGTGCAGTATATAATAAACAATGCAATAAAAAAAATAATAAAATTGAGATTATGGATAACACTTGTACCAAAGTTACTTTTTTCCGTATTATTTAAAATATGTAAATTAAATCGTCACGGCACTGGAGTAAAATTAAATTAAAATTGTGAATAAAAGGCCAGTCGTACCAGTTGAACCGTCGCCAGGCAGATGGAGACACTCTCGTCTCTGCTTCTTAGACGCTTAAGTTCGTATCGAGTAGGGCAATTCATACCGTTGTCGGGAGCTGCAGAGGCAGCGAGAAGCCAGACTTGCTGTGGCCGTCCCAATTGGAACAGCAGTGCAGTCCGTCGACCTTTAGAGATAGGTCAAGCTGACGCCAAGTTCAAGTTGTACCGGAGTCTAGAACCGTCAGTCCGACTACACCACGCCGCCAAGCCAATCGTCCGTTACACACCTTTTCTCCGCCGGATTTTATTGGTAATAATAAAAGTTTTATTTAATAATATTTGTTTTGAGATTTAACATCCCAGCAGCTAATACCCAGGTACTTAACCCAGTAGGGCAAGTAAAGCCCGCCCTTCTGGCCGCCAGTGATTTTGATCGATACCATAACGACCCCTGGAGTATTTCTTTCTCCACTGACACTGCCCGTGCAGTGGCCTTCACACTCTAAACGGAAGGTGGCGCCCGATGCAATCCGAAACCTGGACTAAGGAGCCAAAGTGACCCGCAACGACCGAAGTGTCGTCGCACAATCCATAATCTCAAATGTGGTCTAATGGTGAGGTAGTAAAACTCAAAATCCTGTACTACAAAATTTTAATATCTCTTTGATAGAATTGGGAGGAGAGGCTTTAAATTACAAAAGCCGCGGCGACTATTTTCGGCATTATGCCATCATCAGGCCTATAATATATAGTGTAAGAAAACGAAAGATACAAGATTAGGAAGAGTTACCAAACTAAATACAATCAAAATTAATATATATTAAAACGTTTTACGAAAATTGTGAGCACAAGTAGGAAAATAAACTAAATTAAAATGGAGGTAACAAAGGGATGGTGGTACTAAGAAAAAGGGATTATTGGGGTAAAGTAAGAGGAAGGAGAGTGAAAGGATAACACCCCATGGTGTTATGTGAAAGCCACATTATGAGTAGATTAAACGAAAGTGAGGAAAATTCCGGCGTGTTGTTCGGCACAGTGCGGCACCCGTGTTAATGCACGTAAAATGCGAAATATAACAAAAGTACTACTGCGTGGGAGGGCGATCCTATAGGAGGCCTACCCAGTAGACAATAATAAATGCAGCTTAAAACTGCTAACTTGGAGATAAGAAACTTACAATTTTTATAAACGGAAACATCAGACGTCGTGTTCACAAACGGCGCAATAGAACGTTGTGAAGTTAAAATTATTCAAAAATTCAAAAAAATAATGAAATTAAATAAACTTAACAAAGTTAAAACCTAAATGGAGGCGCTATAAATAACAATTATAGAACGAAATAATAGTTTACGAACAATATTATTTCAAAATTTTTGTAAAAAACAATAATTGAGTATGTGACATCAGGATACTGAATGCAGGCGCGAGGGAGGGAACATTATAACACGAAGAAAAAGAAGAAAGAATTCGGAGTGAACTGACAGTGACAGTTGGGAAGAGAAGAATGACAGATGACAGAAACAAGGTTATATTGACTAGAAATCAAAAATAAAACCGGACACGGTGGCCAGGTTGGTTAGAGCACTGGCCTTTATACTTGGTCATTGTTCGGGTCGTGGGTTCGAGTCCCATGAATCTCAAGTGGAATTAAAGTCAGATAAGACTTTTGGCAAGTGCAAAAAGGTATTTGTGCCATGCGCAGCTTCATTCACGCCGGTAACCAGGCCGGATGAGATCGGATATCTCGTGGAACTGATAGGGGTTGGTGGCACAATTACACACTTGCTAGTCGGTAGATCACCTGAATGACAAAGGCATAGTCCTCGGTTTAGGGTGATTGAGGACCGTGGTTCGGAGTCCACGATAAGCTGTAGGTCCCGTCCAGATTAGCCTTAGTAGCAGAAAAGAGACGTTAAAATTACTAGCAAGCAAGCAATCAAAAATAAAAATAAACAGGAGGAAAGAGTTGACTCGTAATGACAAATACTTGCTAAAAAGGGGGATAGAGAAAGGTGATTAGAAGAAGATAGATGAGGTAAAAAATGGACGGACAGGGAAAAGACTAAAGCAGATCATTGAAAATATCAGAGAGGAATATATAGTTGTCTTTAGGTCTAATTTATTCGTTGAGACAAGAAGTAGAATTACTGAGAAGAGAAGCATTAATCTCAAACATTTCAAGTAGATTCAGTTTATGGCTTTTACCAATATCGTGAAGGAGTTTAGAATCATTTATGGAAAAAGAGTGGTTCGTGGCAATGATGTTATTTGCGAATGAGGACGGAGTGTTAGTAACGTCTGAGTTCTTGTATTTGTCAATGTATCTAATATGCTGTATTATTCCAGTTTCCAATCTTCTACCTGATTGACCGATGTAGATAGCATTACAGTCATGGCAACTGAGTTTGTAAACTCCGGTTTTGTGAAGAAAGGGTATCTTATCTTTAGTGTTGACGAGGAAGGACTGGATATTGGAATTCGTTTTAAAGCTACGTTAATGTTAAATTTCTTGAAAACTTTAGCCAATTTATAAGAAATATTACCTATGAAATTCAGGGATCCGTAATAGGGCGAAACATCTCTAGTTTCGATAGAAATGTGCGGAGCATTTAATTTAAATTTAATAAAGAATTTAGAGTACATTTTGTTAATCATTTCTAAAGGGTAATTATTATTGATTGCCAGTTTTTTGAAAATGTTGATGTCTGAGGTGAAGGATGACTGTGAGACAGGAATAGAAAAAGCTCTGTGAAAAAGACTGTTAAAAGCAGCTAATTTATGTGAGGTGGGGTGATTGGAGAAAAAATTAATTAAAGTGTCAGTGGTAGTTGGTTTCCTGTAAATGTCAAATTCTAAACGAGAGTTAGAAAGGTTCTTTGAAATAAGTAAGTCAAGGAAATGGAGTTTATTATCAGATTCAAATTCAATGGTAAACTTAATCCGAGGATGTAATGTATTAATGTAAGTCAAATAATCTAACGCTTTGAGTACCTTGAAACAATACAAGGCAATCATCTACATAACGAGAATAGAAACAGATATTATGTTTGAAAGTCGGGTAGTCAAGATAGGTAAGTTCAAGGTGGTTTATGAAAATTTCAGCTAATAGGGGAGAGAGGTTGGAACCCACAGCTAAACCTGAGGTTTGTCTATAATGGTCAAATTGGAAGAAGTTTTGTTCTAAAGTAAGTGTGAGGAGAGAGGAGATATCTTTAGTGATGATAGGGTTGATATTATTGTTACGTAGGAGAATACAAGTTGACTGCATTAATCAGGAGGGATACTTGGAAAAAGATTCGATATATCTAGGGAAAGTAGAAAAGAATTGTGAGGGACCCCGATGGTGGAAAGTTTCTTAGTTAACTGGAGGGAGTTTTTTACTGAAAATTCGTTTTCAAATTTAGAGATGTTCTCGATAATGGGTCCTATGATTGAACGTTTGCGTTATCCGTAACGTACATGTTAGGCCGAGTTTTAACAGCAACGAGGCAAATTCGTATGACGGAATGTTTATCATAATACATTACTGTTATTTTCCGCCTGTTATGTTCCATTTAACATATCTCCTCAACAGCCTCGAATAACATGCCGTTAAGTACCCAACGTCCATGTTACCACTTTATTTGTTTAGATTCGATTTTAAATGGAGATGTTAATTAATTCACATTTAATACAAGAATTAGAGAATGAAATAAGAAGGTACATAAGCATTATTTCTCCACGATCATTACTGAATGTATGAATTCTGAAATCATTTTTAATAATAGAATTTAATATTCACACTCTAGAGTCTGAATATTTATTCTATAATACTTGCCTCTTATGAATTTTGCATGTATTTTCATTCTTTATCAAGGTAAAGAATGGATTTTCTGTAATCGAATTAAACAATATCGATTGCCATGGATTTCAAAAGTGTCACTGTCAGATATAAAATGGCGACGGTAATAATTATTTTCAAACAAGTTTTAATTTAAACAAAATAATGAGTGAAAAATCAAGTGAAGTAGATATAGAATTTAATAATATCTGAAATTGCAAATTATGAAAAAACGCCAATGCACCAGATTTTAATTTCGGTAAGTGTACCACAGCACTATAAATATTAATACAATGTAATACAAATATGTCAACAAATAACTTGTGTTCAGATTTAATTTAATTTTGATTTATACTTTTGATCGAGGAGAAAATATAGTCTGTTACTCGGTCAGAATGAAAAAATTCGACACTCGTGGTTCCTCACACTCGCTTTCGCTCGCGTTCGGAATTTTCCACTCGTGTCGAATTTTAATGAATGAATTATGGAGTACAAAAATATTATACATAATAATTTTCTATTTAAGAACTGAATTTAACATCCAAAAAAAGGCATATTAGAGGCAATAATCATTTTAAATCATAGCAATAAATTCTTAAAATATATTTGAATCTGTTTTTTATTTATATGGGTAGAATTTTTATTTTTGATCTAATATATTTAATTATTTTTCCCGTGAGAATAATTTTTTTTCCTATCAAGTTAAGTAGCTCCTCATACTGTCACATTTGTTTTCCCTAATATTTTCTCTACATTAAAATGAAAAATGAACTGCAAAAAACTCTAACCTCTTTGTTGTTGTTTTCACATTTATAAAAACGAGAAAACGTCATTTTTGGAAATGAAGTGAAGTTAGGTACATCTTGTGCGCACGCGCAAAAACGCAAATAAATACTTTCTTCCATTCGTAACAGCCGGCTTAACATCTGCTGTTATCGACTCCTTCAATCATACCGATATGACATCTACTGTTGTTTTATACGTTACATACTCCCCGTTAGCATAACATAACAGATTTGTGTTAAAATTAACGTAAACGTTTAATCATAGCACCCGATGTGATTGAAGAAGCAGGGGAATTTAAAAAACTCACGACCGGTACAATAGGGATATGTTGTTTGTGGATTTTAGGAAGACCGTATAAAAGGGGCGTTTTCGGAGGCATGGGGCAGAGAAAACAGTGATTCGAATTGAAATGGGTAAGGGTGTCATTATGTCATTCTTCTTTTCCCAACTGTCACTGTCAGTTCACTCCGAATTCCTTCTTCTTTTTCTTCGTATTATAATATTCCTTCCCTCGCGCCTGCATTAAGTCTCCTGATGTCACACACTCAATTATTGTTTTTTACAAAATTTGCGAAATAATATTGTGTGTAAACTGTTATTTCGGTCCTTGATTGTTATTTATAGCGCCTCCCTTCAGGTTTTAACTTTGTTAACTTTATTTAATTTCATTGTTTTTTTGAATTACACACACTTTTATTTTATTATAATTGTCACTTGTCAATAATTTTAACTTCACAACGTTCTATTGCGCCGTTTGTGAACACGACGTCTGATGTTTCCGTTTATAAAAATTGTAAGTTTCTTATCTCCAAGTTAGCAGTTTTAAGCTGCATTTATTATTGTGTACTGGGTAGGCCTCCTATAGGATCGCCCTCCCACGCAGTACTACTTTTGTTATATTTCGCATTTTACGTGCATTAACACGGGTGCCGCACTGTGCCGGACAACACGCCGGAATTTTCCTCACTTTCGTTTAGTCTACTCATAATGTGACTTTCACATAAAACCACTCTCCTTCCTCTTACTTTACCCCAATAATCCCTTTTCCTTAGTACCACCATCCCTTTGTTACCTCCATTTTAATTTAGTTTATTTTCCTACTTGTGCTCACAATTTTTGTAAAACGTTTTAATATATATTAATTTTGATTGTATTTAGTTTGGTAACTCTTCCTAATCTTGTATCTTTCGTTTTCTTACACTATATATTATAGGCCTGATGATGGCATAATGCCGAAAATAGTCGCCGCGGCTTTTGTAATTTAAAGCCTCTCCCCCCAATTCTATCAAAGAGATATTAAAATTTTGTAGTACAGGATTTTGAGTTTTACTACCTCAATAATAAAATTAAATAAAAAAATATATTATTTTTAATTTAAAATATTTTTAAATTTAAAATATTTTTAAATTTAAAAATGTAATTTGACAGATATTCACCATATTTATTTTATTGCGACAAAAACAAATGAAATTTATATGTAGATGGTAATGTCTAATGGATCTTTAAGAGACCTTTAAAATTAACTTAGTGAGCTGTCCAACTACCCAATTTTGGTTTTAACGACTCATAGCGCGCTAAAGGTTCTTTAAATATTTAAAGATCGTTCTATCTACCGGCTATAAGTCCGTAAGATTAGTCCGCGCACGCACGCCTCCTTCTAAATCCGATTGAGAGTAAAAATAGGGAAATATTAGCGAGTTCTATTTCATTTAATATTTTAGTGGCAGCAGTTGAAACCGAATCGTCAACAACAGCAACACGCAGAGAAAACCGTATGAAGGAATATTGGTGAGACATTGTAATTTTAAGATCTTGATTTGATTAGTTGTATTATCAAAGTTCTATTTCACCGCTAGGAATTTTTGCACCAAAGGGAAAGAAATCGACAGAACGTACCTGCGCTGAGTTTTCACAGAGTATTCTCTGTCGACGCGTTGTCCTGATTATTTAATTCTTTTGCCGTTTGGTATGCGAGTAAGGTTGGTTATTTTCTAAGTTTTTATTTCGTTTAAGCCCTGTGTGGCGTTATATCTCTCAGAGGTACGTAAACATCAACTTCTATGTTTATCGAATGTCTTCCTAAAATGACACAATTTTTATGCTATTAATAAAGTAATTTTTCTGTTTCGACACTTATTAGATATCCTTGAATACCGTACCTTCATTTTGTGGTTTTATTCTCTCTTCTATTCCATTTGTGTCATGATCGTGACTTCTGTACTGAATTTCGTCTAAGTGTGTATGCTTTCTTGGTTATTTTCTATCAGAAATTCCATTCTTGATTGATTATATCGCTTTGTTTTCAGTCATCCTTATTTTTGCTATTTATTTGAGACTTTTTTCGGATAATTTCTTTGTTATTGTTTACTTTTCTGACATTTGCTTCTGCGTGTTATCTGTCATCGTTCTGTCATAAGTAACATACCTCCTTGGATTAATATTTAGATTTTGTTGGATTATGATTTATGGTTAACCACTTGCGCTGTCATTTTTATGTGAACGCGTATAACGGTGTATTTCACGGCATGATTTTTATCAATGTTATTGATTTTTCGGTGTAATTTTTCTAACGCAGTAGCAGCCTGTTTGAAGTCTAATATAGTGCGCCTTGATCTTGTAGTGTGATTGGCTGTGTTTGGTCACGTGACGGTCAGTATTTATTTGATTGTTTATAGACATTTTTGACAACCGGTTTTTGGTTGGAAGAGGAAGGAAACCTAGTTGTTGGGAGATATTTTCTCGTGTGAAGGTTGTTTGAATTCCTCGTGGTTGATGAGTTATAAAGTTTGTGGTTGACAACTTTAATGAAGATTATGGGGTTATAGCATCCGGCTGTAAGTAGTCTATTCTAGTACCCAGCTACTTCTAGTATCCGGCTGTAAGTACGATATTCCTATGTCCAGCCACTTCTAGCATCCGGCTTTAAGTAGTCTATAGTTGTGATCAGCTTCTTTTAATATCCGGCTGTAAGTAGGCTATTCTGGTATCCAGCTACTTCTAGTACCCAGCTACTTTTAGTATCCGTCTACTTTTAGTATCCGGCTGTTAGTATCTAGTATTATTCTAGGGACCAGTTTTTCTAGTATCTAGTTATTTTAGGCTACACGAATATTTTATCATTTTTTTTTTTATATATCTACAAGAGTTCTTAAACGTTTAGGGGGGTAGCGCATAATTTCATGTCGAAGGATTGTTAGTCCTTCTTTTTCTTTTTTACGTCTCGCCCTTCAGATAAGAGAGGTATGGGAATCATACTAAAAATTGGGTAGTGATTTTTCAATGGATAAACACGTTTTGGGGTCCCTAGAATACGATTTTGATATTTTCCCGATGATGTCTGTGTGTGTGTGTTAGTGTGTGTGTGTGTATGTTTGGATGGATGTTGTAGTAACGATAACTCAAAAACTACTGAATTAAAAAATTTGAAATTTTGCATACCCTAGATTAGATCTGATTAGATTTTGGTGCCAATCGGACAACCGGAAGTGGCAGTTGCTATGAGTGATGACGCCAATACCAAACAAAATTTCAATAAGGTTTTACACATATATTTTGTATACACCATAGTTTATTTTCGTATCATTAAAATTTTCAAAAATTTTGCCATTGTTGCCAGATTTTAAAAAAAGTAAATTTTCTTCATACTTTTTTGTGCCAACGTGTAAATTTTTGATTCAAAAATGGCGAGAGGTCATGTGCTGGCCACATCAGATTTATTTAATATTATTTGGGATTAATGTAACGTTTTAACTTTTCGGAAGCGGAAATTAATTGAACTTTATTGACCACCGTGAAAAGACTAACATTAACCAATTTATTCGTTGTTTTTGGTACCAAAATCGCCTAAATAATCATTTGTTTAATCGCAATGTTTTATCTCTAAAAGCGCTCTATTTATTTTCTTTTTTGGGGAATTTTAACATTAACTTAAATGTTTGTTTTTTTAACACAGGTAGATTATCATATATAATACAACGAGTGGCATCTTGACTATCGATAATCCCATAAGTTATTTCACGAAACGTGTTGTCAAATATTAATTTCACGAGTAAGTAGGACGAGTGAAATTATTATTTGGCAACATATTGAGTGCATTAACTTATAAGATTATCGATAGACAGGATACCACGAGTTGTATTCAATAGATTATATCACGAATTAATGACATTTAAAAAAAAAATTACAGTTCAATAATTTACATATACAGTTGTAACAAAGTTACTTTTTTTCGTATTATTTAAAATATATAAATAAAATCGCGCACGGCACTGGATTAAAATTAACTTAAAATTGTGAATAAAAGGCCAGTCGTACCAGTTCAACCGTCGCCAGGCAGATGGAGACACTCTCGTCACTGCTTCTTAGACGCCGAAGTTCGTATCGAGTAGGGCAATTCATAAGGAGCGCCTATCTGTAGCTCTGCGTGCCGTGTTAGTTCATATTAATGACCGGTTGGTGGCACTCATAAAAAATGAATTCCCGCTATTTTTCAACTTTTTATGGATAAAAATTGTGGTTGGGTTCTCTGATTCTCGCTTGCGTGTTATCAAGTTGATTAAAGCTTCTTTTATTTTACTTACAAATATTTATATTATTTATTTGTATTTCTTTTATTTAATTTAATATATACTTTTATTGTTCATTAATATGATTGTGTGTATAAAATTTGTTCGAAGATTTTTTCTAGTTAATCATATTTAAATCGACACATTAAAAATGTGCACAACATAAAAAAGAATCAAATAATTAACTACATTTACGAAATGTTAGTGTATACAGTGTGACTCAAAAAGTCTGCACCATATGGGAAAACTTTTTATTATTCATTTGACAGAAAATTTTATTCTTGATTAAAGTTGGTGCATTGCGTAAAACTGCAATTATGAGCGTCAAACTTTCAAATTTCTAAATGGTATACGCAGGGACGGGCAAAAAATAGGAATTTTGACCAAAAAGTACCCTTATTTTTGTAATTATTATATTCTTTGTTTTTATTTCAATTTTAAAAAGCTTAATCTTGTTTAGTTTAGGTTTGATTTTACACCTTTAAGATTAATAACCATTATTTTGTAATTTTTATTTTTTTTTATTTTAATTTTCAAAGCTTCATTTTGTTTAGTTAGTTATTTACATTTTGGCACTAAAAACGTTTGGGTATCATTTTTTTTACCAATTTTCTTCCATTAAATCATGATGGTAGTTTTTATGTACCTGTCTACAGGGTGAAATTTCAATTTTGCACCAAGAAAAAACAAAAAATCATAGAAATTTAAAAAAAATTCCGAGAATGATGTGAAAATAACGAAAAAAACTAAATTTTTTTAACCAAAATGTATTATAGTGATTGAAGGAAGGCCCCTCTAAAGTGCATCCGAAATGATATAATTTTGAGCTAGACTAAAAACATAAAAAAATGAATTTTTTGCGTAGGAGGCTGTGATTTTAGATCTGAGTGTAATTTTTAATTCTTAACAACTTTCCTAAATAAATTTTTTTGATGTTGTCAATTATAAGGGCACTTACTTTGGCCAATAAATTCCTATTTTTTGCCCGCCCCTGTATATCGTCTAGAAATTTGAAAGTTTGACACTTGAAATAGCAGTTTTACGCAATGCACCAACTTTTATCAAGAATAAAATTTTCTGTCAAATGAATAAGGAAAATTTTTCTCATATATGCAGACTTTTTGAGTCGCACTGTATATATAGTGTATATATTATTGTAATTTTAACTTTGGCACAGCAGCAGGTATTTTTTTACTTTAAATCACACTTTTAATCTTAATTATAATTTTAATGTATTTATTTGTTTTTAAAATATATTTTTTATGAATACCCAATGCATATATTTTATAAATTATATTATTTCACAGAAAAATCTTTTAATAATAAAAAACAAGAATATAATATATATTTTCATTATAATAAAAACAGTCAATTAAAATCTAGACTATAGATCAATTTCTTCTATAATATAAACGTCATATATTGTTATTAAAACTGTTATTAAATATCACCCTCTAGGTTATAAACAAAAATAAATAATTACATATTTATCTATTTCTAATAGTCTACGAAACTGATTTTATTTACATCGTGAAATTGACTTTTAAACGGTAATTTTAGCGAAACGCATGCATAATGGTGTTTAACAATTTTTGAAATACGCGCGTTTTAAGCGAAGTCTCCAACCTTTATCCAAAATCACAACCGGCATGCTGCGCTCCGGATAGCTGCTCCTAATTCATACCCTTGTCGGCAGCTGCAGAGGCAGCGAGAAGCCAGACTTGCTGTGGCCGTCCCAATTGGAACAGCAGTGCAGTCCGTCGACCTTTAGAGATAGTCCAGAACCGGTCAGTCCCGACTACACCACGCCGCCAAGCCAATCGTCCGTTACACACCTTTTCTCCGCCGGATTTTATTGGTAAAAATAAAAGTTTTATTTATTAATATTTGTTTTAACATCCCAGCAGCTAATACCCAGGTACTCAGACCCAGCAGGGCAAGTAAAGACCGCCCTTCTGGCCGCCAGTGATTTTGGTCGAAACCATAACGACCCCTGGAGTATTTCTTTCTCCACTGACGCTGCCCGTGCAGTGGCCTTCACACTCTAAACGGAAGGTGGCGCCCGAGGCAATCCGACACCTGGACTAAGGCGCCAAAGTGACCCGCAACGACCGAAGCGTCGTCGCACAGTATAAAAGCAATGACAAAGATGACAGTTTACTTACTAGATTTTTAGCATTAAAAGTACCAAGTGTGATTATCAGTTATTAGTCAGTATATGGTAAATGATTATCGATTATTAATCAAGTAACAATATAGGACATTATTACATTATGAGTGATATAATCACTGTAACATTTAATTTTTTTTTTTATATTATTATTCATATTGATATTTTGATTTTGTGCGCTACGATTAATTTTTCGTTTCTGTATTCATTAGTGGTGTGAAGTTACTAACTTCTAAATAAATCTTTATGTGTATTGGAATGTATTGTCTCAGTTTAGCCGTTTAAGAGGTAAATCTAATTTGAAATCAAGAAGAGGATACAACGGCTTGGCGCCCATTAATATTCGATCACTTTTTAACCCACTCCCATCTCCACTACAGAGTGACACCGAAGGCTTAACGGTTGAGATCGACAACCCATACACTGTAACTCTGGGTTTGGAGGTAACAGTTTTGTTTCCGAATTAAAGAAAATCGCCAGAACATACCTGCACTGAGTTTTCATAGGGTATTCTCTGCCGACGCGTTAATAGAGGAAACTAGAGCAATGTCATTATCGAAGTAGAACTTTGACCGTCTTCGTAGAAATTTTTGTGTCCGCTTTACTTATGAATTGCACGCGTTGTCTCACTACTTGCTAACCGCCGCCGTTTACTTCCGCTTAGTTTGCTTAATTTATCAGTCTCGCATCCCCCTGTAGATATTGCTTACTAATAAAACTCGTTGCACGCCCTTCCTGTTCCTCTTAGCCTGCTTCCTGTAAGTTTATTTCTTTTTAGATAATAAAGATAATTATTTTGTTACTTGGCGTTTTCATTTTTTTTTATCATTCTTATTTTTCATATAATTCCGAGGATCACCATCCTAGTAGCGAATAGCCAGGCATCAGACGCAGTGACAACAAGTAAAAGCTGTCCTACTGACCATCAAACAGGTTTGTCCTCACCATAACGACCCCTGAAGTATTGATTTCTACATTGACGCTACCCGGAACAAGTGACCTTCACAGTATAAACGGAAGGTGGCGCCCGAGGCAATCCGAAATATGGACTAAAGCACTAAAATACCAAAAAGGTCCATATAAACTTAACGATATGATTAATGAAATAAATATACAAATGCACATTAATCCGGTATTTTCTCCTCGCCAGATAGCCAAAGAGGACTGAGAGAAGAAAATAAAGTAGAAGCATTGATATTACTTAAGAAAATTTTTATTATTAAATTACTTAAGAATCTGCGCGCACTAGATAAAAGGGGAACTTAAAGTAAAAAATTTGTGGTACTCGACTTACTGTCAGTAGATAGAACGTTCATTAACTTTAAAGGTTCTGTAACTAACGACAATGACGATTAGATTGGGACAATTGTACAAGATATAAACTTGTGAAGTTTTATTCTAAACGTCATTACATTTACTTACAGAATCTTTAAAGTTAATGAACGTTCTATCTACTGACAGTTAGAGTTTTATTACTTCATCAGTAGACCATATTTGAGATAATGGATAATCTTTTGGATTCAATCTCCTTAATGTTCAGTCAGTAGTTTTTCTAGACACTTTTAGAGTTTTCGAAAAAAACAACTCTTATAAGATGGTTTTGTCCGTCCGTCCGTCTGTCTGTTAAGGTATTATTACATTATGCCATTTTCGAGTCTATTTTGCTGCCTGATTGTTCATGCATGAAATTAAAAACAAATGCGCAAGCGCGCGAGCCTAATCTGTCGCCTGTTTCATGCATCACAATAATTGGAATTGGTTCTATTTTCTCAGACTGAATATGCGCCTTTTCAGTAACTTTTTCAGGGGAGTCAGGTTTGCCAACAGAAAATGTGTGTTGGCTAAACGTCTGTTTGACAAAATGCTACGTCAACGTCAGTAACAGGTAACAGCTAACAGATACCTTCCAGTCATCGTTTTGCTCACGTTGGATTGTTATATTTGTGTGTTGTAAATTATTTTAACGAAATGCAAGGAAAGGAACTCAAGAAAAAAAGGCCCGCTACCAGGTAACCATATAAACAATATATACCAAATTATCTTAACTATGAATGGTAAAATTGTTTGTATTTTGCTATTAATTGTTTGTATTTTATTAATACAGTAAGCAACACTTCTGGTCTACTGAAACAGCTACTCGGTTAATTGAATGAAAATTTTCCTTGTATTTATAATCCTACGGTGAAGGATTATCACAATCGTAAAAAAACAAGGCATATGACGAAATTTGCCAAAGTTTAAATGAACTTTTTCCAGCTTAAAAATTTACTGAATCTTTAATAAATTCAAAAATTCACACCCTAGGAGCCAATTTATGGCAGAAATCTGAAGCATCACGAGCTTCGCGTGACGATGTTTATGAACCAGTTCTTTGGCGTTTCCAACTTTTATTATTCCTTCAGGATACATTTAAAGTTGTGAGTGAAGTAGAATCGAACCTCAGGAAAAACTTAATTTTCAGGTAAAAACTTACTTATCCTTAAAAGTAACTATGGTTTAAAAGCGAATGAAATATATACAGGGTGGTCCTCCGGTAACGCCTCGGTCTGTAGACCAAAAACTGAGCACTTTTTTAAAATCTGTTTTTACAGTGAAATTTATATCAAAAAAGACAATAATCCATAAATATTTTAAATTATATAGTATTCTCAGGAAAGTGAAACATATGAAGGCCATATATTTTTTTAAATGGAACACCCTATATTTTTTTATATTTTTAGACTCGTCCCGAGATGTTGATTTCAAAAACTATTACGCTTATATTCTAAAGTAAATAGTTTTGAATTTACAGACTATTGAAAATCGCATTTTTTCAATTTTAAGTGATTGCTCCGGCCAAACGACATAAAATCGGATAAAACGACTTACATGTCCCTGTCTTAAGTTTTTGACTTCTACTTGATGGCATAAAAACAAAATGTATATAGGATCATCAAAAGTACGCAAATTTTGATCACTCTGTATATATTTTCTTCTTACGCCATCAAGTAGAACTCAACCCAATAAACACAAGTACGTGAAATTCTCATTTTTAAAATGTTTAAAAGCTATTTTAACGTTATACGTTGAAATTTCGACGAATATTTTTACGTTTGTTTATTGTTTATTGTAAATACCAGTAAGAGTGTTATTTTAGTCGAATGAAGGAGGTTATTTCAACTATCCCATAATAACGTACTGTGATACGTTGTATAAAAAACGTTTTGCAGCTTACGTTTACCATTTAAATAACGTCTGTAAGCAATTACAAATGGGGGGTTTTTGGTTGGAATGGTATCTTCATCATAACCTTCTGATTCTAAGGTATATTTCACGTTGTTTAAATATTCGCAGCTCACCTGACGTTTTTTCAACTCAATAAAAATTTTAGTCAATAAACTAGAGAACAAACTTGAATAACAAACATTATTATTTTAGTTATTTGATAATAAGCATACTAATGGACATTGTTTAAATAATGTTTTACTCCTCATGTTTTTTCTACTAAGCCGGTTCGCTTTGATGGATTATACACCAATAAATGACTGTGTCCGTGTTACCCATCAACCTACGATAGCTGGTGTTACTATCTGTCATTTTTGATTTACATAAAAATAGGTTCGAGTTGGATTTTGAAACTATGAATTCTGACAAAGTGAAACTGATGTAATGATTCCTATACGGATGAAACATGTGTATTCTAATGGTTAAAGTGGATAGTTTTCAAAAACTTACTCTCTCTGTCTTGACACCTTCAAATGTTACCTGTTTAAACGATATTAATTTACGTTACCAAAAATATATTATCGGGCGTAATATAACAAGACCTCGTTTATGAGCGAATAATTTTTTTCTATTTTTCCAAAAATAGTTTAAAAACTTAACGAGTTTAATTCGGAGATTGATGTTTAGCTCGAGGGTTTTATTCTTTGAACATTCGAATTTAACGAGTTGAATTTTCTAAAATAAAACTATTTAAGGAAAAATCGAAAAAAATTATTCGCTCATAAACGATGGTCGAGTTATATTTGGTCAGATTATTTCTCAAATAGTTTAATAAGCCAAAAATAATTGCCAATTCTACATTTCTAGTATTTTCAGACATCTGGAAACGTCTGCCACTACAAAATTCTTTAAATTGTGTCCACACAGATTTTTTAGTGCGCATAGTGTTTGCTGGTACTGAATTATTTATTAAATTATTGATATTTTCATTATTTCCATTTCCAAATCTATCCATTTTTACCTCTCGCCCTTCAGATAAGAGAGGTATAGGAATCATGCTAAAAATTGGGTAGTGAGTTTTCAATGGATAAACACGTTTTGGGGTCCCTAGAATACGATTTTAATATTTTCGCGATGATGTCTGTGTGTGTGTGTTAGTGTGTGTGTGTTTGGATGGATGTTGTAGTAACGATGACTCAAAAACTACTGAATAAAAAAATTTGAAATTTTGCATACAGGATTCTGATACCCTAGATTAGATCTGATTAGATTTTGGTGCCAATCGCACAACCGGAAGTGGCAGTTGCTATGGGTGATGACGCCATTATTATAGAAAACGGCAATAAAGTTTTACACATATATTTTGTATACCTTATAGTTTATTTTCATCTCATTAAAATTTTAGAAACTTTTGCCATTGTTGCCAGATTTAGAAAAAAATAATTTTTTTTCAAACTTTTTTGTGTCAACCTGTAAATTTTTGATTCAAAAATGGCGAGAGGTCATGTGCTGGCCACATCAGATTTTTTTACAGTAGAAACTGTGACTAAAAATAACCTGTCAGATTTTAAATTTAAATTTGACATTTAGCGTATGTTTGATTTCCGTAATGCCGACAGTACAATAAGCGGTGCATGTATGATGTGTTGCCTATATTTTAGGAGCTGTTAAGGAGGACGATGTAGTTTATTCGAAAAGGTAGGAAGGTGAGTTTATCGGCGAATAAATTTTGACAGATGCGGGAAATAATCAACGTAAAGAAAACCTAAACAAAAGAGATAAAAATATAACCTTCACTAAACGTTTATATAACGTTACCAATAACCAGTGAAAAAAGATTTATTCAAACATTTAAAAATGGTTCAGACAACGTAGAAGACACCTAAGTACAATACGTAAAATATACCTTTATAATACGTTTATATTACGTTACTAAACACAGTCTAAAAAAAGATATGGTAAACGTATAAATCTAGTTACTGAATATAGTCAAGAAAATGTTAGGAATTTGGTTAAAATTAACGTAGAAGTGAGCGACATTAGCCCGAAAAATTAACGTTCCGTCATGGGTTATTCTTTCACATTAAAAAAACGTTCATGTGTTTATTGGAAAAGAGTTAATATATTGACATGTAAGCCGTTTTATCTAATTTTATGTCGTTTGGCAGGAGCAATCACTAAAATTAGAAATGTAATGAAGTTTTTATATACAGCTCCAGATGTAATTTGATTTATTATTGCTTTTCATTTTTTACCTCTCGCCCTTCAGATAAGAGAGGTATAGGAATCATGCTAAAAATTGGGTAGTGAGTTTTCAATGGATAAACACGTTTTAGGGTTCCTAGAATACGATTTTAATATTTTCGCGATGATGTCTGTGTGTGTGTGTTAGTGTGTTAGTGTGTGTGTGTGTGTGTGTGTGTGTTTGGATGGATGTTGTAGTAACGATAACTCAAAAACTACTGAATAAAAAAATTTGAAATTTTGCATACAGAATTCTGATACCCTAGATTAGATCTGGTTAGATTTTGGTGCCCATCGCACAACCGGAAGTGGCAGTTGCTATGGGTGATGACGCCATTATTATACAAAACGGCAATAAAGTTTTACACATATATTTTGTATACCCTATAGTTTATTTTCATCTCATTAAAATTTTCGAAACTTTTGCCATTGTTGCCAGATTTACAAAAATATAATTTTTTTTCATATTTTTTGTGTCAACCTGTAAATTTTTGATTCAAAAATGGCGAGAGGTCATGTGCTGGCCACATCAGATTTTTTAGTAATCTTTTCATAATTTATTCAACATAAATTATAATTGGAGTTGTCTGGATTGATCAAAATTAATTTTATTATTCAATTTAATATTTTATTATAATAATTCAAATTTTCGCGATTTATTTCAGTAAACAGAACATGTATTGCTGTTGCTTTGCTTGTGCTCAAAAGGGCCGCGCATATATCCCACTCTTGTTTTAATAGATTGGAGGATGAGAATATCTTTACCTTAGACAGAATTTGTAAAGTTAAAATCACTTCTCTACAGAGACTCCTACCGATAGCTGATAATTGAAACACCGCTAGTACCTCCGAATCTAAATCTGAATTAATTATCACCGTTTTTATCACCGTTTAATTTTGATTCCGACAGTTTTAAAAGTGAGCACTTGGTAAATATAAAGAAACCGAAACGACAATTTGCGTTAAATTTAAGTAATTGATTGATTTTCTAAATTAAAGTCGCGTAAATCGAATATTATATCTAATAGAAAAATTAAAAGGAACAGTGTAAGTGAATTACGTTGTTTCTTTGGTCTTTCTTAAGGAAAATTAAAAGGTTGTCCCAGTAGTAGTGAATACGCTTTGTGACAGACTTTTACTTTCCAAGATATAACCGAAATTCCGTTGTTATTTTTTTTTTTTATATAAATAATTATATTGTCGTTGACTTTTCTAAAATTTAATATACGAATCTTTAATACGAATGTTGCACTAGTTTTACCCACGTAAATATTTAATTATTATTAAAAGAATCGACATTTTAATAAACAAAGTATTAAAGCGATCAAAACAAGGCATACCGTTTACTAAACACCGAAACTTTTACTTTTTTCGATACATTATATTTTTCTGTTTGTTTTCACGAGGGTGGGCATTGAGATATTTTTATTAAATTAAAAATCTTATTATATTTATATTCTGACAATATACGTCTATATTTTGTTTAAATTAAATTAACTCTTTTTATTTCCTTGTAAACTTCCTAATAAATTAAATTGACTCAAATGCAGAGTGATTCATTTAGAATTTAAGAGAAAATATTCAGTAAAATACCGTTATACAAAAATACAATAAGCTATAGAAAATAAAGAATATTTATTAAATCATAAATATTTTAATAAATAAAGTCGCCACCGAATACCAGAATAAATGGCGTGTAGTGCTTAAAGCCCACTATACACCATTACTGGAATCTTTTAGGGAACTTTCAATATCGACCCCTGATTATTCTTTTTCTTCACTGTGGTTACCTAGGCACGTTATTTATTTAAGTAACGTACGTGTATCCTCCACGTTAAGAGAGGGTTGGCGCTGAGGCAACTCCGAAACTGTTTCGGGTGTTAATTGCAACGTCTTTCAGTAAGAAATCCCTTTGCAGAAAGAAAGCGCGTTACAGAAAAAATGCGATTTTTAATTGTCTATAACTTCAAAACTGTTTACTTTAGAATATAAGTCTACTAGGTTTTTGAAATCAACTGTAACAAAGTTACTTTTATCCGTATTATTTAAAATATAAAAATTAAATCGCGCACGGCACTGGAGGTAAATTTACTTAAAAATTGTGAATAAAAGGCCAGTCGTACCAGTTGAACCGTCGCCAGGCAGATGGAGACACTCTCGTCTCTGCTTCTTAGATGCCGAAGTTCGTATCGAGTAGGTCAATTCATACCGTTGTCGGCAGCTGCAGAGGCAGCCAGACGTCCGACTTGCTGTGGCCGTCCCAATTGGAGCAGCAGTGCAGTCCGTCGATCGTTAGGTCAAGCTGAAGCCAACTTCAATTGTATCCGGAGTCCAGAACCGTCTGTCCGACTACACCACGCCGCCAAGCCAATCGTCCGTTACACACCTTTTCTTCGCCGGATTTTGGTAACCAATAAAAGTTTTATTTATTAATATTTGTTCTATTTTAACATCTAAGCAGCTAATACCCAGGTACTTAAACCTAGTAGGGCAAGTAAAGACCGCCCTTCTGGCCGCCAGTGATTTTGGTCGATACCATAACGACCCCTGGAGTATTTCTGTCTCCACTGACGCTGCCCGTGCAGTGGCCTTCACAATCTAAACGGAACTTGGCGCCCGAGGCAATCCGAAACCTGGACCAAGGCGCCAAAGTGACCGGTAACGACCGAAGTGTCGTCGCACAACTTCTGGGGACGAGTCTAAAAATATAAAAAATATAGGGTGTTCCATTAAAAACAATATATGACCTTTAGATGTTTCACTTTTCTGGAGCACCCTGTACGGTGGGTCCAACTTATTTACATCTTGATATACGTGTTAAAGATAAAAATAATACTATTTTTTTAATAACTCAAAACTGATCATTATATTGATTTGAAATTTGGCAAGTTGTTTTTCTAATCAAAAAAGTATATTTTGGTGAAAAACATTTTTCCTTACTTGATCCAATGCCGTGAATTTGGAAGAACATGCCTCCTTTCCCCCTCTTTTTCTATTCCACTGACCTTTAATGCTGTTTTTATTTATTTTTTTGATTAATTTGACATTTACGATTTCATTATTTACATCCACAGCCCAATTGTTAAAAAAGTTTGCTGATATTTGTTGATATCAAGTTAGCGACACAACTGTGTAAATAATAAAGATATCAAAAAAATAAAAGCTGGAGAATTTGCCGCTTTTTTTGCCGCTAAAGATTTGTGGAAAAAAAAAATTGTCAAATGTCAATTTTCAGGATTTTTATATACCAACTTCAAATTTAAGAAAAAAAAAATTACTTAATGCGGCTTTACAAAAGTTAGCCTTTAAATTTAATTTTTTAAAAAATCTATTTTCAGAAACAAATTCTGAATGAAAATGACTAAATGTTGATGGATGGTGCTAGATTTTTAAGTTTCCATCTGTATTTTTGAGTAAAAAATCTGATGTGGCCAGCACATGACCTCTCGCCATTTTTGAATAAAAAATTTACAGGTTGACACAAAAAAGTATGAAAAAAAAATATTTTTTTGTAAATCTGGCAACAATGGCAAAAGTTTCGAAAATTTTAATAAGATGAAAATAAACTATAGGGTATACAAAATATATGTGTAAAACTTTATTGCCGTTTTGTATAATAATGGCGTCATCACCCATAGCAACTGCCCCTTCCGGTTGTGCGATTGGCACCAAAATCTAATCAGATCTAATCTAGGGTATCAGAATGCTGTATGCAAAATTTGAAATTTTTTTATTCAGTAGTTTTTGAGTTATCGTTACTACAACATCCATCCAAACACACACACACACACACTAACACACACACACACACACTAACACACACACACACAGACATCATCGCGAAAATATTAAAATCGTATTCTAGGGACCCTAAAACGTGTTTATTCATTGAAAACTCACTACCCAATTTTTAGCATGATTCCTATACCTCTCTTATCTGAAGGGCGAGAGGTAAAAATTAAAATTGAAAATTTTAAAAAGCAATCAACTTTGTATGATTTATTTCCGACTTTTTAGATTTTTCATTTTTTTTTGTCTTTAGGAATAAATATAAACAATTGTTTCAATTAATAACAAGTAGGTACCGGTAGTCTAGCTAGTTAACTGAACCAGAAGACCTTAACCCGCAAGCTGGCACACGGACTTTGTACTTCCACCGTCAGCACAGCCGAGGTTATAAATTCTGCTAAACCATGTAAAATTAAATTCTCATTTGTTCTTTGACGAATAAAGTTGTCATTTTTGAAATAAATCATTTTTGTAAACTAAAATTTTTTTTTTTTTTATAAAAAATCGATTGTTAAATCAATACAGTTATCTGGCGCAGTCAGTAGGATGATTTTCGAGGCGTTTTTCTTGTGAATATAGTTGAAACGTCGTGAATTTTAATTCTTTGCGAGAAGAACCGTACGAACTTTCTCCTGTGTTGTGTTGGTGTTGAAGACGAGATAACATTGCAGCCTGCAGACAGGAAAATTGGTGAGCCAATCCTATTTTTATTTCCTTTTATTTTTTCATCTAAGTGGCAAATTGAGAATTCAGTTGTGGATAACTAGTGAAGATAGGAATCTACAATTTTTGTCTTTAAATATTAGTGCATATAATATTTTAATAGGCGTCAATAACACATAAGTTTAATTCTTTAACTCATAAATAAATTAATAAAAAAAAAATATAAGAAAAATCGTAATTTGTCTTTTAAGTATTAGCGAATATAATACTTTGACACAAATTAGTTAGTATCTCATATTTTGAAAATATACATATACAAAAGTATAATTTTAATAGAAGTATTTACTTAGAAATAAAAAAAAATTATCGAAATTGAGGAAATATTAGAAGGTATAAGTAATTTAGAATTAAATGAAAACAAAATGCCTAACCCTAACCAAGATTCGGCTGTCAATTATTCATTAATGAAATTATATATAGATACGATACCCCCTTTTAATGGAGACAGTGGTACCTTGGAAATATTTTTAGAACATTGTGATAGTTTGATCGAACAATATAAGAATACACAAAATAGAAATGATCCTATAAATAGTTTTTTGTTGAGAGCCGTGATAGGGAAATTGTCAGGTAATGCGTTAGTAGGTTCTAGACCTGAAATAAGAATTGGGAATGACTTAAATAATCTTCTGTAACGAAGTTATTTTTCACCCTGTATAATTAGTATAATTTTTATTTTTTTTTTACCGTAGACACCCTCTCTTATTTTATTTGTTTTAAATCAGTTAAATTACTTTATTCGATTTAGTTAATCGCTACTCCTTTGGAAATACTGTATTTAATTTATTCTTACTCCTGTTAGTTGCTACTCCTTTGTAGTTCTGTAAATTAATTTTTAACACAAATCAGTTTCGTTTTCTGCCGCGCATATTTTTATTTTAGTGGGGTTTTGCTAAGTGGGGTTTGAAAAATTTAATAAAAGGCAGGAGCTACGAAAATTCTGGGCTTTTTCTCTCTCTTTCCGCGTAGATCTTTTAAAATACCGAAACCGACTCCGAATCTGTGATACCGTGAACCGGCATTAACTCTTTTTGCTGCCGATCTTTAAATGAACAATAGTGATAACCGACCGTAAGTGACCGAACTGATTTGTGTGTGTTTCCGAGGTAAGAAATTCTATTGTATACATTTGAGGAATAATATTGGATATTGAAATTTATTTTAATTCATTTGTTTTATTATTATTTACACTAATAAATATCACTTGGCTACGATGTTTTAATTAGTAATCAGTCTCCTGCGTATTTATGTCAGATAAAATATTTCAAGCTTGCTTAAATAAATGAGGTTTGGCCTCAAATTATAAAAAAAATCTAAAGAAAGTTTAATTTATTTAATTCAAAGTTTTTGAATTAGCGACCCTTGCGTTCGCTGCAACTAAGCAGGAGCACAAACGGCCGTTCTTTCAACGAACTTTGAGTTCTGTTTGGGAAATTTAATTTATTTAATTCAAAGTTTTTGAATTAGCGACCCTTGCGTTCGCTGCAACTAAGCAGGATCACAAACGGCCGTTCTTTCAACGAACTTTGAGTTCTGTTTGGGGAATTTTAATATATCTAGTTCAAAAACTGCGTTAGACAGACAGACACCTTTATTAAAAGATCAGTTTTATTCGCAAGAATCTAGTTCAGTTAACCTTTTGAGATATTTATT
Organism: Neocrepidodera transversa; assembly: GCA_963243735.1. NCBI lineage: Eukaryota > Metazoa > Arthropoda > Insecta > Coleoptera > Chrysomelidae > Neocrepidodera > Neocrepidodera transversa. The sequence continues at coordinate 33,476,380 of OY725341.1, forward strand.
CTATACAAGTTCTAATACCGGTTAGTTTTTTTTTTAATTTTATTTCGACATAAATACAAAGGAACACCCCTGAGAATCATTAGTGCCTAGTATCGCTTTTCCTGAGTAGATATCATTTTCACCGCTAGTTATGCATTTTACCTTCACCTGTTTTTTGTAGAGTTACACGCTATCTTATACTGATTTTATTTATCCTATCATATACCGATGAATTTTGCTTGCATATTTAAAAAAATAACTAAATTTAGTTTGCAAATAATCTGGGGCTTTTGGTTATTAATTGCTTAAGAACACGTTTTAATATAGCTTTCCGTAGTTAGTGGCAAGAGTTAATAATTCTAGAAATCAGTAGTCACTTGTAGTTATTATTATTTTAACAAAAGCAACCGGTAAATTCAGGTTCGGCACGGTGAAACAATTAAATCCTGTTTTACACCGTGCATCGCTAAGCAGTCTACGACAACAGACCCCTGGAATTACTGTAACCTCCATCTGTTGCTACCCTGGTACTCTTGAGGCCGTAGATCGAGAGTCAGTGGAGTAAACCATTCCAAAAATCTGGCGCCCGAGACAATCTAGTTATATACCGAAACCGAGGGTGACATAGTGACGTCAAGTATCTTTTGTGGAAAGAAAGCACGTCACACTTCTTAGACTTAGTTTTGGGGACCAGAGAAATCTTGATTGCTTGGTTCAAGAATTAATAATTATGAAACCGTATAAAAATGAATCTTTTATTAGTTTCGGTCAACGTATTCAAAAATCTCGAAGTTCTATCGCTTCGAAATTGATTGCAATGAATCTAAGTACGGAAGAACGTACATTTAGAATTAAAAATTATAACGAATTAGCGTTAAAAACATTCATTCGTGGATTAACTGGTAGAGTACAGGATTTAGTAAGATTGAGAAATCCGGATACACTCGAGTTAGCGATGTCTTATGTAATAGAAAAGGAAAATTTCATGTTAAGTCAAAAACAAAATAACTATATACAAATTGCAAGTTCTAACAATGGTAGATTCTCTCACCCCCGAAACAATAACATAAACCGAAATAGTAACGTTAATTCAAATTTTAATAACTACCATCCAAATTCTTACCAGGGTCCAAACAACAGTTTTTCAAATAATTACAATTTTAGAAACAACCCTAATAATCAATTTTCATCTCAACCCATTAATATTCAACCTAGACAAAATGGACCACCGCAGAAATATTTTACCAATAGACAAGTTTTTGGCCCTCCTGTAAATGTATTTAAACCAACTGGACAAGTTCCCGCAAATAGACCGGAACCTATGTCCACTACCACTAGAAATAATACAGTTGAAAGATCACATAATAACAGAAACTATTTTCAACAATCCGGTCCCAGAAACTTTGCATCCCAAGAATTACATAATTTGGAAGCGGTAAACAGCGCAAGTGCACTTAATTTCGAAAACCCATTCGAATATCAAAATAAGCAGTAGTTTGAAAGAAACCCATATCACAATGAGTATAACCGAAATGAATGTAATGAATCTTTAACTCAAAATTGTTCTGGTAATTTCAATCGAGATGGTGAAATTTATAATGACGAAGTAAATTTTCCACAGGCTTCGAAAATTCACCAGGGGACATAATATCAATCAATTATCTAATAGAAAATGATCTGCCGAGTATTTTTATACCACAATTAAATGCAAAATTTTTAATAGACACTGGTAGTTCAAGAAGTTTAATAAATTCAGAATTAGCTAACGAATTTTACCCTCAGTCGATTCGAACAGAAAATTTTCAAATTCAATCTTCACATAATATAAGTTCTCATAATAAAGTAGTATACATACCAATATTCCATATTTTTAAAGTAAATAACCTACAAAAATTTTATATATTCAATTTTAATGAAAAATATCAGGGACTTATAGGAATGGACTTGCTAAAAAAGTTACAAGCAGTAATAGATGTAAAAAAAATCTGATGTGGCCAGCACATGACCTCTCGCCATTTTTGAATCAAAAATTTATAGGTTGACACAAAAAAGTATGAAAAAAAAATATTTTTTTGTAAATCTGGCGACAATGGCAAAAGTTTCGAAAATTTTAATAAGATGAAAATAAACTATAGGCTATACAAAATATATGTGTAAAACTTTATTGCCGTTTTGTATAGTAATGACGTCATCACCCATAGCAACTGCCGCTTCCGGTTATGCGATTGGTACCAAAATCTAATCAGATCTAATCTAGGGTATCAGAATCCTGTATGCAAAATTTCAAAGTTTTTTATTCAGCAGTTTTTGAGTTATCGTTACTACAACATCCATCCAAACACACACACACACACACACACACACACAAACACACACACACACACTAACACACACACACACAAAGACATCATCGCGAAAATATTAAAATCGTATTCTAGGGACCACAAAACGTGTTTATCAATTGAAAACTCACTACCCAATTTTTAGCATGATTCCTATACCTCTCTTATCTGAAGGGCGAGAGGTAAAAAACTATTAATAACACCTCATGTTGAAATAATATTAAATTTTGATGGTTCGTTAAAAATAAATAAAACTTATGAAATAGATAATTACTCAATAATAATTCCAGGAAACACAGAATTAGTAGTCAAATTGCCGGTTTATCAACAAGAAGTTATAGGATTACTTGAAAAGATAACATTTACCGACAATCTTGAAACACAGGCCGGACTAGTAAACATTAAAAATTTCTTTGCTTTTACAACGATAATAAACAATAATGAGAAACCATATCAAATAACTATTACAAAACCTTTTATAGTGCAGGCACTTAATGTCAATGAAGTGAATTTTATAACAAATATTAAAAGTTCAAAAATCGATCCTGAAATAGACAAAATATTAAAAGAAAATTTAAAAAAATTAAATTTAACTCACTGTAATCTTGAGAAAAAAGAAGCAATATCCGCGTTATGTTTTGAATACAGGGATATCTTCTATTCCGAACACATTCCTTTAAGTTTTTCTAGTGAAGTCGAACATCAAATTAAATTAACTGATGATAAACCAATTTATTGTAAGTCCTATCGGTTCCCAGAAGTTCATAAACAAGAATTGCATGAACAAATAAATAAAATGCTCCAACAAGGAATTATTAGTCCTTCAGCCAGCGCGTTTTCATCGAATGTGTGGGTGGTTGCCAAGAAATATAACAATAAAACAGGGGTTCAGTCCTTTCGTTTAGTTATCGACTATAGGAAATTAAACGAAAAAAGCTTTAGCGATAAATATAATGTTAGATAAATTAGGTAAGGCGAATTATTTTACAACTTTAGATTTGGCATCTGGTTATAACCAAATTGAAATCGAGGAACAAGATATTCCGAAAACAGCATTCACGGCATTAAATGGACATTACGAATTTACTCGTATGCCATTTGGCTTAAAAAATGCACCCTCAACCTTTCAGAGGGTAATGGACAATGTTCTAAGAGGTTTAAATGACATGTGTGTTGTTTATTTAGACGATATCCTAATTTTTAGCACAGGAACACATTTACCGAGTAAGAAATGTTTTCGATAGATTAAGAAACGCCAATTTTAAAATCCAATTAGATAAGTCTGAGTTTCTACAAAAATCGGTAGCTTATCTAGGTCACATAAACACACCTCAGGGAGTGAAACCTAATCCCGATAAAATCCGAGCGGTGCAAAATTTCCCAATCCCGAAAACGCAAAGGGAGATCAAATCCTTTTTGGGTTTATTGGGGTACTATCGCCGATTTATAAAAGACTAAATTACAAAACCAATGGCCGTCTGTTTGAAAAAAAAATGCAAAGGTCATTCATGATGAAAAATTTGATAGTTTTAACACTTGTAAACAAATTCTATGTAATAATCCAATACTTCAATACCCCGACTTTTCTAAGTCGTTTATCTTAACCACCGATGCATCGAATTTTGCAATTGGGGCCATATTGTCCCAAGGGGTGGTAGGTCAAGACAAACCAGTAGCGTACGCATCGCGAATGCTCAATGAAACCGAACAAAGATACAGCACAATAGAAAAGGAACTCCTTGCTATTGTATGGGACTGTAAATATTTCAGACCCTATATCTTTGGTAGGACATTCGAAATACAAACAGATCACCGTCCTTTGGTCTGGTTATTCAATTTAAAAGAGCCTAATTCCAAGTTAGTGCGATGGCACCTTAAATTGGAAGAATATGACTACAAAATCGTATATAAAAAAGGTAAACTAAATAGTAACGGGGATGCTTTAAGCCGTATACAATTAAATGCCATGGAAACCGAATCCATAGACAACAACCCAGGCGATATAAATAACGAGAGTGTAGAGTTATTACGAAACATAGCGGAGGACCCTAACAATTACATTTCCGACAAAGATTTTGAAGAATCCGGTCATAGCAACTTACAAAATCATGAACCACGGATTAACATTATATCCGATATTATATTGAATCCACCCGACCAAGGGGATTCAAACGAGACTCCGCATTCTCTTTCAAAAGAAGTCCAAAACGACGGCATACCGATATTAGATGAAATTATTAATACGAAAATCAATCAAATTTTGGTATTCAGACAAAATTCAGGAAAAATGACCGTTAAAACTGAAAGTTACAATAACCAAAAAATTATTACAGTAAAACTACCTCTAGAAAACAATAGAGAACAAATAATAGATCTCTTAAAGAATTACGTGGCTCCTAGTAAAACTTATTACATTTATTTTGATGATAGAAAATTTGTTCATAAATTTAATGAAATTTTCACAGAAATTTTCAGAAAAGATTTTATAAAACTAATCATGTGTACACGTTTAGTAAACACTATTAAAGATACCGAAGAACAGATAATGTTAATAAAAAACCACCATGAAGGAAAGACAAACCATAGAGGCATAGAGGAAACATTAGCTTACTTGAAAAAAAATTATTACTGGACTAACATGCAAAAGACAATAAGTACATATATAAATTCGTGTGACATATGTCAAAGAACTAAGTATGCTCGAAAAAACCCTTACGTACCCTTAAATTCAACAGAAACACCAATGAAACCTTTCGAAATTTTACATATTGACATTTTTCACTTTGACAAGAAACTATATTTGACTATAGTCGACCCATTCTCGAAATTTGCCCAGACTATTTCAATTTTAGGCAAAACTGCTATAAATGTTTGCGACGGTCTAATGAAATATTTTACAAGTTTTGGGACCCCTTCAGCAATTGTTATAGATAGTGGCACAAAATGACACCGTTCGGGAACTTTTAAATATTCACAAAATCAAAATACACTTTACCACACCGGGTCACCATGAGTCAAATGGGATTATTGAAAGATTCCATTCTACTTTAATTGAACATCTACGAATTTTAAAAGAGGTACACCCCAACGGTAACGACTTAATAAATTACGCCGTTCTTGCATATAACAGTTCGATACATAGTGCGACAGGTTATACACCTTTCGAGTTGGTATTTGGACATACAAATTCTCGGAACGCAGAAGACATTTTCTCACCAAAAGAATTATTTTCGAGCAATGTCCAAAATCACAAAGAAAAATTAGAGGTTGTATATAGTAATGTAAATAAAAATTTAGGAATAAGAAAAAAACAGGTAGTTAGCAAACATAACGTAGATGGGGATGAAAACTTAGAATTTAAAGTTAATCAAATAGTCTATAAGAAAAATCCGTATTACAGAAATAAAAAAAATAATAAATTTATAGGTCCATATACTATAACAAAATTGCTACATAGAAATAAGGTGGAAATTCAAAATAAAAATAATAAAAAATACATAATTCATATAAAGGAATTAAAAATAACCTTTTTCTCGTTTACAGGAACAAGATGACCCTGAGAACAATGACACTGCTAACTTTGTTAATCTTAATAACAAAAGTTAGAAACCACGATATATCAGTTACAGATCTCAGCAACTCACCGGGAATCTTACCTTTTAAACTTGGATTTTCAAATATTATTACAAGCAAACATATTTTTTTACATGACATTGAGATAAAATCGTTAAACGACGAAATTACTAACACATTAAATTTTTATCGAAAATTAAACGGTTCAATGTACATTGATAAAGTACTAATACACAAATACGAACATTTAGGACAACTTATTAACGAATTACCGAATAAACTAGATAATTTGAAATTATTCACAAATCATAGGCACCGGCGTGGATTAATAAATTTGGGTGGCAATATTCAAAAATTTCTTTTTGGAACCCTTGACACCACAGACGGAGAAAAAATCGAAAAATCTATAAATATTTTAAAAAATAATCAGCAAAAAATATTAAAGGAAGTAAATTCACAAATATCCCTATCAAAACAATTAGTAGACAAATACGCAAACAAAATTGATTCGATAATTAAAAATCAACAAAAAATTTCCAAATATAATATAGACTATAAAGAGGCTATAGATTCACATATTGACACAGTGTACCGATTTTCTGTGTATTCTAATATTCTCGATCAAATTTTCATGAATATCAATATCATTAATAACTTTCTAGAAAATTTAGAAAATGCTATAACTTTTGCCAACTTACATACAATCCACCCAGATATCTTGACACCTCAAGAATTAACTGAAATAATAAATCAATTGTACAAAACTTATAAAAATAATGAAATTTTAAAATTAAATATAAATTCGTGGTATTCCATTATGTTTACAAATTGCTATTTCACAACTGATAAAATCATATTTGCCATTGAGATTCCCATAATATATCCAAAATTGTTTCAACACTTCCACCTCTATCCTATACCCACAAAAAATGACACAATTATTATACCACAAAACCTTATTTGGCTCTGGACGATGATGCACACCAATACATGGAAGAAGCATGCACCCCTCTCGAAAACAACTACATTTGTCGACACGAAAAGTTAGAAATGAAAACTGAAGACTGTATCAAGGCTCTAATTAAAAATGAAGAAGCCAGTTGCACCCACACACCAATTCACCACCCGGCACCAATATATCATAGTAATAACTTCAAAGGAAATTAAAGTTAAAACCCGATGTCCCGAGGACCAGTACCTCACCATAAGCTATAATGTACTAATTCATGTTCCTGCCAATTGCAGTATCGAAATATCAAATTATAAATTTGGCTTCAGCACAACTCAAAATTCTGGGAAACCATTAATTTTACGTACCATACATTACTTGATATCAAGTTAGCAAGAGATTGAATTTTTGGTAAAAAAAAGTGCGGCAAAATTTATTGTTCCACAAATAATTTACGGCAAAAAAGCGGCAAATTCTCCTTCTATTAGTTTTTTGATATCGTCATTATTTACGCAGTTGCCTTGCTAACTTGATATCAAGTTAGCAAGATGTTTAATTTTTAATAAAAAAAATAGCGGCAAATTTTTTTTTCCACAACTAATTAACGGCAAAAAAGCGGCAAATTACTAATAAGATACCGTTTTAATTTTCCGAAGTTGTCTTGCTAAGTTGATAGACGTAAATTTGGGATGTGAGGTTTTTGGGGATGCCTAATCGATATAAAATATTTAGAGCAACCAGCTGTTTCCGGTTATACCGGAAGTGAAAATGAACTTTGTTATTTTAATTGGAACACCCTATATTTTCTTACATTTTTAGATTTGTCCTGAGAAGCTGATTTCAAAAACCTAGTATACTTATATTCTAAAGTAAATAGTTTTGAAGTTATAGACAATTGAAAATCGCAATTTTCCAACTTTAAATGATTGCTACGGCCAAATGACATAAAATCGGATAAAATGGTTTACATGTCCTTATCTTAACTTTTCGAGTTCTACTTGATGGTATAAGAACATAATGTATACAGGGTGATCAAAAGTACACAAATTTTGATCACCCTATATACACCTTCTTCTTATGGCACCAAGTAGAACTCAAAAAGTTAGATAGGGACATGTAAGCCATTTTATCCGATTGTATGTCGTCTGGCCGTAGCAATCATTTAAAGTTGAAAAAATGCGATTTTCAATTGTCTATAACTTCAAAACTAATATGTTTTTGAAATCAGCTTCTGAGGAAAAATCTAAAAATATAGGAAAATTTAGGATCTTCCATTTAAAATAACAAAGTTGATGTTCACTTCCGGTATAACCGGAAGTTGCGGGTAGCTTTAAATATTTTAGATCGATTGGGCATCACCGAAAACTTCATATTCCAAATTTTCAGATTTTAATTCCGCCTACTTCTGCTAAAAGCTCTATTTAGCCCTCTAAAAAAATCACCCTATACAAGTGGAATAAAACCTGATATTGTACTTTGTAATACTCTCTAATTATACTGTACGGATATGTAGCTTTCGCCTGAAGCCAAATATCGCAAAGTGATGATGAGTTTGATGATTCTTGGCGAAAATTGTCTGTATTTTGGTTTTTATTTTAAGTAGTAGGTTATCAAATGTTTCCTCATTCAATCATATGGAATTTTTGAATGATTTGAAATCATTGGCTGCGATAAATTCATCAGTGATGCTTAAATTTCCCAATTCTAGGTTCATCCAAGGCCTCACCCACCATTTCCTAGCCATATGTTTAATAACTGATTTTTCTGTATTCAATTGTCATTTTTTAAATTCTTTCTTCTCAAAGTTTAAGTACACTACCTATATAAGTTACTGTTTTTCTTTCATTAATAAATGTGGTTGAAGAAAAAATATTGTATACAACTTTTACGCAAAGCACTTTTCCCACTCGCTAGATTTGCGGCACTCGTCTACACAAACTTCTGCGCTCGTGCGAAAAGTGACGCTTTGCGCACTTGTTGTACAAACTACTATTTTATGGTGGTTAAAGTGTTACCTAGAACAAGAATATTTTTTAGCTATAGTAAATTAATTTTTTTGCTGTCTTAAGTTTTGATTTTTCTTAAAACAACTGAATTGTTGACTTAGTCTCGTCAAAACTTTCGCTTACTTTAAGCGAAAATCAATAAAAATTAAGGTGCTCTAAGTTAATTTTATTGCTACCATTAGTTGCGATATTTCCTGCCATAAGTTAAATGGTAACCTGTTTTAGCAAAAACATTTACTTACTTTAAGTGATCTATAAATTCACTTACAGCAAGTTACCAGTTTCAGGAACTTTTTTTTTCTTGATTTAGGTATACTGTTCATTTGTCTTGTATTTAATATATATTTTTACTTGGAGTAAGCGAATTTTCACTTACATTTAGTGAATTTTTTTCTCCGTGTAATTCAGTAATTCAGGCGAGTTTTCTCGATTTACTTCCTGGGGCACTTTTGTTTATATAAATGCATGCACCGGGGATTAATTCACAGTCATTTTAGATACCAGGGTTGGACGAATAATAGCTTTAAAATAAATATACTCTCCGACCTTTAAAATTGCAAACACTTCATTGGGCACCCGCACGCATTGTTTCACCCGCATTATTTCACCGTCTCTCACCCCCGCACGCATTCTTTTTAGGTTAACATTTTTGGATTTTTGCATCGAAAAACTTATTACCGCCAGTTACACACTTTTTCTCCTTCCATAAGTTTTGGTTTCATTACAATAAAATTGGTATATCGAATTAATTGATTTTTATTTTTCTGTCCATACGTTAACCTTATAGCAGCGGATACTCCGGAACGCAGCCCATTGCACCTATTCTTGAAAATCAGGGAGTAGAAATTAAAATAGAAATAGGTGTGGTCCCCTAAAATATAAAATAACCCTATTCTTGAAATATTTCGATGGAAATATGTGGGACTTTTATTCTCCCAGGGAGTATAAAATTTCTATAGGTCATTAGCGAGTGAAATTTGTAGGGAGTAGAAATTTATTTGAAACATTAACCTAACTATTTAATCTGTCGGTCCGATTTATTTTGTTTGTATTTCGTGTCTTTATTTTTTTGAGTTTTGCTTGGAAGTTTACTAATATAATGGATAATACTAATGAATCATTGATATGGATTAATCTCATGAATGACGATGTGGAGAAAGCTCTGGAGGAGGTTGAAATAATACTTACTTTCCTCCAAGCTCCCCAGGATTTATTGGCTCCATCAGGCATACAATTTAAAATTGTGGCCAGCTCAGACCAGAGGGCTTGGCACCGAGCCCGGGTAAATGTGGGGGTAAATTTGCTCAAATACGTTTGTGGTCGTTGCTAAATGTAATCGACCAGCATTTCTTTTTGTGTTTTGTTAATATTTTTTTTTAATAAGACACCGGTTCATATCTAACACATTACAGTTATGTCAAAGAATAGGATAGATATTTTTTGGTTATATCTTATCTTATGTCACATGGTTGTCAGAAATGAAACTGCTGCGATTGGATAAAATTGAATTTCAACACTTGGCAACTATGCGTGTATTTTCACTCACTCCTTTTTTTTCAAGAATAAGGTATTTCTGTGCCGAGAGCAAAAGCTGGGAGTAGAAAAAGTAGGGAGCTACTTTGGGAGTAAATTTTCAAGAGAACACAGGAGGGCAAATAAAGTCTGCCCTACCGGCCGACACATGATTGGTCGAGACCATAACGACCCCTGGAGTATTTCTTTCTACATTGAAGCTCCCTGAGCAAGTGACCTTCTCACTCTAAACGGTGTCACCCGAGGCAATCCGAAACCTGGACTAAGGCGCCAAAGTGACACGTAACTACCGAAGTGACGTTACAAGACAGACGAACGAACGAACGAACGGACGGACAGACAAAACTGTCTTATAAGAGTTTTTTTCTTCAAAAACCGTTCGAGTATATAAAATAGGAGTAAAAAGTATCAAGTCGTGTATGAAGAAGTAGCTGCTTAAACGTCTCTTGCACTGCAGAAAGAGTCAATCTTCTTTTGAGGAAAGGTTAATTTCTCGTAACCCTCATACGCTTTTAATTGAAATAATGAGTTAATTGAACAAAACAATTAACATTGTAATAAATAAAAATAATATAAATAGTATGTTTAAATTAGAAAAAAATATTAATTTTGTGCCGAACACGCTACCTTTAAATTTGTATATGTTATAGATTATGGAATATACGTCACCTGACGGAACTCGTTAACGAAAAAATTCGGTACACTTACAAAATTTGACCCCAGTAACGACAAAATGTGTAAAAAATTTTATGTTCTACAAGTTAGATAGACTGTAATTTTTCATAAAAAGGCATAATTTTGGCAATTTAAAAAAATATTGAAAAATTTACTTTTTGATAAATCTGGCAACAAAGGAAAATGTTTTGAAAATGTTGACCATACGAAATTAAACCATAGTATATATAAAATATAGGGGAACGCGTTGCTGGATCGAATTTTGCATCATCGAAATATTGTATCATCGAAAAGTTACTGGACCGAATAGTTGTTGGATCGAAAATCGCCCGTTCGAAAGTTGTTGGAACGAAAATTACCCGTTCGAAAGTTGTTGGATCGAAATATTGTTGAACCGAAATATTGCTGCATTGAAACATTGTCCGTTCGAAAGGTTACTGGGCCGAAATATCGTTGGACCGAAATATTACTGCATCGAATCATCGCCGCATCGAAACATCGCTGGGTCGAAATATTGCTGGACCGAAATATTGCTGCATCGAAATGTTGCTGCACCGAAACATCGTTGGATCGAAAAATTAAGAGGGAGTACGTACAGTCTGAAACCCAAATCACAGTTCACACATAAACATTATAGACTATTTACACATTCTGCATAGGTAATCGCAACGCATTGTCGTGCTTATTTTCTAATTTCATTTTCAAATTGTTTTAAAATAGTTTAATTGTTTCGTTAATTTTTATATAGGAACATATTAAAGGAATTAGTTTCTGAGATACAGGGTGTTAATAGTTTGAAATCAAAATAAAAAATTTGTCTTAAATTAAAAATGTACTAAAATATTTTTTTCAAATCTGCCAAAGCAATATGCTCTCTAAAAAGTTATATTTTGACATGAACTAACTTTGAAAAATTTAAGCAGCGGCGCGCTATTGTTACTGGTAGGTAACAGGTAAATGTAGAAAATTTAGAATTTAATCGTATTACACTACTATTTATTTTATATGCATAAATATTATAAAAAATATTACAATATCTAATATACCGTAAAACAAAATATAGAAAAGTTTTTATGAAAATTTGTTGTATGACAAACTTTGACCAAATTTATTCTTTGAATAATGTTGTTTTTAATTTGCTCAATTTTTTCTTGATAAATTAACTCCTATATAAAATGTGTCATTTAATGATGACAGTTTTGTCAGTTTGTCAGCGATAAAAAAGGTACATCCATTTTTATCGCGATAAAAATGCCTGTTCCTCGCGATAAAAATGCATGTTCCTCATAATCAGACTATATCTAGTAGATGTGAATCGCGTCGACACGTCACTTTAACCTTAGTTCTGTCAGTTAAAATTATTTGTTTGGTTGATATTGAAATATGGAAGATGAATAATAACATTTGGCATTTTCCATGTCAGTTTTTCTCGTAAAATTGCTGATTGGCAAAATTTTTCGTTAAAAAGATAAATTTATCCGATAAAAAAAGCACTTGTGTTTTTACTGTTGACAAAATTTTTTCGTGACAATTTTTTTTCATGACAAAGTTTTTTCTTTCATAATAAAATTTATTTCTTAATAGTAATAAACAATGTAACTGTGATTTAAAAAAAAAATTGTTAACTCGGTCCCCATTGGTCGTGGGGTATTCTTTTTGTTTTCAAATTTTTCGTTTTGAAATCAGCTTTTGGTATTTGTAAGTTAAAAAATGATACGATGTACAGGGCGCGCACCAGGTCTAATTGTTTATAACAAAAAAAGTACCCTCTTTTTAAAGCAATAAACAAAGGGTTAAATATTACTTTTTTTATTTGGTTCAAAAAAATCTTAAAAATATAAGTCTCAATGAAGAGAATGAGCCCTTATAGAAGTTAAAATGTTCATAGAAAAAAAAGTTAGAGCAATAAACATTTACGGTGTTGGGTTAAACAATATCAAATATCTCAGCAACAAATTAACCAATTCAGTCTTGCAATGGCTTGTTTGATTCAGAATAAAAAAACTTTACTTTTAAAGCAATAATAATATGAAAAAAACTTTTGTTTGTAATAATTATTATCATTGCAAAAAAACGACATTTTTGACGGTTTTTCGCTATTTTTTAATAAACTAATTGACGAAATAAATCGTGGAATAGATCAAATTAAAGGTATTGTTACTGCCGAAAAAAAAGTATTGAATACTTATTTCGCTAAAATCAGTATTGTTTCTTGTAGAAGCGAAAAACATGTTTTCACTAACTTTGTAACGTCAACTTCTCCTAAAGGATCGGTAGATGTTACACTTGCGAACGGCTGGCTTTTTTTATAGTCGGGAGCCCGTGGGTTATTAACTGGTACAAGTTTTATCTTTATAAGATGTTATAATGGGCGCTATACAAACTTTTCAGATATTTATCTTCGTCTTAGGAAGTTTGTAAAACCTTTGAAAAAGTTAATTAAATTAAAGTTCGTAATTCAACAGTCTCACAAATGAAACGAAATAAACTTGATCGATACTTATATTGATTCTATGTACAGAAATATGTAAATATATGAAATTGTAAATAATTATAAAACAGTAAATAAAAAATAAAATAGGGTGGTTAAGTAGTGATGAAGTACATATGCGATAGTATTTTATGTTAAAACAGGTCACCTATTTAAATCAGAGTTTATAATTAAATCTCATTATTTGTAATTATTTAAATTAAAGTGATGGTAATAAGGTGTACCTACAGATCATACCAAATAAAGGAGTGAACTTATGTTCAATTACCTGATGTCGTAACGTTACGTATTCAAGTTTACATATGTAAAACTGTATCAAATTAATAAATGTACTTTAAAATATACAGAGTAAGTCTGTCACATAAAGATCTGATTATTTATACATAAACATAAAAATAAAAGGAAACGAGAATTATAAAAAAAAATCTTAAAAAGTTACCGACTTCAAGATGGTGGCGAAAACGTCTAACTTGTAAATTTCATGTATCTTGGATGTCGTGATCACAAGTGGTCCTAGGTAATTGTTGCTAGTGCTGGGTAGTAATTTCCCAAAAAAATCTTAATAACGAAACTGGATAGTAGAATCCACAGAGCCGGGAACCATAATCCATGATTACAAGATACAAACTAATCCAAAATGCCGGACGAAAGAAAAAGTGGTTCACCGTCTTTTGATAGCCATAAGAGTTCCTTTTAACGACTAAGAACGAGTTATAGATTCTATTCTGCAAAACTCCAGTTCGTACAAAGAGGAACGACGAGGAACAACCCTTTTTACAAAAAGGGCATTTACATCTGTTTTATAATCAACCAAAATTGCTACAGGCTCGCGAGATGAAATCCTCTGCCTTGCTCAACAAATAAAACGACTTGTGGTATGGTGTTGCGAAAATCTACTTTATAATCCCACTTTTAAATGGTAGCGTGTAGACTCAACGAGCATTCACCAACAAGTGGCCTTTAGACAGCCCAAACGGAAAAAGGAAATACGCGTGTCTGCTGCGTCATTTCTCAGAGCCAATCATAACAACAGAAATCAGTTACTACGAAACTTAAGACCACAGGAAAAGAAGAAATATGTGACTGAATAGTCGACAACGTATCTTGATCATTTGGAGAAAGAACGTAAGTGATAACAGAGAGACAACGTTTACACTACAAACTAGAAACCGGTGTGCTAAATTAAACAGAAAGATATGTTCTGGAAATTTAAATGCTACAACTTTGGACCTTCCTAATTTGTTTATGCAAGTTTTTTTCGTGTGTAAAAGTATATATTCATGCTAGTTTTATCTCTGTCTACAACTTAGTATACTTTTCATCCTGTAGCAAATTTACGTCATGAAATTTCCCTACATCCTGGACTATTATTGTCTTAATCTTAATGGTGTTTCCTCTTGGTATATGTCGAACCCTAAATTTTCTAGGGTAGTACTTTAAATGTGAATATTTTTAACTAGTTTTATTCTTTCAAAATTATTCCACTCTTTACCAGTTTATATTACCGAATAGAACATATTTAACAAATGCCCTATAATACACTTTATTGAAATTGTTTTTAATGAAATAAAATAATATATTCCTTTAGGCCGGCACTGATATCTCCTATCTTTGGTCGCGCTTGTTATTGAAACGCTGATCATGTAAAGTCAGTTTTGTATCGATATTTAAATGTTATTATAAACATCGCTGCTAGTCGCTAAATGTGTGACGTCGGTCGAGGGGGCAATCCACGCAACTTTCCGAACACTCCAGTAATTGTTTAATCAACTATTCAAGTTTTCTCCCTCAAAATACATTAATTAAGTTAGTTTAAAAAAATAAAATTTTGTTTAAAAATGTTTTTTACCTTTTTATAATTTTGTCTATAACTTCTACAAGTATTGTTTTAAAATTATGAAATTTTTCACACATAGTCCTTTTTTATCCCTTTCGGACGTACTGTTTACTTTTTTCAATTGTTTCATACTTTTATTCAACAAAATTACAAAAAAATTAAAAAAATTCTTTATTTTGGCATTAATGATTACAATTGTACATTAGAAAAAACTAAAATACCTTGTTAATTTAGAGTTTTATATTATCTTTCGAATGGTGAAAATCCCATTTTAATATCGTTAATATTATAAAAGTTATTTAATTTAAAATCGTAAAAAAATTTTAAATTTTTTTGACATATTTTTGAGAAAAATCGCAAAATATGAAATTTTTTATTACAAATTTAACCATGTTTTTTTTTAATTTTTAACTCAAAAACTAGCGGCGAAATTGCTGATTTAAAAAAACGTACAGACAAAATTTGTAGAAAATTTTGAATTCTACAATTTTGATTTCTTGTAATTCTACATAAAAATCAATAATAATGGAACCATATGTGAAAATTTTTTATTCTTAGTTTTATGAAAAAAAGTCATTCCTTATAAAAAGTTCTGGGAGGTAGAACCATCAGATAATACATTTTTTTACCCGTATGCGAGGGGCGTCAAAAAATATAAATTTTGCTCAGTAGTAAAGTACCCTTATTTTAAAAAATATAGAAAAATGTTATTTGGAAAAATTACTTAGAAACAATATGTACGAACAAATATGAAATCACAGCCTCCTATCTCAAAGCAATATTTTTTCTAATATTTTTCTTGATCTGGTACATAAAAAATTAGTTTCCACAATTTTTTGAAGCCCAGTTAATGGTTTTGGCTTAAAATAATGTATGAAAACTAATTTTATAAGTAACAGTTCACTTCGAACTTTGCTCCAATAAAAAATTTAAAAAAATATTTTTTTTAGATAGGAGACTGTGATTTTATATTTGTTCGTACATATTGTTTCTAAACAACTTTTCCAAATTACATTTTTCTAAAATTTTTAAAATAAGGGAAATCTTGAGCAATTTGTTTTTTTACCATGCAGAACTTTTTATAAAGAATGACTTTTTTCATAAAACTAACAAAAAAAAAGTTTCCCACATGGTTCCGACTTAATTGGATACACTATATAGACTTTTGCGCCTCTTTTTTAGATTTTGAGCCAAAATTAAAGATTTTAATGTAAAATAACATGAAATCAAAAAGAACTCAAAATTTTCTACAAATTTTGTGGTCACGTTTTTTTCGAAATTCGCATTGTTTCACCGCTAGTTTTTATTTTTTAAATAATTTTTATCTTATCTTTTTTAGATAAATTTAATTATTAGAATTTAAAAAAAGACTGTTAAATTTATAATAAAAAACTTTATAATTGCGATTTTTCCTAATGGCAGGCACAAAAGGTTCGATTGACGTTTTTTTATGGTCCATTTAAGTTTGTGCAAGAACGTTTTTAGAAGGAACATAAAGAAACGTCCAAAATATGTCGACAAAAAGTCCGAAATCATAAATAAAAAAACCGTTTTCCAAGCTACACCACTCCAGAGGTTTTTAAAACCTACGATAAAAACATCTATTACTTAAATGGGTTTTTAACATCCATGTCAAAAGGTTTTTTATAAAATCGCAATAGGGACGCTTTTAAAACGTTTTATTAAGTCGTTGTTAAAACCACCAGTAAAAACCTTTCAAAAACGTTTTGTTTATATCCTCAAAAGCATGTTTTGAGAAAAAGTCAGCAAGGTACGTTTTTTAAGCGTTTTTGTAAGTTATTTTTATAACCACTGTAAAAAAAAACGTCTAAAAGGCGTTGTTTTTAGATCTGCAAAAGTATATTTTGAGAAAGAATCATAAAAGGGACGTTTTTTAAAAAACCCCAACTATAAACGTTCAGAAAACGTTTTGTTTAGGTCCTTAAAAGCATGTTTTGTAAAAAAGTTAGAAAGTTACGTTTGTTAAACATTTTTGTAAGTTGCACTATAGAAAAACGTCGTCCTAAAAACGTCTTTTGTCGAACCATTTATTTAGTCCGTTTTGAAACGTTTTTAAACGTCTTTTTTCGACGTCTATCTGACGTTAGAAGTTGCGACATTTGCACTATAGAAAAATGTCTTATAAACGTTCTCGGGTACTTTAACGAACTTTTTTAAAACGTCCCGATGGTCGGTCGTGTACGTTTTTAAGATGTTTTTTAAACGTCTCTGTGCTATTAGGGTTATTCAAAATTTTATTAAAAAAATTGTGGAATTTTTAAAAAAATGGATCAAAAAAATTTTAAATTTTTACGATTACGATTTTAAACTAAATAGAATAACTTTTAAAATATTAGATATTAAAATGTGTTTTTAACCATTCGAAAACTCTTAATTTATAATGTATTTTAATTTCTTCGAATTTAGAATTGTATTTATTATAGAAAAAATAAAGAATTTTTTAAAATTTGTTGTAATTTAGTTTTATCAAAAGGTATATATTAAATCAAATGAGTAAATAGTATGTCCGAAAGGGATTAAAAAGTACTATGTGTTAGGTATCGGTATTTAAAGCACTATTATTTAATAATTCACAATTTATTATTATAATTCCCATTTAAAATATTATATTATACGTAATATCTAGTTTATAATCTTTCACATACGAAAGCTAAACAACAAGTGTCCATGTTTATCCCCGTATCCCATGTCAAGTGTCTTTTACCCAGCACTTCGACCACTAATTCTAAGAATGCCAGCCATATACAGGGTGTGTATTACGTCTTCGCTAACATATGTTTGTCAATTATTTTATAATTTTAAAATAATATGTGTAAAAATTATAGCCAAAAATATAAAAAATTGAAACAATTAAAATTGCACATGAATTTTTGACAAAAAATTTGATTTTTTTTTAGGTTTTTTAAACTAACTTTATTATTGAATTTTAATCAACAAACCTAAAAAAAGGTAGGTTTCCCATTTTGAATGAAATTGAATAAAATATTAATTATTTATTGATTTTAAAATTATTCAACAAAATAAATATATTTTTTTAAGGTTAACATTAAAATTAAAATTTTTAAAAACATACCATTAAATTTTTAGAAAAAAACTTCTAGAATACGTAAAAAAAGGGCGAAAAATTTTTGAAATTTAATAAAAATTAAAAAAAAAAAGAATAACTTTAGAAATATTAAAAATATTAAAAGGGAATGTGTACCATTCAAAAGAGAATATAAAACTCCAAATTCAGAATATAGTTAAGTTTCTTCTAATTTAAAATTGTAATTATTAAACCAAAAAAAAAAATATTTCTTTGCCCCTTCGTTTTATCGAAAATAATAAAACAAATGAAAAATGTAAATAGTACATCCGAAAGGGATCAAAAAGTACATTATGTATGAAATATTTAATAATTTTAAAATAATACTTGTATAAGTTAAAGCTAAAATTATAAAAAGTAAAAAAACAAATTTAAAACAAAATTAATTTTTTTTTATTTTTTTAAACTAACTTTATTAATGTATTTTGGCGGAGAAAAACAAAAATAATGGATTAAACAATCATTTTCGTAGGAGTGTTCGGAAAGTTGGGTGGGAGTACCTCCTCTTGATTTATTTTTAATTTCTGCAAAAATATTCGCACAGTGACAAGAGTGAACAGGGTTAAACTGGGGGTATTTTGTAAATAAAAAATTAAAAATCTATTTTCCTGTTTTGTATTATTTTATTTCATTTTGTACCAAAAAGATTAAAATCTCTTTTCGTGTTTTTTACTAATTACTTAATTTCATTTTGTAACTAAAATAAACCCGACAAGCTAACAGTATCCAAGTAGCTCAGCGGACAGACAGACGGTTTAAGTTGACTTAGTTCACAGAAAATAATAAAATTCGAAAAAGTTCTATCGATTGCTGAAAACAAAAATCCAAAATTCGAAACCGTTCTCGATTCATCGCAGAGACAGAGAGAAAGACGGATAAACGGACAGATAGGTGGTTGCAGCTGACTTAGGTCATTGAAAACAATAAGTGGGCCAGTTAAGGTAACCAGCGATCGATTGCTGAAAACGGAAATCCAAAATTCGAAACCGTTCTCAAGTTATCGCTGAAAAATACGAACTAACGGACAGACAGACAGTTGCAGTTGATTTAGGTCATTGAACATTGTAGTTGGACGAGCTATTATGATCAGCTATCGATTGCTGAAAACGGAGTTAAAAATTCGAAACCGTTCTCGAGTTATCGCTGTGACAGACAGACAGACAGGCGGATGGACGGACATTGTAAAGTCAATAAATACCTGTGCTTTGTTTCGCTACTTAATGATTAAAAATCTATTTTTATGTTTGTAAAATTGTCACAATCATATTCTCCTATAATATAATTTAATGCCAACCCTGTATCCTAGAATATTCCCATATTATAATTTGCAGCTGAATATTTAGAAAAAATTTATCCAGAAGGGTTTTGTCATAATTAAAAAAATAATTTCCTCTCCTAAATGACCATACTTAAAAGATGTTTACCTATATAAAGGGTTTTGAGACAAATTTCGGACACCCTTTAATTGTACCTGTGAATTTGTCATTCGGTTGAAGTAATAAAATTAGTGACAAATTTCATTACGCCCATAAATATTCACTGTATTATTTATTTATTTATTTATTTATTGTACTTGTTATTGGAGCTGACTGACCAGCTCTGTCCCCACATTTAAATATCTGATTGATAAAACTGCGATTTATATGTAATATATAATCTATATAACAATATTTTGCCTTGGTAAATGCATTTCATTACCGCCATAATCAGAGCATTTTTTTACCCTTGCTCTCCGCCTATGATATTTATGTATAAACTTTGACTTGGGTTTCAGCCCTCTTAAATTTTCGATCCAACGATGTTTCGGTGCAGCAATATTTCGATGCAGCAATATTTCGGTCCAACGATATTTCGACCCAGCGATGTTTCGATGCAGCAATATTTCGGTCCAACGATATTTCGGCCCAGTAACCTTTCGAACGGACAATGTTTCGATGCATCAATATTTCGGTCCAACAATATTTCGATCCAACAACTTTCGAACGGGCAATTTTCGTTCCTACAACTTTCGAACGGGCAATTTTCGATCCAACAACTATTCGGTCCAGTAACTTTTCGATGATACAAAATTCGATCCAGCAAGGGTCACCCAAATATAGATATAAAACTTTATTCACATATTGTTTACAACTTTGTTGGGTTCGAAAAGTAATAACAAAAAAAAGGTTGTAATAAAAAAATATTTATTACTATCAGAAAGAAAAGTGTTACGAGTTGTTTAAATATATCGACAAAAAATTTCGAAATCTTAACTTTAATGATATGTTTTAATTTCCTAATAACACATAAAAAGATTAAAATAATATTTATGTCTGTCACAATCACATGCTGATTCCAAAAACTAATACAAAAACAAAACTTTAGATAGATGGCGTAATAATATATTTTGTATATAATAAAATATTTATAACGTAATTGAGTATAAGTGACCTTATAGTAAAACTAGACGAAAATAGTAACAAGATTAGAAAAGAAAATAATATATCAGGTAAATATATTAAATACTTTTTTTATTGATGAATGTGCATTTTCATATTTTTTTATTTAAAAAATATAAGAAACTCATAAAAATAACTCCACAAAAAAAAAGTTTTTTTAAAATCACATCTAGTACCTTTAATAATTTATAAAAATAGACCGTTCTTTAAACGGGAAATAACTTTTGAGACTTCAAAAGTGGTTTTTAAAAAAATTTAATTTTTAAAAAAATACAATTAATCTACGAATTTTTACTAAGTTTTATAATATAATTTTATAATAGTTGTTTACTGACACTTAAAAATGTTTGCATTTATAATCAACAATTGTAAACATAATCATATACAGGGTGTCCCTCAAATAGTGTAAAAAAATTCAAGGGGTGATAGTACTCCTAATATTAATAAAAAACGTTCCCATACCATAGGTCGTTAAATGCTTATTAAGGGAGTTTAGCGGCTTTAAAAGAGTGAATTTTAAACACGATTTTTTTAAATTATAAGTTTAAAAAACAAGATAAAATTTCGAAAAAAAATCTAGAGGACATAAAATTTAACCCTTAATCCAACGGTGATATCGAAAAATTGTTTTTATAATCTGAAAGGGTAGTTATTGCAAGGGTAGAAGGTTAATTTATACATAACTTTTTTGGGGTTGTTTTTTTACAACGCGGGTACAGGTTTTAAAATCTACATGCTTTTATCGTTCAGAAAGCTATTCTTGTTGCTTTTTTCTATGAAAAAGTATAACGTGGCAACACTGTATTGATGTATAAAATACGAGATAGCAGTAATTTTATTCTTCATACGTTGGTAATGTTTGTAAAGCCAGTTAAAATGAGGATTATTCTACGTTTATTATATTAAAATGTCAGTTACTTGAAGTTAATAGTTAAAAATAAAAATATTAAAAACAATAACAAATTTAATGATCTTCTTTTCTTCTCTTTCTTTGGTCTACCTCTTCATATCTTGTTAACTATTTTCTGTCTCACTTATTTTCTGTGTCCGCCTTTCCACTGCTTGTCTCCCTTTACTACCTCCCTATTTGAGGTATTACTTCCTTAAATTGTCTCTCCCTTTTCCTCTGATCTTAGTTTTTAATAAATAAATATTGCTTATTATTTTTTTCTTAAATTTTATTATTTTTTTCTTTTAATAAACCATTTCTACAAACCCTACATTATTATTTCTATAAACCATACATTTTCTATTTCTTTTTCCAATAAAATGTTTTGAATTTTTTTTTAAACAGCTTTTTTTTTAAATTTCTGACAATCTGATTTTTTTAATCAGTCATCAACAAACCTTCAATTTTTTTTTTAAACCCAAAATGTTTACCTACAATTTTTTAATTTTAAACTTTAATTTTGTTTGACACCAACCCAATGAAAAATCATTTCACCGATAGGAAATGTCATCCAACCCGTCACAAGGAATTTCATACTTCAAATGGCTTAAGCCCTATTCATATTAACAAAATTAGTTTATACTTTTAATATCATCTACTAAAATTTCTTTTTTATTTACATTTTTCATTGTTAATTTTACTTCCAATTACTATCCTTTTTTTTAACTCAACCAACCCTTACTTACTATAATATTTTATAACAAATCTTATACAGGGTATAACAAATTTCATTAAAATTACCCAAAATTACAGGGTATAACAAATTTCATAACAATATGTTTATAGCGAGAAAGTAAAAACTTAACTGAACTTAACGACGTCTAAATAGGCGCAAAGGAGGGAACGTATCATGTTGGAAACACTGTGAACAGCTGTTGAAATGTTAGGTTATGTTGATAATATTTCGGTCCCCCTCTGTACATGTAAAAAATATTTGAGCCCATTACCCCTTATCCATGTAAAATCTAAGAAATGTATTTCAATTAAAATCGCAGCCGTTATCTAAACCGCGAACCGGCGTTATCTCTAAGCGATGACGAGTGGAGCAATTTTTATCATAAGGTACACCGAAAATTGAGAATAAATTTTTAACTTACCCCAATGATTTATTTTTATTTGTTATTATTACTGAAAATAACAAGCATATTTCAAAATAATGCGTTTTTAATTTTAAAATATTTAAGATCCCGCCCTTCTTCAATATCCAATCACAGAAAAACGAGGCAGTGCCACGTTGCCAGGTCTAATCATTCAAGTTGCGTTCGTTTGACTTCTCTTTTCGTTTGGTAAACGTCTTAAGTTGTATTTGTGTGATGTTCTGTGTTAAATTATTTTTTTCATTTGATAAAGTGTCAAAGTTATTCAAAATGAATGTAGGATTTTATAAAGTAGATTCTACTAATCTTCCACGAATAGATGTACATACAGAAAATAAGAAAAAAAAATAACATGTTATAACATACATAATCAGAGTCTGTTTACATAACAGGGATGGTAAGCAAATTAAAAAAGAAATACAATAATCCTGGAATTGATGAAAAAACTTGAGAAGATCACTTACCATCAGTGACTGCTTTCCACATATTCTTATATTTGATCCTCACACATAGTTTTTATATCAAAGAACAAGTCAAAGTCTACAAGAGTATGTCAGCATATAAATATTTTTCTCCTGGGTTTTGAGAGATCATTCCGTTCTGGTTTGTGTGGAAAATGTAGTTCACTAGGTATTCTTTAAAATCTAATAGTTTTGCGACCTCTTCGACTCCCACAATATAATATTTGTATCAACACTGTCACTTTATTAAATATCGATAAAGCATCCAGAGTAGTTAGTCACACAACTATTCTATACTGTTCTCTTCACGTTAACTACATGAAAGGCGTGGATTTGTGTGTCTACCAGCGGTCATCTTGAATTTCATCTGACAGCATCTTGGATAGGTCTATTACCAGATTACATGATTTAAAAATTACACAAGTTAGACACTCAGACGTCCCAAATTCATCCAAGTTTGCTCATGACGTCAGATGGGGTTCAAACGAAATAATTTAACATTGGATTGCATAGGGTTATTGTGTCTTTCGGGTGGTTTTTATTTTTTTACGGCTATATATTTAATAAAAATGTATTGTAAAGTATTGTACACTAAAAAGTGATAACTATTTAATAAAGGTATAAACTTTTTTTACGATTCCGATGTACTTTACATTATAAAAAATATTTAATTGCTAGGATGTAAAACCAGAAAATACTCAATTATGTTATCGCTAAATTTATCGTGAAACTTATTGTCAAATATTTAACAAATAAAATATTTATATTAACTTTAAAGTGATTTTATCAAAAATATTATTGTTATAAAGAAGTGATTTGAAGTAGCTTATAAGTGGAACTTTTGATGAATATTCTTATATCAAGTTTATGTTACTTATTGTCAGTAGATAGAACGTCCTTTAACTTTAACGGTTCTGTAACTAACGACAATGACGTTTAGATTGTGACAATTGTATAAGAAATCAACTTGTTAAATTTTATTCTAAACGTCATCGCCTTTAGTTATAGAATATTTAAAGTTAAAGGACGTTCTATCTACTGACAGTATGTCTTTTATATACATAGTGCTTAATTTACACTCAAAGAACAAATATGGCAAATGTAAATACGAGTATAACTTGGATTTACAGTCATACAAGTTGGTATGTAAAATAAATGTTATAAAATTTTTTATAAGTTGTGCAGTGTTTTATTGTTGTTATTGGATAAAATTCTAACTAATAAGTGAATACGTAACTACTTAAAGCTATTACACAATACATTTTACAGAACTTTTTTTGTATTATTTAAAATAAAGTCTAAAAATGTTAAACATGTTTACTCATATAATAACCTATTGTTTTTGTAATAAAGGGCACTTCGGAAATCGAAAAAACTTTGTACTGTGTTTAGAGCGAGTATTACTTTACACCAAACACAGCGCAATATATTTTTAATCAGTTTATAGGTGAAATTAAATAAAAATATGTCAAAAAAGACAATAACCTCATGTTAAAAATTTTTGATGGGCACCAGGTGACGTCACATATCCTGCGCAATGTCTAACCTGATATACTTCAACCATGACCAGATTGAATTGGATATAAATAAGTTAGGTTACGTTAACTGTCACGTCTGTCAATGTTATTGTTAGTTATGTCGAAGAAAGAGAATAAAGATATTTTCTAGTGGGATAGAAAAAGATAACAATATAATCTCGTGTAATAAGAGTACTACAGGAATAGACTGATAACCCTACAACATAGCAGCAGATTAAGCAATCTTATTGGTGTTACGTCACTTACCATTTTGACCACACTTTTTCAAATTTCAATATTTTTTTTCTGCTTTATCTGGGACTTAAACAAAGTAACTTTTTCACCAAAGTGTTTATTTTATCGTATATTAAAGCCCTGATTTTATCTCAGTTCATGACTGAAGCCCATTGATTTTTACGCAATAATTTTACTTTACCGATACCAATATTACAACTATGAATTTTTTGGTGTTATCTCCCAAGCGACTACCGTTGAAAGCAGCAACACAGAAATGCAAAACTGATAACAAATAGGTAATCCTTATACTATAAATAATAATACAGAACGTATGACTAAAAATTAAAAATGAATAATTTTTTATTTTTATCTGGTTAACACATATTATAGAAAAATCCTTGCATATTATTGAAGGTTAATAATAACGCCGAAGATTTTGAATGAATTTTTATCTTAACCCAACAATTTATTTTATTTATTTATACGATACATCTTTGTCATCGAATGAATTTTTACCAACGCAAATTGATTTTTACCTGATAATTTTACTTTCCCGCTACCAACATTACATCTATGGATTTTTTTTGTCGTTGAATGAATTTTTTCTCACCCTAATAATTTATTGTTTATTTTTTAAACGATACAATATTTTGACGAAAAATGGTTGACCCATGGGGAATTACGTCAGAACGTCCTAAGATTGCGTCACTGGATCGACGCGTGGAGAGAGAAATAGCGACCATTTAACTTTATTATATTTGCTAATATAAAATTATTAATTTATTATTTATACTTCTCGACGACGACCTTCGCTAAATAAAATTGAAATTTTTTATGAATGTCGAAGAATAACACACATCCGTGCCAGCGAAAGTAAGCATCGCTGAGGAGTGGGAGGAGCTTATGACGTGGGGAGAGCAGACCGGGAAAAGTGGAGGAGGGTGTCCCAATCGCCGTAATGCCTACTAACGAAAATAAAAATTTTATTGTTCACCACAGTTAACAAATAATTTTACCAAAGCCGGTAAGAGGAAAGGGTGTGCAACGGGTTCAAAAAGCTGAAGCGGGTCTTGCGGAATACGAAAGGATTTAGCAGCGGTGAATGATGAAAAGCATAACGGATATGACGGGGTATTAACAATAAGAAATAAGCCGAATATCGGGGAGCTGCGCGCTTTAAAGCGAGGGTGCGGTATGATGAAAGCGAGAAATGAAAGAATGCGGAGAGACGTTGTGGTTAAGCGGTGAATGAGATAAATTGAAATCTAGGCTAGAAAAAGTTCAATTTTCCTTATAGGTTAAGTCGTTACCATTGTCGGTTCCCCCCCTGATTCTATGAATTATGTCGCCGCAGTAAGTACGGTGTGATTTCCTCGAGTATCCGTACTTTCCGGGGTTCCCTTTACCTACATATAACCGTTATACAGTAACGACATGCACCCTGTGATTTGCTCGACTATGGGTACTCCGTCCTAGTATAAACAGTTATATACCATCGAACGATACAGTGTGATTTTCTCGACTAACAGTATCGTTGCCTGCGAGGGCCTAAGGCGAACCTAACTGGTCTTCTCGAGTAGTCGTTGAATACGGCAAAATAAATACACAAGAAAATTATATTAATAGACTCGATATGCCTCACCGGTGTCGGTTCTCTGGCGTGGTGATCTCGGCGATGCTGGCACAACTGAATTTATTAGGTTTGTTCGGCTTATCCTCTAGGACGGTTCATAATCGTTCTAAGCATGCGTATTAGAAATATTGTGTTCGAGTTTGTTGAGAACTGATCCCAGGACTGAAAGTTTTATGTTCGGGTTTCTTCCATAACTATTCTCGTCAATCCTAGGACCGTCCGCATCAGTACTCGCTTTTTGTGAGAATTTCTGAGGACTAATGCCTTGATGAAATGTTTGCTATTGGGAGAAGGCCAGTCACGCGAGGTTAATCGTCATTGTGCTTTTGCACGTGTTTGTCATTTGTTTTAGGTTATATTTTAAAGTCGTGTTGTTTTTGTTGTTTTTATATTTGCGTTGTGTTGTAAAATTATAAACATTTAATATTATTATTATGAATATAGACAGTGATAGTTCCAGTTCTTCATCGAGCTCTGATGAAATTTAATTTATAATGAATTGTACAAAGATCAAACGAAGAACGAAGATTTTGCAGAAATTACGGTACCACAGTTTACGGAGAAAGAATTTTATGAACATTTTAGGTAGTACAAATAATCATTTTAATAAATTAGTTCATTACTTAATTATAATTTTTTTAGAGTTTCTCGAAATATCATGGAGTCTCTAGCAATAAAATATGCTGAATCTCCTTTATACCCATCACGGGACTCAGGACATCTAAGAATTAATCCACAAAAATGTATTTTAATTTTTTTGTGGTATGCTGGACACGAAGCTGTCTCGTTTAGAGATGTTGGAGACAGGTTTAATATTAGCATCAGCACGCTACATGAAATAATAGAAAAAGTTTCTGTCTTCATTTCCAATTTATCTTCTACCTATATAACATGGCCAACGGAAGAAGAAAAAGTAGAAATTTCGCAGGAATATTCTAACATGGGGTTTTTAAATGTACTTGGATGCATTGATGGAAGCCATGTTAGAATTGATACACCCAGCGATGACCCAGAGTCATATTTTAATAGAAAAAAAATTTATTCAGTGCATGTAAGTATTAATACTTTATTACCTTAAATATGTAAATCATTATGGCTATTAATTTTTATTTCGAATAAAATTAGGAATTTTTACGTTTTTCAATTAATCACAATGTCATTTGTTTTAGATTCAAGCTGTATGTGACTCTCGCAGAAAAATTTGAGACGTTTTTATTGGGTTTCCAGGATCAGTCCATGATGCAAGAGTTTTTAGAAACTCTTCATTATTCCAAACACTGGAATTAAAATGTGGAGAAAAGTATATACTTGGAAATAGTGATTATCCATGCCTAAGACATTTACTGACTAATTATAAAAGTATAGGAAATTTGACAGAAAGTCAAAAACATTATAATAAGTTACTAAGCCATTGCAGAATTTCAATCGAGCATACCTTTGGCATTTTAAAACAAAAATTTCGCCAACTTTATCATTTAAAATTGAGGAAAATTGACTCAATTTGTCATTTTATAAAGGGTGCTGTGTTTTGCACAATATGGCAATTGATAATGAAATTAACGCGGAGGATTTTCAAGACACTGCAAATGCTCCTATTAATATGGATATTGAGCTACAAAATGATAATGAAGATAATGCTGCCGGTTTACTCTATCGCAATTATATTGCTAGTGTATTGTACCATACTAGATAATTGTTCAAATAAATAAATATATTTCTGCATTTGTTTTCATAAATTTTAATTCAAAAATAATCAAGATACGTTATTCAAATAACTAAATACATAATCCTTAGATTCCAAGATAAACAATATGAAAATTACATTTTGATTTTATTAAGCAATTAAATTATATATAAAATAGTTTGTCTTTTTTTGTATTATACGCTGTATATCCATAAATCACAGTAAACGAGACTTCAGTTGGTTCACTACTGATTTTCAGTTCAATAAAGGACATTAATTATTATTATTTTTATTTCAAATTGAAATAACTGTATAAAAAACAAAAGCAAACTTAAATAAAAAACTAACAATTATAATATTCTGTACAAAAAACAAAAGCAAACTTAAATAAAAAAACTAACTTTTAGATTATTCTGTATAAAAAAACAAAAGTAAACTTAAATAAAAAACTATCTATTATAATATTCTGTACAAAAAACAAAAGCAAACTTAAATAAAAAAAACTAACTTTTAGATTATTCTGTATAAAAAAACAAAAGCAAACTTAAATAAAAAACTAACTATTATAATATTCTGTACAAAAAACAAAAGCAAACTTAAATAAAAAAACTAACCATTAGATTATTCTACAAAAATTGTAAAATTAATACAATGCTATACAACAAATCAAACATTTTCAGGGTTTTTTAACCATGCAAGGTGTTCTTCTTGAATTTTTGTTCTTTTACTTTCCCGACCCACCTCCTAGAAGGGAAAGTATTGTGAACGAGCTAAAAAAAAATCGAGATAAAAACGGAAATATCCATTTTCGGGTCCCCTGAGACGATTAAGACTATTTTCAGATGGAAGTCTGTCTGTCGGTCTGTGTGTGTGTGTGTGTGTGTGTGTGTCTGTGTGTGTGTGTCTGTGTGTGTGTGTGTGTGTGTGTGTGTGTGTGTGTATTCTTCCACGATAGAGGCCACACGTTTAATCCGATTGAGCTGAAATTTGGTATAGAGGTTTGGCTTACCCGTGGGAAGAACCTTTAGTTTTTGTACGACATCTGTCAAACGGAAGTACCACTATCAAATAATGACAGATGTAATATGTCACGGAGTTGGACATGCAATATGTCATTTGAAAGTCCTAGAAAAACTCTATTCAGAATAGTCAAAATTATTTCTCTAACTGTCACCTGTCAAAAATAAAAAAATGTCAAAATTTGAAACTTCAGCATTAAATATCTGAAGAAGTATTAATCCTATTGAGCTGAAATTTGGTATATGGGTTTGGGTTATCCGTCAGAAGAATCCATTAGTTTTTGTACGAGATCTATCTAACGGAATTATCACTATCAAAAAATGACAGATGCAATATTTCACGGAATTGGACATGCAATATGTCTTTTCAAAGCCCTTGAAAAACTCTATTCAGAACAGTCAAAATTATTTCTCCAACTGTCACCTGTCAAAAATAAGAAAATGTGAAAAGTTGAAACTTTAACATTAAATATCTGAAAAAGTATTTGTGGATACTCGTCGGGAAAGTTTTTGGCGACACAACCGATTTTTTTTCCTGTCTTCCAACTTTTCCCTTTCAATTTGCAATTTTTCCTTATCAACAAGTTTTTCTTTATAATATGACTTTAAGTCGTTCTTAAGTTCTATTAAGACATCATTCCTATTACCTCTCGCCCTTCAGATAAGAGAGGTATAGGAATCATGCTAAAAATTGGGTAGTGAGTTTTCAATGGATAAACACGTTTTGGGGTCCCTAGAATACGATTTTAATATTTTCGCGATGATGTCTGTGTGTGTGTGTGTTAGTGTGTGTGTGTGTTAGTGTGTGTGTGTGTTAGTGTGTGTGTGTGTGTGTTTGGATGGATGTTGTAGTAACGATAACTCAAAAACTACTGAATAAAAAAATTTGAAATTTTGCATACAGGATTCTGATACCCTAGATTAGATCTGATTAGATTTTGGTGCCAATCGCACAACCGGAAGTGGCAGTTGCTATGGGTGATGACGCCATTATTATAGAAAACGGCAATAAAGTTTTACACATATATTTTGTATACCCTACAGTTTATTTTCATCTCATTAAAATTTTCTAAACTTTTGCCATTGTTGCCAGATTTACAAAAATATAATTTTTTTTCATACTTTTTTGTGTCAACCTGTAAATTTTTGATTCAAAAATGGCGAGAGGTAATGTGCTGGCCACATCAGATTTTTTTTGTATGGAATTATGTTGCGCTTTCTCTTGTACGTTCCAGCACTAGGAGTAACAACCTGTTCTGGAATGCTGATAGCAACTCCACATGTATTTTCTTTGTCCTGAGATTCAGTAGCAGTAGGTTGTAGAAAAGATTTGGATATTGATGGTGTAGATAGGAATGTGGATGCTGATGCCACTTCTTAAGCTGGTCTCACACATTCACTATTATCTAAGAGAAATATTGGCACGATATTCCTCTTTTTCCCAAAAATTTCATTAAATTCTTCCTCGTACTCAAATATCTTCCTGCCCCTATCAGTTTTACTATTGTTATCTACAGTCTTCTTATAGTTTCTTTCTAACACCTTAAACTTATTTTCGCACTTTGTTGCACTAATTGTAATTTTAAACAGGTTTGACAAGTCGAATGAAATGATTTCAAAGAGCCGCTTTAGATTCTTAATCTCTCCTGTTGCCACTTTTGGTTTGTATTTTTTATATAACTCAATGAGTGAATTTGTTCTAGTTTTGTTGAAAAAGTTTTCTGTATCTAAAGTCTCTTTGACGAGAAACATATCAGATATTTCTGATCCTAAAAACAAAAATAAATTTTATTTCAGATATAGAATGAAAAATTATTAAATGTAAATAAGGTAAATATCTATAAAAATTACTTACCAGACATTTGTATTTTTTGTAGATTAATATGAATAAATATAAAAATAATTTAATATAATTAATATAAATATAATATAAAAACAAGAAAATAGAACACTTATAAACCTCGTGGCCGGAGTTGGTTTAAAATGGCGTCATAGTCGTACAAGTAAACAGACGAGTCTCAAGTAAACAAGATATTGACATTATAGACAATTATAATATTGACAAAAGACATGTCTTATTCTTCTTATTTAACAGTTTTAGATTAGAACCACAGCGCCAACTTTCAATAGTTTCTAAAACTAAAAACTGTTCGGGTTTTGTATATTTTGTGTACCGTACCGAACTGTACTAGGACTTCAGTTCACTGCGCAACCGATTATACGCAGTCTTGAAACGGTTAGAGAATTGGGAAGCCGAACATAACTATTTTAAGCTTAAAGTGAGGACCAAACCTGCCATTTCCCACTCTTTGCTTTTGATCGGATTCGGAGGGGGTTTGAGCTTACGCGGAAGCGATATATGGGACTGTCAGAGAACTCATTGTCGCTGATTCAATATCGCCTTCTCTAGCCGTATTGATTCTCGATCGATCATTGCTACATACGGTGTAGATGGGAGGACTTGATGGTTCCGATAGCGGTACAGTTTTAAGGGTGAAAGGGGATCGATGCGTCAAAAAGAGTTAAACAAATGTGTTGAGTATATTAAAAGAAGATTTTTGAAAAAAGAATGGAGGTTGTACGATTATTAATAACGGAGATAGAATAATTAATGCTTTTCTGAATTTAAAAATTAGCCGGATTTACTAACTTTGTTACACCACTGAAAAAGAACTTCTAGCTGTTCTTTTTGGTATTGAACATTTTCGATATTATCTAGAAGGACGTCATTTTACCGTCACTACCGATCATTCTTCTCTTGTCTGGTTAAATAATATGAAAAAATCTTCTCCTCGCTTAGCTGGATGGATTTTAACCCTTTCTCAATATGATTTTACTATCTCTCATAGGAAAGGTCCTGGAGTCGTCGTTGCTGATGCACTTTCTCGGAGCTTTGATGTTAATCTTCTTGATTTATCTCTTTATATGTTGAATAATGTCCAAACTGATCCAGATACTTTCCCTACCATTAGAGTCGAAAATAGTGTTCTTTATAAACACGTTTTCAATAAATAATCGCTTTTTAGTAATGTTCCGATTGGAAAATTGTCGTTCCCATCTCTAACCGAGCTGAAATTCTAACACAATTTCATGACGATTCTGGAGCAGCACATTTTGGCGTTTTTAAATCTCTTTCTCGAATTTCTGAATTATATTATTGGCGTAAATTGCGACAATCTGTATATCGTTATGTCAAGAAATGTAAAATTTGTGCATCTTGCAAACCTACAAATTTACCTCAGACTGGATTAATGGATTCATATCGTAATATAAATTTTCCCTTTTAATTAATTTCGTGTGATTTAATAGACCCTTATTCTCGTAAAGGAAATAAATTTGCTCTAGTGGTAGTAGATTGGTTTACTAAATTTACTCTGGTCCATGCTATGGGAAAAGCTACCTTTAATTCCACAGTCAAATTCCTCGAAAATAATGTCTTCCTTATTTTCGGCACACCCCAGATTATATTCTGTGATAATGGTCCACAGTTCATCAGTAAAAATTTTAGAAATCTCGCAGATACATATAATGTTCAGAAAATTTGATATAATGCAAACTTTCATCCTCAAATTAATCATACCGAACGAGTAAAAAAATCAATTGTTTCTGCTCTACGATCCTACAGTTTTCAAGATCATATATTATGGGATGAAGAACTTTACCGCGTTGCACAGGCCCTACGTGTGTCAAAACACGAAGTTACAAGTTTTACCTCTTCATTTCTAGTCTTTGCAAGAAATATCTCAATTTCCGGCGATTTTTACAGTTTAATTTCCGAAAACGCTACAAATATACCTACTATTTCTGATAAATTTCATAGGGCAAATGATGCTAAATTACTCCCTAAAATTTTTGATACTGTTAGGTCAAATTTACATAAGTCGTATCTGAATTCAAGGAAACATTATAACTTACGAAAACGCGATCTTCGTTTCTATTTCGGTGATTACGTTTGGAAAAAGTATTACGCTAAATCGGAAAAGTCGAATATGGTATCTGAAAAATTCTGTGTCAAATATATTCGTTGTAAAGTTCCCCTTTGGTTTATGAGTTACGGGATGATTCTGGTAAAAACATTGGTCGTTGGCACATTAAAGATTTAAAACCTGATGATACGGATTATTAGGTTGACGAAACCTCTGTCTAATTAAGTAGTTTCTACCGAAATATATTCTCTCACTTTGGATTTTTTTCTCTTCCTTCTTATATTTTTAAATATTATCTTTTTATCTTTAACTGATGTGACATCCTTTAATATCTTTATAGATGTATATTTGCAGGTTTTTTTATCTTTTTAATTAGCTTCCTTAGTATGGGTTAATTGAATTTAGTTCATTAGTATCGTAATAAATTGAATTTGTTGTGAAGTTAATTATTTTTCATTCATTATTAGTCTGCTGAGCTTCGTTTTTTTCTACATATTATCGTTAAGGAATTATCTTTATTTTTTAAGACGTAATATATTACGTTATATCTAGGTGTTTGGATGTGCGCAGTCCAAACAACCTTTTTATCGAGTAACGAAGTTGTTACTATTTATCTTATCTTACCTTGGAATTATTTATAATAATAATTCAGTTTGAGTATTTAATTATACTCAGTTTATCGTATTAAAAAGAGAATAACTTGTAAATATTTCATTTATCGCTATTTTCTTTTCGCATTAATTTAAATTTTATTGGTACGCCCATGGTTTCCAAAAATAGATATGCGTAAACTTAGTGTTCGCTTTTTGAGAAATATTGTTTAGCTTTTTTTATTTAAACTTGTGAATTGGTTATTTCTTTTATTGATGCGTGTGAAAATAAATTTATACAGTGCGTCCATAAAGTAACGCATAAATTCATTATTAGCTAAATGAACTATTAAATTAGAAATTCCCGAAATAGGTCGATTTTTGATTTCAATTTACTATTTTTTCAGATCATAATCTAATATACATGGTGAACCACCTTCGTGTAATGACGTCATCACCATTTTTTTTAAATAGAACCCCCCCTTTTTTTCAATTTCCGGATTTCCCTTGCTGAGCTGATTCCAAAAATGTATAATATGTTGCTTCAAATTGGTACAGGGTGTGCAAAATGCAAAAATTTACTATCAAAAACATCCTGCATTATTCTTAATAATTGTATCTAACAGCTTTTATTAGTGATCCAAGCCCGTGGACTATACAATTTTTTTCAATAGTTTTTACCATTTTTAAACACAACTTTTCCACAAAGGATAGGAAGAAGGGGACCAGTGGAATGGCCTACTAGATCACCTGATCTGAGCCCATTAGACTTCTTTTTATAGGGTTATTTAAAATCTAAAGTCTACTTCAACAGACCTGGAAATATCCCTCAACTACAAGATCGAATTAGACAAGAAATACAGAACATAACACCCGCTATGCTACAAAATGTTAGAGATGAAAGTAATGCCTGGTTCAGTCATTGTATAATGGTCAATGGAGAACAATTTGAACATTTATTGTAAATTTTCGTTTTTTTGTTTTTGGTAGTGTATCACATTAATTGCATAACTACGTAATTCCATTTAATTTGGTTATTACATTCACTAACGTATAACTTTCCATAAACAATTTTCATAATTTTTTTTTGCATTTTTGCCCACCCTGTACCAAATTTGACAATCTTCAATTCTCTTCTTTTTGGATTCAAACTTTTGGATAACTTTTCATTTTTGTTTAATCTTTTTTTTTTCTTAAAAATGGTTGCTATATTTATTCTTGATTGTTCTGGATAATTTAATCATATTTAAAGAAAATATCACAACTTTAATATATCAATTCGTTTGAAGTCACTTTTTGTGGATTTTCTTACTTATGTAAAAAGGCCGTTCCACGTTCGGTAAGTTCGATTTTGCCTAAATTTACTTTTGTAAGAATTTTCTACCATTATATTTGTTTTAGACCTTTTTTTGTTATCATTCAGATTTGTTCTGTACATTTTCCATCTCGATCCTTTTTTTGTAATCCCCATACCAAGATTCCAAGATTCGAGTAACACTGGCACCTGGCAATGGCCAAACCTGAGTTGATATTTAAATTTAATCTTATGCGATTTAGTACATTGGAAATACCTCATTTACTACTATGCACCTGGTAGTACTATCCGGGGGAAACAAGATTTTATAACGGTTATTTTATTTTATATATTTACCTATAATTTATAATTGTTGAATAAAATCATTTGTTATCAGTTCCACGTCCCACTCTCCAACAAACCCCACACTTGAGTCAGCGATTGACTATAGTTTACTCTTTTAAGCACTTATACCTTACTAACTGAATTTTATTTCTTATAACTGAACTTTCTGACGAATTTAAACTAGTTTAGCGACGACACAAGAGTCAAAAGAAACCAGAGTTTCTGGAAATTTAGGTATGACTTTATTGTTACATAACCACACAATTTAGTTCTACTAATGAACTAACTTCACTTAAATGATAATTATTTATTTTAAAGTATTTTAACAAAACTACTTAAGATGTGGCTGTGTATATCATAACTGACGTATCCACGTTGACAACACAACTCTAGGGTTTGCATCATCAGATCGACAATACATGACATGTGTATCATGATTTTTACCTCTCGCCCTTCAGATAAGAGAGGTATAGGAATCATGCTAAAAATTGGGTAGTGAGTTTTCAATGGATAAACACGTTTTAGGGTCCCTAGAATACGATTTTAATATTTTCGCGATGATGTCTGTGTGTGTGTGTGTTAGTGTGTGTGTGTGTGTGTGTGTGTGTGTGTGTGTTAGTGTGTGTGTTTGGATGGATGTTGTAGTAACGATAACTCAAAAACTACTGAATGAAAAAATTTGAAATTTTGCATACAGAATTCTTATACCCTAGATTAGATCTGATTAGATTTTGGTGTCAATCGGACAACCGGAAGTGGCAGTTGCTATGGGTAATGACGCCATTATTATACAAAACGGCAATAAAGTTTTACACATATCTTTTGTATACCCTATAGTTTATTTTCATCCCATTAAAATTTTAGAAACTTTTGCCATTGTTGCCAGATTTACAAAAAAGTAAATTTTTTTCATACTTTTTTGTGCCACCGTGTAAATTTTTGATTCAAACATGGCGAGAGGTCATGTGGTGGCCACATCAGATTTTTTAAATCTGACTTCAAATTCTTGTTTAGGAAGAAAAAGTATTCTAAAAAAGTGGTTTCAGTTTTGATATCAAATGAACCGTTACCGGGAAAGTGGCGGACAAAGTTAAAAAATTTGAAAAATTATATCTTTTAACCCTTAACTGGTACGCTGAGGACTTACGTAAACGCATGACTACAATAGCTACTGCAAATTTGAAATGCTCGGCAACACCACAGCGACTTACTCAGTAGCCGCATGTTTTGTGTAGGTTTAGTTATTGCTATAAGCGTGTACAGAGAGGACTAATTGTTTTTGTACTATTTGCGTTTGGAGTCAATAAAGTCCACAGTATACCAGATACGCGTTTTTTACCTCTCGCCCTTCAGATAAGAGAGGTATAGGAATCATGCTAAAAATTGGGTAGTGAGTTTTCAATTGACAAACACGTTTTGGGGTCCCTAGAATACGATTTTAATATTTTCGCGATGATGTCTGTCTGTGTGTGTGTGTTAGTGTGTGTTAGTGTGTGTGTTTGGATGGATGTTGTAGTAACGATAACTCAAAAACTACTGAATTAAAAAATTTGAAATTTTGCATACAGGATTCTGATACCCTAGATTAGATCTGATTAGATTTTGGTGCAAATCGCACAACCGGAAGTGGCAGTTGCTATGGGTGATGACGCCATTATTATACAAAACGGCAATAAAGTTTTACACATATATTTTGTATACCCTATAGTTCATTTTCATCTCATTAAAATTTTCGAAACTTTTGCCATTGTTGCCAGATTTACAAAAATATAATTTTTATTCATACTTTTTTGTGTCAACCTGTAAATTTTTGATTCAAAAATGGCGAGAGGTCATGTGCTGGCCACATCAGATTTTTTTATTTTGTTTTAAATTGTTGTGGCGCGTAAATATTTAACACAGGAACAATTGGAAGAACTTGCTGCGTACCTAAGTGATGTTTATAAACCATCAGATGTTTTAAATGACTTTATTGAATCCGATGAAGACATTTTTTACAATGAAAGCGAACATAGTCTACATAATTCAGAGTAGGAAGTAAAAATGTCGAATGACAAAGAGGAACGTGTAAACGAGGAAGTAAACTAAACAGGAAATTATTATTACGGAAAAAATACGTATAAATGGGCGAAAACCCCAACAAAAAGAGATGTACAAACGCCAGCACACAATTTGGTGACTCACCAGGACTCAAAGGGTCTAGTCGGTGTAGAAACCCATCTACGCCATACGACGCTTGTCAAGTACTTTTTACACATGAAATTTAAAATAATTTATTAGAATATTCTAATGCTAAAATTACCGAACTGTCAACTAATTACCAAGAAAGATGTGTGTCTTTTGTTGACTATTTAAGCATAAATGAGCTAAAGCTTTTCTGGGAGTACTATACTTAACAGGAATTTTTAAATATGGGCGGGAGAATACAGCTTCTTTATTCACGACCGATGGTACTGGAAGATCAATTTTTCCGGCAACGATGTTTCAGAAGCGATTCTTGTTTCTTTTGAGTAAAATTAGATTTAACGGCGTTGCAAGTAGAAGGGACCAAATTAAGGAGGGCGACAAGTTAGCAGCAGTATCACAAATTTTTAACATATGTAGCTGTAGAATGTATATGAAAAGCAAACCTTTAAAATATAGGCTAAAAATTGTGTGCGTATGTGATTCTAAAACCCACTATCTTCTGAATTATTTGTTTATACTGGAAAGAGTAATTAGAGGAAAACAATAAAGAATAAAAAGCTAAACGTTCCTACCATGGATACTCTACATTTAGTGAAGCCAATTGAAAATACTAATAGAAATGTTACAGGAGACAACTGCTTTACCTCAATTGAACCGGAGCGAATGAGCTGAAGTCTATGAGGGCCTCACGTATGTAGTAAACGTTAAAAAATAAGAGAGAAGTCCTTCCTCTATTTTTACCTCAAAAGAAACGAGAAACATATTGTAATAAAATGTATTTGTTCCACTACTGGTATTAGAAGATGTCATTATTTTTGCTGTGTTCGAGTCGAGAAGTTAGATCTCTTTCCTAAAAGTAAATACTTTTCGATTCGGCTTTTACTTGATGAAACTCCATTATTATATTTATATAAATAAAACAACATTTTACGATTTTCACAAAATTACAAAAGTTATTAATTTATTTGTAACTAGTTTCGTTACATAGTAACTTCATCAGACTAATATAATTTACAAGAATATCAAGAAATTTATACTAAAAACAACTAAGAATATAAGTACCTTTCTAATATTATAAGGGAGATTTAAAAGTGGCGAATTATTAAGAATGTC
The DNA here is from genome assembly GCA_963243735.1 of Neocrepidodera transversa. Lineage (NCBI taxonomy): Eukaryota > Metazoa > Arthropoda > Insecta > Coleoptera > Chrysomelidae > Neocrepidodera > Neocrepidodera transversa. Next base: position 33,515,361 of record OY725341.1, read on the forward strand.
CGTGTACGATACACAACTCTTCCTGCCATCCTTATCAACATAAATTAGCCGCTTAATATAGTATGTGTTATGAAATTTGTTATACCCTGTAATTTTGGGTAATTGTTATGAAAATTGTAATAGCACATGACCTCTCGCCATTTTTGAATCAAAAATTTACAGGTTGACACAAAAAAGTATGAAAAAAAATAATTTTTTTGTGAATCTGGCAACAATGGCAAAAGTTTCGAAAATTTTAATGAGATGAAAATAAACTATAGGGTATACAAAAAATATGTGTAAAACTTTATTGCCGTTTTGTATAATAATGGCGTCATCACCCATAGCAACTGCCACTTCCGGTTGTGCGATTGGCACCAAAATCTAATCAGATCTAATCTAGGGTATCAGAATCCTGTATGCAAAATTTCAAATTTTTTTATTCAGTAGTTTTTGAGTTATCGTTACTACAACATCAATCCAAACACACACACACACACACAAACACACCCACACACACACTAACACATACACACACACACACAGACATCATCGCGAAAAATATTAAAATCGTATTCTAGGGACCCTAAAACGTGTTTATTCATTGAAAACTCGCTACCCAATTTTTAGCATGATTCCTATACCTCTCTTATCTGAAGGGCGAGAGGTAAAAATGTGAATTAAAAATCTGATGTGGCCAGCACATGACCTCTCGCCATTTTTGAATCAAAAATTTACAGGTTAGCACAAAAAAGTATGAAAAAAAATTACTTTTTTGTAAATTTGGCAACAATGGCAAAACTTTTGAAAAATTTAATGATACAAAAATAAACTATAGTGTATACAAAATAAATGTGTAAAACTTTATTGCCGTTTTGTATAGTAATGGCGTCATCACCCATAGCAACTGCCACTTCCGGTTGTCCGATTGGCACCAAAATCAAATCAGATCTAATCTAGGGTATCAGAATCCTGTATGCAAAATTTCAAATTTTTTAATTCAGTAGTTTTTGAGTTATCGTTACTACAACATCCATCCAAACACACACACACACTAACACACACACACACTAACACACACACACACACACACACTAACACACACACAGACATCATCGGGAAAATATCAAAATCGTATTCTAGGGACCCCAAAACGTGTTTATCCATTGAAAACTCACTACCCAATTTTTAGCATGATTCCTATACCTCTCTTATCTGAAGTGCGAGAGGTAAAAAGAAGTTTTAGTAGATGGTATTAAAAATATAAACTAATTTTGGTAATATGAATAGGGCTTAAGCCATTTGAAGTAATAAATTCATTGTGACAAGTCAACTGACATTTCGTGTCAGATGGAATGATTTGTCATTGGTGTAAAGTTAAAATTAAAATTGTTTAAAAAAAAGTAGTAGGTAGAAATTTCGGGTATTAAAAAAAAAGAAGGTTGTTGGAAGAAACTTCAAAAAAAAATAACGATCAAAATAATTTTGATTGTCCCAAAATAGAAAAGAATTTGTTAGTAGATATTAGATGTATTGGAATGGGAATGTTGTAAATTAAGAATTCTTTTAAGTTATTTTTAATTCTGATTATTTTTCAATTGCTTGAATGATTATTAGTAGCTCTTAGTTAAGTCCTCATAATATTAGAGAGGTACATATATTCCTAGTTGTTTTTAGTATAAATTTCTTGATATACTTGTAAATAATATTAGTCTGATGAAGTTACTATGTAATGGAACTAGTTACTAATTACTGATAAATTATTATTTTTTTTGGTGAATTATTATTTTTTTTGGTGAAAATCATAAAACGCAGCGACTTACTTATTAATAATGCTCGGCTGAGAAAAAATACTTCTCGACATTGGTGTACAATATACTATGAAGTAAATTAGTAACATCCGGTAGATATAGAAAATCAAAAATCAAGACAGTGATATAAAATATTGGTCACTTTTGACAAGATTGAAAAAAAGTAATGTTAGGGGAATAAAAAGTTTGGAAAATTTTACAAAGAAGCGGATATTAGATAAACAAATTTACATTTAAAAAGAATTTTGTTGGAGATATTATAAGTGGGGTGATTTTATTGAAGACTGAGTGATGGTTGTGATCATGATGTTATGGAAGACCCAGAAGAAGAACTTTGAAAAGATGTGAAGGGAAGAGATAGATGGAAGAATATAAACTTATTGCCATATATATGCTCGTATCAAATGGTAAAATAATATAACAATTTCATTAATAAATTGAAAAGGTTGTCCATTATCTCAAATGTGGTCCACTAATTAAGCAATAAAATTCTAAGTCGAGTACCACAAAATTTTATTCTTAAACAGAAGTTTGGCTACTAGTTTCGGCGACAAGCCATCATCAAACTTAGAATACATTAATTCTTAAGATAGGAAACATTATAGTAAAATCACACTTACCAGAGAAAGTTATTTTAATGACTCATATTTATTGAAAATAAAATTAAATTTAAATTTTGTGACAAATAGATTGTCCCGTAATTGAAATGCCATTAGTGTGCGCGCACGGGGGGACATAAGGGAAAAAAATTTAGATCAGAAATGTGCAAGTTATTCTTGTGCTCGCCGAACTAGAAGATGGCCTCTAACTATCTTTTATAATATGTTGAATATTGCAAGAGTTCACTCGTACGTATTATTCAAATCAGCAAATACTGGTATCAAAACGACTAGAAGAGAACATGTTATATCCTTGGGAAAAGCACTAATCAATAATCATTTGATGGACAGAAATCAAAATAACAAGCTTCCACTGAACATAAAATCATCCAGTGTCGAGGTTCTTTAGATTGCAGTTCCATCGGAAGAAGAAATAGGGAGACCCCAACTAAAAAGACAGAGACGTTTCTACTGTACACGTTTCAAGGATCAAAAATATATAACTAGATGTTCCAAGTGCTCCAAAACTGTGTGCAAAAGACACTCAACCCAACTAATTTGATGTAGTTCCTGCAATAAAGACAAAAATTCGTGAGTGAAAAACTCGATTGTCAGTTTTTGTAAGGTTTGCTAAAATGTTTCTTTTTTATTTCAGAGGAATAATCGATGAGTAAACAAAATACGCTGGAAGTTTTATCAAAGTTACTACCTTACATTTTTTTATTATAGTTTTTCCTAACCTATGTCAAAGAATGCTGAATTTTTTTCTTTTTTCTTAATAAGTACTGCTTAGCAATTCAAAGCATTTTTCTTACAAATTTTGTTCATTGTGATCAGAAAATTAAAATAATATAGACAAAATATTTATTTCTTTGGTTCTTCTGAAAATTTGACTCGGGGTTAAATTAGACCCAGTATACCATTTACGTTCCATAAAAGTTGCGTACCAACCAGTTAAGGGTTAAACGGTATTAGAAATTGAAATATAACTGCAACTAATAAGTACCTATTGATGAGTCGTATAATATATTTATGACAACTTTATCCAATCACCAGAAATAGTCGAAATTAATAGAAAATCAATATTATTTCACTGACATACAGACAGATAGAAAGACATATAGATTCCAATATATGAGGTTGTGCGCTATAGGAGTGCTAGAATAGTATTCACAGGCGTTTTTTTAATAATTAAGAACAATCAAATTTTTATCTAAACTATGTCTCAATCAATTTTTTTATTAAAAATATTGTAAAATAAGGGTAATTATTTCGCATAAAAGTGATAATCATTATGGTACTTTATATTGATTAGTTTAATATAGAAGTAAATTTAAAATGTTTCAAGTTTTATTTTTAATTGTCACCTTAAAGAATAAACATAAAATTAATGTATTTATTTTAGATGTTTTTTTTGCTGATATTAACGGCAATAGCAGCGGTTGTATGCTATTCCATACGGGCAATAACCGTATTCAGGAGGCAAGGAATACCGCAATGTTCCATAACATTTGCGGTAATACAGACATCAAAATTTGTTCTTCAAAGAAAAAACGTTGCAGAAATTGCGCAGTTACATTATAACATGTTTCCTGATAAAAGGTAAAGAAAAAAACGATAGACTTCATTAAAATTATAATTTTTTTTATTTTTAGATATTTTGGAATTTATCCATTCGGAATACCAAATATAATGATAAGAGATCCAGATCTAATAAAAGAACTTACTGTTAAAAGTTTCGATTATTTTCCAGACCATACTCAGATTTTTTCAAATACACTGGAACCGCTGTGGGCTAGAAATCTTTTTGCATTAAAAGGTAAAATCTAATTTCTATCATTTTATGAGAAAAAAATATAAAACACAGTTTTGTAAAAATTATGAAAGTTTTGCTCTTTTTAAAATTTTATCAGCGGCGATTACAGAGCCTTGGGACAACGTCTATGTAGCTGGAATACCCCCTACGGCAGAATTTAATGGGACGTGCGCAGGATGTATGTACTATTTATGTGCTAATTTCGGACGCCAATAAAAAATTTTGTGCTCTTTTCTTTTAAAAATTACAAGTGGTTCTATTTTAGAAAATAAAAATTGAAAAATATTTTTGTTATCTCCTATTTATGTGCTAATTTCGGACGCCAATAAAAAATTGGTAAATCTTCTTTTTTAAAAAATACAAGTGGTTCTGCTGGCTTCCGACTAAGCTGGAATACCCCAGGTCAAATATATTGGAAAATAAAAATTGAACAACATTTTTGTTATTTTCTATTTATGGGTTAATTTCGGACGCCAAAAAAAAATTTTGTGCTGTAGCTAATAAGTTCAGGAATTTCTTCTAAGGGAATTGAAAATTCGTAGTCATTGTGACCACGTCAAATATAATATTAGATAACAAAAATGTTTTTCAATTTTTATTTTCCAATATATTTGACCTGGGGTATTTCAGTTTGATCTGAAGCCAGCCAGCAGAACCACTTGTATTTTTTAAAAAATCTGATGTGGCCAGCACATTACCTCTCGCCATTTTTGAATCAAAAATTTACAGGTTGACACAAAAAAGTATGAAAAAAAATTATATTTTTGTAAATCTGGCAACAATGGCAAAAGTTTAGAAAATTTTAATGAGATGAAAATAAACTGTAGGGTATACAAAATATATGTGTAAAACTTTATTGCCGTTTTCTATAATAATGGCGTCATCACCCATAGCAACTGCCACTTCCGGTTGTGCGATTGGCACCAAAATCTAATCAGATCTAATCTAGGGTATCAGAATCCTGTATGCAAAATTTCAAATTTTTTTATTCAGTAGTTTTTGAGTTATCGTTACTACAACATCCATCCAAACACACACACACACACACTAACACACACACACACTAACACACACACACACTAACACACACACACACAGACATCATCGCGAAAATATTAAAATCGTATTCTAGGGACCCCAAAACGTGTTTATCCATTGAAAACTCACTACCCAATTTTTAGCATGATTCCTATACCTCTCTTATCTGAAGGGCGAGAGGTAAAAAGAAGAGAACAAATTTTTTTCAATTTTTATTTTCTAAAATTTTTGACCTGGGGTATTTTAGCTTGGTTTGAAGCAAGCAGAACCAATTGTATTTTTTAAAAAAGAAAAGCAAAAAATTTTTTATTGGCGTCCGAAATTAGCACATAAATAGGAGATAACAAAAAATATTTTCCAATATATTTGACCTGGGGTATTTCAGCTTGGTCTGAAGCAAGCAGAACCACTTGTATTTTTTTAAAAAAGAAGAGCACAAATTTTTTTATTGGCGTCCGAAATTAGCACAGAAATAGGAGATAACAAAAATAATTTTCAATTTTTATTTTCCAATATATTTGACCAGGGGTATTCCAGCTTGGTCTGAAGCCAGCAGAACCACTTGTATTTTTTAAAAAAGGAGAGCACAAATTTTTTGATTGGCGTCCGAAATTAGCACATAAATAGGAGATAACAGAAATATTTTTCAATTTTTATTTTCTAAAATATTTGACCTGGGGTGTTCCAGCTTGGTCTGAAGCCAACAGAACCACTTGTAATTTTTAAAAAAGAAGAGCACAAAATTTTTTTGTTGGCGTCCGAAATTAGCACAGAAATAAATGCATCAATTTTGAGGTGTATGGTACTATGTGAAAGGTATGAAAAGATTATTTGGATTAGATTGGTAGGAAGGTTGATGTCAATAAGCATCTGAAAAAGTCTGGCTTGCTACACCTGACTCTTGGACAACAAAAATTATTATATATGGATAATGACCGCGATTTAGAGCTTTGACAGTATTTGTGTGGAGTGTCATTAGTGCAGCTTGGGTAAAAAGTTTCAGACTTAAACCTGTGTTGTAACTGGGACTATATATTGATATGGACCACCAGGTAGTCCAGATGCCTTATCAAAGATTCTTAATAATTTTACCAAATATAAGAAAAAAAAATACAATTTATTTAATTTCAAATGTTTTCTGGCTCCTTCTCAATTTTCTTCGGGTTCACAGGTTGTTTTCTTATTTTTGCCTCTCTGTGTTTCACCTCCTAGTTTTTCTCTATCTTCCAAGAATATTGTACTTTCTTTTCTATTTCCATCTGTCTCTGTCTATGTTTTTTTCCTGTATCTTTGGGTTTCAACTCTTGATTATTACTAATTTTCTACTTTACTCGCTGCTTCTCTGTGCTGTTTTGACTTATTCTATGTGTCTGAGTCTAAAACTTGGTTATTTATTAGTTTTTTTCTATTAATATTATTCAACCAAAGAAATTATCACCTTGGAACAACATAAATACATCGAAAATCCGTAACAACCAAAAAATTAAATTTTCCTTTAAAATAGACAAAAATCTTTAGTTATCTCACTAGATTAATTTCATAATTTATTCAAAATTGCCAAGTAATAATAATTAGCCAGGATTGATCATCTTCAATCTGTGACTATTTTATATTAAATTTCTTATGAATATATATCGTTTTTGAAATGGTTTGTGATATTTCGCTATTTCTTGCTTCGATATGGACTGTAAATTATAAAAAATCGGTTGTGTCGCCCCAAAACTTTCCCGACGAGTATCCATGAATACTTTTTCAGATTTTGACATTTTTTTATTTTTGACAGGTGACAGTTGGAGAACTAATTTTGACTGTTCTGAATAGAGTTTTTCTAGGGCTTTCAAATGACATATCGCATGTCCCATTCCGTGACATATTGCATCTGTCATTTTTTGATAGTGGTACTTCCGTTTGACAGATGTCGTACAAAAACTAAGGGGTAACCCAAACCCCTATACCAAATTTCAGAACAATCGAATTAAACGTGTGGTCTCTATAGTGGAAGAATACACACACAGACCGACAGACAGACGTCCATCTGGAAATGGTCTTAATCGTCTCAGGGCACCCGAAAATGGATATTTCCGTTTTTATCTCGAAATTTTTTTTTAGCTCGTTCACAATATTTTCCCTTCTAGGAGGTGGGTCGGGAAAGTAAAAATCTGAGTCTTCGAGAACTACCTTTTATTCACAAGGTAACAACTTAGGTTTACAATATCAGATGGCTGACATACAAAACAAAAGAAATAATTAAAACAAATATCTGATTAAATACCAACCATATAACTGGCCTCCTTGAAAGATCACAGCTTTCAATTAATATAAATAAACAATAATGAGGCATAGATTGGTTAACGGTTAATATAAAAGACCAAGATATACCAACTTTTTGCACCGAACGCTTTGTAATACCGGTATTTTTTCGCACACTAACTACCCGCACATATCCATCACTACCAAGAAGATGAGTCTGGAGGATGCGGCCCAAGCGCCAATCAAATGGCTCGACGTTGCATTCCTTCAAGAGGACAAGGTGTCCAATGGTGATGTCATCAGCATTAGACTGCCACTTGTTTCTCCTTTGTCGAGTGTTGAGTTACTTGTAGGACGACCATTGGGTCTTAAAGGCGTTAGGTCAGAAGGATCAGGGAAAAGTTCAGTTAAAGGACGGGAATTTAGAATTGCCTCTATTTGAGAAAAGACTACATATTTCTTCAAACAATAAATGAGTTTCATAATACGAAGATTATGAAATTTAACAGATTTAACAGCGCTTTCTGAGCAGATTTAGCAGGTATAAACAACTATTCAATTTTGTTATCAATGCAAAAAGTATTAAAGTTAGGATTATTTTAAATATTTGACATAAAATCTTATATTGCTCTAATTTCTTTTCAAGCGCCTATGTAATTAGAAGCTTTATTGGAATATTCTCTTTTACACAAACTACGCCCTGAAATAAATCACACACAGTAATGGAACCAGTCAGAAATTAGAAAGCGAAATACGTGATCAAAACAATTCAAGATTTGATTGCTCTCTTTGGGTTACCTGCTAGGATCATCAGCGATAGAGGCACAACATAGGCCTCCCATGCTTTTTGATTATTTTGTGAGAATTATGGAATCAAACATATCCTCAACGCAGTGGCGACACCCAGATCCAATGGTCAGTGCGAGCGATACAATAAGACAATAGTAAGTGCCTTGACAACAACACAAGCCGAAAATGACGCCAACACATGTGACAAATATATCAAACAAGTGTAGGTCTCAATAAACACGTCACGTAACAAAGGTATAAATAAGACCCCGATGGAAGCATTAATTGGGTGTACCAAAACCCATAATACAAAAGGACGAATTCTAAATGAATTACAACTGGTATTAGAACGATTAGATTTTACTGAGATGAGAAAAGAAATCTTCAAACATATTACGGAAGACCAAAAGAAACAAAAGGAGAGATATGATGAGAATAGACGTTGTAACGAAGTTACGAATTTGTTAATGATTTAATTGTATAATCTCCGATCGTATTATTTTTATTTATTAATTTTTCCCTAATACTTGTTATAATTAGTTCGACCGGCAATAGACCGTAAATAGATAAATCCAAAATGCACCGTGAAATATAAAGCACCGCGATCTCCCATCGAATTCATCAAACGCGATTGCACAAAGTTCACACGTCGTCCGGAAGATGGAATCGCCAAAGGCAGACTTCGCCTCGCGACGCGTACCCAACCAGTCTCATGGTATGGCACGGCTTGCGATTCATTTAATCAGTTCGATTAGAGATTTGAACTCGACTACCAGCCAAGCCGTACCGGTGTAGAAGAAAATAATTTATTGGTAAATAATCTTATATTTTAAAATTATTCTAAGTCCGCGTTTTCCGGTGTTGACATATTTATCAGGAGTAAATTTGAAGATTTGTACTAAGTCCAGTTCATTACTACCGCGCATGTTTTAAAAGACTCCCTCGAGATCCGAAGTGGGAGAATAGAGGTTTCTTCCTGACTAGAGGAGATCAATAATTCAGTTGTACGAGTGCCAGCAAGCCGACTACCACGCCTGACCAGCAGCAGTACACCGGTGAGGAAAAATAGGTAGTAGTAAGTTTTAATTATTGAAAAGGTAACAAAGTGCTATTGTTATATTTAACGCGATTTAATTTGTGCCGTATACAGGGGAAACGCGATAATAATCAGTTGGTGCTGTGAGAAATCACCGCCTAAAATACCGCGAGTCATTTTTGTGTAATAATAACCTTGGCTGCTGTGAGCAATCACCTCCAAGTAAATATCCCGTATACAGGGTGAGACGCGTTTATAATAATAATCAGCTGGTGCTGTGAGAAATCACCGCCTAATAATTGTACCGCGACTCGTTTTATTTAATAATAAAATTGGCTGCCGTGAGAAATCACCTCCAATTAAAGACAGTGCCGTATACAGGGGAAAACGCGTTTCAGATAATAAGTAGGTGCCGTGAGCAATCACCGCCTTAAAACACCGCGAGTCATTTTGATTAATAATAACAATTGGCTGCTGTGAGCAATCACCTCCAATTAAAATTAGTGCCGTTATACAGGGGGAACGCGACCTAAGTTTTGATTTATAAAAATAACCGGAGCCGTGAGCAATCACCTCCTAAACATATTTGCACCGTAAAACGAAATTCCAGTTTGTATTAATAATAGCAATTGGCTGCTGTGAGCAATCACCTCCAATTAAATTTGTACTAGATACCGGGAGTGACCGCTTAAGTGAAGTTACCATATAAAATAGTACTTTGTTCAACCAAGTAGAATCTCCGCGTACCTTTTTCCTCATCTGCACGATTTGCTTCATCATCAGCACCTGTATCACCGCTTAAACCCGCCGCGCTCCGACCATCAACCATTTTCACGCATTTTTGTTATTTTTCACAAGTTGCTTTTATTTTTGGTTTGGCTTCAGAAAACGTTACACACCTTTCTCCGCTGGGTCCTTTTTTTTATGTTGATATTTTTTGGATGACAATAAAAACAGTTATTTTCATTTGGTGATTTTTATTTTACTCTAACTGGTTGTGAGTTTATATATTGCAGCGAATACCCAGGATCTCCGCCCAGTAGGGCAAGTAAAGCCCGCCCTTCTGGCTACAAGGCATTAGTCGAAACCATAACGACCCCTGGAGTATTTCTTTCTTCACTGACGCTGCCCGGAGCAAGTGGCCTTCACACTCTAAACGGAAGGTGGCGCCCGAGGCAATCCGAAACCTGGACTAAGGCGCCAAAGTGACCCGCAACGACCGAAGTGTCGTCGCAACGTGAAGCTATTATAATTAAACAAAATGACTTGGTGATGATAAGGATAATAAGTCCGCCTTCTACCGGGGGCTCTCACAAATTGCTTCCAAAGTCCAAAGGACCTTTTCGTGTCACCAAAGAGCTTATCAATGGTAGATATGAAATTCAAGATCTGCGAGATAGGCTATCGACACACTAGACCCGTAGCTTATCCAGACCACATGAAGAAATGGATAACTTACCAAGCCCAGTAAACGGACATATATTGTCATACGGACAGATATTGTTATACGGACAGATGTTGTCACATAGAAAGTTGTTTTGCCATACGTAATACGGACAGTTATTGTCACATACAAATTTATTTTGTCATACGTCACATGGACATAATGAACGATTTCTTCATTATGGTGGAAAATAAGCATACACATATGTATAAGTATCATTGGCCCCGTCCCCCAAGCAGTTCCAAAATTGAAGGCCACTGAGCTCTTGGTCTGACGATAGACCACTATCTCAAGATGACCGAATATAAGATGGAAAAGGCCGTTCCTGACTTTTGAAGAACCGGGTATAGCACATAACCTAAACAGAACGGGTTACGATGGATATCGACGTTGAGAAGTGTGAACTTAAGAGAATGCCTAAGAGACAAAAACGTTGGAATGCCCGAATAGTTTATATGTAGTTTTCAGTTAGAGTTTAAAATTTGTAACGATACAAATAAATGATTTTCGATAAGGGATCGTATTGTGCTTAATGTCACATATTCTGCAGCCGCCCGACTTGCATTCTTTGACATACTTATTTGATCTCAAATAATTACTACATCATCTTAAACGTTTTATTTCTATCCAACGTTTTTCAATTGGCAATTCTATTAATATTTTAAATAATATATTTGATGTTTTGCTTTGCAAAATTTACATTTAAGCTTGTAATTCATTGCAATATAAGCTCACGCTCTTTTGTCTTTTTCAAATAAGTTTGATCATTTGTTTTTAATTATTTTTCTTAATCAACGTTAACTTCTAAACTGTTACATTTTTCTATCAAATAATCAAATACGCTTTCGAATGGTCTATACTTGGTTCACCTTTAAATTTTCCTATCCTAGCTTCTTCCCAGCATATTTTTGTTCGCACCGGTAATTTTCTAGATAAAATTAATATTAACATCCAATCCCACTTTTCTATAGATTCGCCTAATGTTCTTAGAGCACGACAATGCCCATTAATTTCATCCTCAGATGTTCTTATATCGTTTACCGAGTCCCTTTGTATGGTATCTATATCTACTAATGCTTTTAAATGCTTTTGAATAATATCCGGTTTGTCCTCGAATCTTTCTACTAACATATTCCACGCTACGTCGTAAGTGTCCTCGAATACTTCTTATTCAGACAAAACCTTGTACGCATCACCTTTTAAACACTAATAATCTATAAAAGTTTTGAACATTATCAAATTTTGGATTTTTATCAACCCACGATACAGAAGCGTTTTGAAAGTTGAACCATTTGTCATAGTCACCATTAAAATGTTGGTAAACTAAATTTTTCTAACTCTAAATCTGAACCTTGTATTTGAATTTACGTGGACAACGAATTTGCCATGCCTTGAGATACTAGAAGTATTTAATTGATTAACTTTATTTTCTTTTGCGTAAAATACCGATAATTTTATTTTTGTAAGTCACTTGGATTCGAATAAACATGTTTCAAAATCCTCTCTTGCTGTTGATTCCAATTCCGTAGGTTTGTGCAACTCTATTTTTAATTGGTCTTCATTAAATTCATCTGAAATCTTATCAAGTTTTTCTAATTTAATCTGCAACTGATTCATTAACTGATCATTGACCTGATCTAGAAATTTGCTAAATCTCTTTACTGCAGCCTTTAAACTACTTCTTTTCGCATATAATAATTTTAATTCCTCCTCTCCCAATTTATGGATTTAATTTGTATTAATTTACTAAATCGAGTGCCAATTTAACATGGATAAAGTAACCCCTAATGCCAATAAAATGTTTTCTACAAATGAAAGTGACGTTGCCATACAGACTAAAATTATTAAACAAATATCTTAGCCAAGGCCAACCACTTCTAGTCTCAGTGCCGCACCTGAAGAAGTGTCTCAGTGAGCTTCCTTAGGACGTTGGTGGAAGATGTAGGTCTGTATGAGGTCCTTGTTTGGTTTTGGGATAAGAATCGTGTTTGCTCTTCTTCAAACGAGAGGAAAGCTGATAGCATAATTTGATTAGGAGTGTAAGATTAAAAAATATGGTTTTCAAGACAATTTTTAGTGAATGCCTTTTTACTTTGTTGCCTAACTGACACGATTTCGCTATGTCACCTGAGATAAAAAGATTCACGATTTAATGTTGGTTTGCAAGGTTTGGTTTATTTCGGAGTGCGACGTTTTAACCCCAGACCAAGTCATCTTTAGAAAAAGGAAGAATTTTCTTATTCTGATTTGTTTAATTTTGGCACATTTTGATGGTAATTATATAAAGTGGTCCCCATGTTATGTAACTATCAAAGGAGAAGGATCAGTAATAAAAGCTTTAGATTCCACATATTTGTTTATGAACAAATAAACATACATAAATCAACCAACAAACTATAATTTCCCTAACAAGATTACTGATGTTTAGTCTATTGACTTTATTTACGTACTTCCTGTTATATAATATGAGCTGAATCATGACTACTAATATGAAACTTATACTGTTCGTATACCAATGAAAACCGATACGAATGCAGTCGATACCCCTACAGCTCATAGTTTGCAAAAACCCTGCCGTAAGGGCAGGAGGCGAGAGGACCAAGAGCCGTTACACGGCGACATCCGAGTTGCATCCCAAAAATTTAATTTTCACCTGACCAAGAAAAGGTACCATCCGAATTGCATCTCTCCGCGAATAAAGTATTTGCTTACGATTGAAACTATTTCAGGTGAACTCCGTAGCAACGTTGCCACTTTGTGCTAAAATTCTTGATTGTTTAATAACTTTAAGGTATATCTTAGCCTAGCACAATGAATTATACAAAGGATGGTGTGCTTTTGTGGGCTATCTGCTCCCGGCCATAAGATGTTGCACAGTTTTAGATCTATAAATGAGAGGTAAAAAGAAACATTTTCCCAAAATTTTAGCTGTCAAACCATTCTGGAACATCTTCAAATAAGCTCTTCTTCAGCAACATTTTTTAAGACAATATAATAAAAAAATAGACATTTGGCAACGCCGTTTATGTGCGTATTCTGTCGTTTCGATGTAACTTGGATCAGTTCAGTTCAGTTCAGTTCTAGATCGCTTGCTTTATTGTTGTATTTGCAACTAATTTGAATCAGAAATGATCTGGATCACCTCCCCCCTTACCGATGCTGCACCACCCGCTGAAATGGTTCAGAAGTGATCCGAAGCAGAAAGCGCGGTTTTTAAAATTATTTAAAGACGTTAGAATAACCTAAAAAAAGTAGACTTATCAAGATCAAATTAAAATTCTAGATATTAATAAAATGGAAGGCGACACTTCGTCTAGTGAGGAAGATAATATGATTTTGGTAAATATTTCGTAAAACAAAGACGTCTATATATATACGGTGTAATGTTTAATGTTCAATTTCAGGAATACATTTTCTCCGAGATACATTCGTCATCTGAGGAATAAAATTCTTGAAGTGAATGACCTTTTTTTGGTGCTTTGATGTCAGACGCAGATGATAATTGACAGGAACAGAACGACAACGTTAGTTGCTTTGGTTAGGCGTATTTTATTTGTATTTTTGCGTGGTCAGTTTTGACCCGTTCAAAAGTGATCCAAGTGAACTGATCCAAGTGCAAAAGAATAGTTATTTGTTTAACTAGGCAGATAGGTAACAGATTTACTGCCGCGGCTAGCATTTCATTGCCGAGGCAAAGCCGAGGCAATGAAACTAGCCAAGGCAGTAAATCTGATTATCTGCCGTGTGAAACATATAATTTTTTCTCCGATTGTTTGTACAGTGTGATTAAAAAAATCAAAATAAAATGAAAACTTTTTTATAACGCATACTACTCACAATTTTTAATATTTTTTCTAATCGTATGTTATAGGTAATAATTAAATCGTATTTTCTAATTATTATTGTCGATTAGACCTTAAATTGTATACTTAATACTATCTACCGAAAAATAAGACACCACTGTTACATTCAATTTAGATAGAGTTTAGTGGATTCCATGTGCCTGCTTGTTATTTACCTTTTCTGAATTGTTTAGTTGAAAATCGCCATTTTTCATCCGTTTATCTTAAGATTAAGTTGTTTGGAGAAGACATTAATCTGCGTTTAGAGATATAAAATTATTTTTTTATACCTAGGCATTAAAAATCATTTTTACTGCCTCGATAAATGTCACTAAAACTGACGTTTAATGTCAATCGGAGAAAAATACATTTATTGTAATAAATACGTAAATGTCAACGCGACGTGTCTGTTTTTTTTGAGAAATCGGCTTCTACTTGTTGCAAAATCGAGTATAGAAGCGATTTAAACTAGGCGAGGTTTTGAACATATCAAGATATGAAAGTGTTCAAATAAAAAATATGCTAACAAATAGACATTAAAAGTGTTAAAATTAAATAAGAATACTGACTAATTAAATTAAATAAACGAATTGAAAAGAAAACAATGCACTATTTTGTTATCAACAACACTAATAAGAAAATGTTAATTTTGACAATTAACCATTTAAATAATTATTGAAAAGCAATGTTGCCGCTTTGCATTTTTTAAAAATAATTGATCAGAAGTTATTATTTTTTTATACATAAGATAAAATTATTCTAAATTGAAAAAAATGAAAAGTATTACTACATTACTTATTTTTCCAAAATATGTGGTAGAAACGTCAAGTTATCATCTATATACTTTTCGACAAGGTAGTCGCATAATTGAGTTATCTTGCCGTTTCCTGATTGAATTGCAGCTAAGCCAAAAACATAAAAAATTGACCAAACGTGTACGTCAAAAATTTCGAAACGTTATATTGGCCTGAATTATTATGATATTCGACTGATAAGTCAACACTTTAAATTTTTCTAATCCAGGACCTGTTCCAATAGCCACGGATAGATAATACAGGAAAGTTTATGAAATAGCTTTGTGAATTGCAATTTTAAAATCTGCACAGTTATTGTTTTAGGGATTAGAACAACATTTAGATTTAAACATGTTTCTTTTAAATACTGGAAAACATGACAAAATGAGGAAGAAAGATTATTAGGAAGTGAACAGAAATATAGTTTGATGTAGTTATTATTTCTTAAACCATGAATGGTATATTATTGAAGAAGATATTTTGGACAATATTGAAACGTACCACCTACGTATAAATTTGAATAAAAGGACAAAAACTTATTATGTCGTTTGCAATTAAACCGTTTGACGATCTTGTGCTATGAATATTTTTACGAATTCACTCTATGTCCTTAACTGTTATGGAATATATGTCTGTGTGTTTTATTAGTAGATAGTCTATGTTTGTTCTACCCTACGTATAGGGAATTCAGCGTGTCAGAAAGAGTAAGCGCTATGACGTCACTACGCAACCGGTCTTCAGTCCCCTCATTTGCGTCGGGTCCGACAGTTCCACTAGAGGGTATTGTCAGACCTGACGCATCTGAGGGATTTGAAGATAGGTTGCGTAGTATTTTTGGTCTGTCAGGCCCTTCTGATCTGGCAGCACCCTCTCATGGAGCTGTCGAACCTGACACACCTGAGGGACCTGAAGACCGGTTGCGTAGTGACGTCATACCGCTCTCTCTTTCTGACACGCTGAATTTCCTATACCTCTCTCTCTAACACGTTGAGGTCCCTATACCTAGGGTAGAACAAACGTACACTATCTACTTTTATTTCTTTTCGAATTAGTTTGAATGGTTTTTCGCATATAACCCTCACAGCAGTATTAAGTAAACGTGACAACGCTGTCGACTATTATCACAAAATATATTAGTTTTGCTGCTAAAATTAAAATGGCCAATGGGATGTAATCCGGATGGTCCTGGGATTCAACTTGGATGGTAAAAAATCTACCTACTTCACCGGGGATGCAATTCGGATGCTCACACGTCTTACAAAACAGGTAATAATAAGAAGTAAGGGAGCGATCCTTTTCTACCAAAAGCAGATATGGTACGTACCTCGGACATGTTTCACTAGAGGAAAAAGAGTCGGAGAACCAGGCGGGTAAGCAGATCTCGTAGTGAGAACTCAACCAGAATGGCGAAAGATCTTTAGTATACTGGGTGGCCAAGAGTCAATGTACGCCCCCAATAGGAATGAAAATCTCAATTCCAGTTGAACCGGAAGTGACATCAACATTTTTGTCTGGAATGGAATGACTATATTATTTCGATGGTTTCTTAATAAACGTAAATTGATGAGTACAACAGTTCTTTCAGTTTTAAAAAGTTTGAAAAAAATAAATGAGATACAAAGATTTTTTTAGGGCCGGTTTTATAAATCTTAGTTGACTGCCGGTTGAGTGTCAACCGAGGGTCAAACTACACTTTTGGTACTATAAACGCCAACCGGAGGTTGAAACGACGGATGAGCGACGTTTGACTCAACCATAGGATGAGAGGTTCGTTGACAGTCAACCCGAGTTTAATAATATAACCTCAAAATTGGTTAATTAATCAATAAATTTATTTTGATTCGTAAAAATGTAATATTTTGTTATAAAAATGAGCAAAAGAAATAAATTACTTTGGAGAGACAGCATCGATAGTGATAGTTCAGCGGATTCTGATGAAAATGCATTACGTGAAAGACATCCCAGAAATTTTAGAATTCGTTTTGAACATTTTCAAAGATGGAACGATGAAGAATTCAGAATTAGGTTTCGTCTCAGAAAAGAGACAGTTGTTAGGTTAGAACAAAGAATTGGTCATGAAATTGCTCCGAAAACTGAGTTTATTCAAATAAATAAAGGTATACTTAAAAAAGATAAATTTCAGAAATCACCCATTATGAGCAATGCAACAAATTTTACTTGTGTTACGGTTTTGTGCCACAGGATGTATGCTACTAACAATTGGTGATTTCGCTGGGATACATAAGTCTACAGCGAGTAAAGTTGTTAAAAAAGTAATAGGCCACTTATTTAGGTTAGCACCTGAATACATAAATATGCCAGTACAGCAAGAAGTAGATGTATGTAAGCAAAATTTTTATGGAATTGCTAGATTTCCTCGTATATTGGGTGCCATTGATTGTAGGTACCCATATAAGAATCGTTTCACCATGTAGGTGAAATGAAAGAAATGAAATAATTTTTTATAGTTAAATAACAAATTTGTAATCTTTTATTTATTTATTGCTAATTTTAGGAAGAGACAATGCAGAATATTTTAGGAACAGAAAAGGTTACTTTTCACTAAATGTGTAAGTGGTAGGTGACTCGGACCTTTCTATAAGAGATATTGTTGTTCGATGGCCTGGTTCTGCTCATGATCAGACGATATTTAACAACAGTAGAATAAAAGCTCGATTTGAAGCTGAAGAGTTTGAAAATGGTATCCTAGTTGGAGATTTAGGATACGCTTTAGAAAAATATTTAATTACACCCATTCCTAACCCACAAACTGAAAGTGAACAACTCTTTAATGAATCTCAAATTAGAAGTCGAAATCCAATTGAAAGATTGTTTGTTGTGTTAAAACGTAGGTTTCCCATTCTTTCTCTTGGAATACGACTGTCTGTTCATACAACGCAGTCAGTAATTATAGCATGTGCAGTGCTACATAACATTAATGATCCAAACGTGAACTATGAGGAGACACCTCCAATTGATCCTAATCCTCCAATTAACCGTATCGATGATGCTCCTTTTACATTTAGAGATGAAATTCTTTCATATTTCATGAATGTATTACAACAAAATAATTAATAAACACTTTCAAAAGTTCTAAAGAAGTCTTTTAATTAATTTGAACAAGTATAATCTGATAAATATGTTTCTGGTATAAACAAAAAATATAAAATATGCTTTTTATTCATTTAATTGTTTTTTAAAAGTTTAATTTCTACTTCTAATTTAATATTTTGTAATTTTTGGTTTTCAATATTATTATTGTATGATTCTTCTTCCTTCTTCATTCGCATCTTGTGAAATTCTTCATCTCTAGTAGCTTCTTTTTGTAAAAGTTCTTAGGTGTATAATCAGCCCAATCTAAAGACAAATTTTGTGAATTACTCAACAAGAAATAAGAATGTAATAAACCTTACTTTCTTTTGCATTGAACACGTTATATGCAATTGTTCAACGTTTCTGGGTTCGGTCGAACTAGCATTGTAATTTTCAGTAATTTTTTCTCAAGCAGCAGTCTTAAAGTAAAATTCATGTTTTTATTGTACAGCTTACATTTTCTTCTTCTTTTAACTAATCGTCGGACGTCACCAGATATAAGTTATTAACTAAGTTTATGTGATTGGCTGAAATTCAACCGACAGGGTAGCCAACAACTAAAAATATACCTCAACCACTGGTTGACAAACCGCCGTATACAGTTGTTTTTATAATACAGAGTCGGTTTGAACCTTGGGTTGTGTTTCAACGGAAGGGCCAGTAACCGGGCGTTGAGTTGAATTTTTAAAATACCGGCCCTTAATTTATTCAAACCACTCTGTTTTGTTCGAAGGACTACGTAAAAATTTTTGTTACTAACAATTTATTTCACTTAGGTCAAAATTGGCGTAATATGCGACAAATTCTCAGTCCATCATATACTAGCAGCAAGATGCGAACAATATTTGTGCTAATATCAGAATGTGCTAAAAACTTTTCCAATCATTTTCTTGAAGCTAATAAGGATATTATTGAAGTTGAACTAAATGACAGTTTTACACGATTTGCCAATGATGTAATAGCTACAACAGCATTTGGGATAGAAACAGATTCACTAAAAATTCAGGATAACCAGTTCTATGCAATGGGAATAGACTTTGCCAATTTTAGTAAAGGATTTATAAATATACTAAAATGTCTCGTACTTGTTCCATTTCCAAAAATTGGTGAGGTAAGCATACTAATTTAATATTATTCAGTCGCTTATTTAATCATTTATTATTGATTTCTGTTTCATGATTATCTTATTTATTTTTCTATATTTAGTATAGTTTAACTTATAACTTTTAGATATTCAAATTAGGAATATTTAAAAAAGAAATAATCAATTTCTTCATAGATATAATAGATAATACTGTTAAAATTCGAAGAGAAAAAGGAATTGTTCGCCCAGATATGATACATTTATTAATGCAGGCACAAAATGGTTCACAAACTAAAGAAGAACATGTAGAAGATTCCGGCTTTGGTATACAAACTGAATCGGATTTAGGTATGTACCTATATTTTATTTTTTTTTCCTTAATTTTATTTATTTAAAAATTTTTCAAGTTTTTTTGAAATGTTCGGAGTTTTTTCGCATAAAATTTTTAAAATGTCGAAATTTTTAAAATTCGAAATTTTTTGAAATTCATGACTTTAATTGTTTGAAATTTTTGGCGACTTAATTTTTTTTTAAACTATTAAAATGCGTGAAATTTTTAGTTTATAAATAACAAATCTTGTTTAATGAATTTCAAAAACGAAAACAAACCAAAATTCAATGGACGCTCAAACGGTACCGGAATAGCTAGTGCGATGCTGGCGAAACTTTTCACATACATGTAGGGAAATTTTATACATGACGTGACGTGAAAAAAGTTCTAAAAATTTGCACTGGATAATTGTTTTCTTATGATAAAAACCCAATTTGTATTGCGGCTACCGAACTCATCAAACCCGATCATGCTCAAATTTAATACGGTTCTCCTCTAGAGAAAACTTACTGGTAAAGTTAAAACCGGAACTCGATTGAAACTTTCGTATGAGAGTCATAGTTTTTTACATCCAAAAAGACAGATAGAGGGCCAGACAGGATTTGGGACGAGAACGAGTAACACAAGTATTTATTTTTACCTCAATTTAGATTAAATTTTAGCAAAAAAAAACTAAAGTCAATTAGGCGATACATTTTATACATATTTTCAAAATTTATGAAATTTTCGTAAGTCTACTTAAGTCGGCACCATATGGGAAATTTTTGTATTATTAGTTTTATGAAATCTAAAACCTAAAGCGCAAATATCTGATATTATTTTTTTCTACAAGCGTGCGGAAAGTTGTACTTTTCCGCACTGATTTTATAAATGCTAAAATGATTAAAAATTAATTCTTGCTTGGTTACTATGATAACTTTCAGCCTAATGTTTTATTTATTAAGAAGCACTAAGAAAATTTTTGTTTAATGACAAAAAAATATTTTTGCTAATTTTTTTTTCAATTCTAGAAAAAATATTGTTCCTAACACTTGCGTAAAGTATCTTTGCCCCACTTAATTGCATGGCCGAACTCGCTTCGCGTCGTTCGGGCAACTGCAATTGCGTGCGGAAAAGTATAACTTTCCGCACTTGTTAGGAAAATAACTATTTTTAGTCGTATAAAGTTTGTCAAAAAATGTAATTTGTATCCCACTCCCTTGCCTGTGTATCTTATACAAAAGGAGATGTACATTTCATAGTCTAGTGAAGAAGTACTTTATGAGTCAAACGAGACGTCTTTCGATTCGGAATATCATGTAGAGAATTTTTTTAAAAATCGAAGAGCCATTTCAAAAATTGCAAAAGTTATAAACAATTAATTGAAAAATTTAATTGGGGTTTGGTTTTGCAAATATCTTAAAAACTATTGGACATTTTTCAAATTTGAAAAAGATTCAAAAATAAGAGGAAATTTCCCAAAAAAAATATACCTCCCGGAACTGTAGGACCAATATTTATATTTTTTTCAGAGGATTGAAAATACGGCCATAAACAGGGACTCTGGCTTGTGTAAGCGCCGAACACATTGTACCTTTAATAAATAAATATTAATTTAAACGTATTAAATATGAAAATTCAGGCATCAACTGGATAGATTTCTGAACAAAAATCCGATGTCAAAATTTTTTTATCCGATTTTGCTAATAATTATGCATTAGTTAATTAACAATTTTTTCCTACTTGAACATGAACATTGTAAGTGCAATAATTGTTAAATAACAAATCTGATTTTTTTCCTTTTTGGACATCAGAAGAGATTCCCGTTCAAAAATTAAGAAATTGTTATTTTTCACTTTATAGATATATACGTTATATATTACAGTATATATGGTATAAGTAGCGGGAAACTAAAAATAGGTGAAAGATTAATATCATTTTTGGGGTTTTTAACGATGCTGAATCGATTGCAGTTGTCCGTTTATCTCTGTCTCTCCCGTTCTAGAGTTGAATCAGGCCGGAAGGACAAAACCATCTTATAAGAGTTTTTTTCTTCGAAAACTCTAAAAGCTTGATTAATTATTGAAAAAAAAAATTTTTTCATATTACTGCTGATCCTTTTTTTGCTTTTTTCGTTTAAGAAATTGTTATAAACAAATGCGTTGTTTATAAGATAATTTAAAATTTCTTTTTTTGAAACATAATCTTTGATGCAAATTATGATTTAAAAAAAAATCGTGCCTTAATTTTTTTCTTACATGTTAATTAATAAATTTTTTCTATTACTTGTAATTCTTATTTAGGAACCATTTTTTTAAAATCGTAATTTATCTTGTTCTTTGATAACTGAAAAAAAAACAATATATTATTTTTTGAGAAAAATAATTCATTTATATGTCAGAAAAAAATTGTTAATTAACAAATACATTTTTAAGTAATAAAAAAATTTTTTTAAGGAACGGTTTTTTAAAAAAATCATAGTTTGTATCAAAGATTATATTTAAAAAATAAATAAATTATCTTATAAATATTGTTTATAACAATTTTGTAAACAATAGGAAATACAAATTTTTAAAAATAATTTTCATGTGATTTCTAACAATAGTATTAGAAAAAAATTATAAATATTGGTCCTTCACTTCCGGAAGTTCCATTTTTTTAGTAGGAAATTTCCTCCTCTTTTTTAATCTTTTTTCAAATTTGAAAAATGTCAAATAATTTTGGAGATATTTGCCAAAAACCAAACCCCATTTTTAATTTTGAGTTACTTGTTTATAACTTTGGCAAATTTTTGCAAACGGCTTTTAAATTTTTTCAAAAATCATGTACACGCTATTCCAAATCGAATGACACCTCGTTCATATTTTTCGGTGGCGGAGAAAACAGTTTGACCCAAAAAGCACTTGCTGACTAGATTATCAGTAAGACTTCAATACTCAAATTTATCATAAAATATACCCGATCGTCTAGAATTGTTAAAAACCCAGTTGTATTTTTATTCGTTATAGTAAAGTTTGCTTAAAGTAAAAAAAAATAATAAAACACTGAAAAACATTCAAATCGTATATTCAGTCATTTTAAGAAAATTTATTTGTATCCTTGTCAAAACAAGAATGTGTACAACACCTCAGATTTAGTTAACTTTTTTATACATGATAATTTAGACCTCTTTAACTCACAATAATCAGCAGCCGAAGTAGATAAATACATTTTAATATAATAAACAATTTATTGTTATGAAATTTGTTATACCCTGTATAAAATATTATAGTAAGTAGGGGTTGGTTGAGTTAAACAAAATGGATAGTAATTGGAATTAAAATTAACAGTGTTCCTTTATTTTTAACATTAAAAAGAAAAATGTAAATTAAAAAGAAATTTTGGTAAATTAAAAGTATAAACTAATTTTTGTAATATGAATAGGGCTTAAGCCATTTGAAGTATGAAATTCCTGTGACAGGTTGGATGGCATTTCGTATCAGGTGAGATGCTTTGTCATTGGGTTGGTGTCAACCAAAATTATAGTTTAAAATTAAAAAAAAAATAGTAGGTAAACATTTTGGGTTTAAAAAAAAATGAAGGTTTTTTTTGTTGATGACGGATTAAAAAGTCTGATGTGGCCAGCACATGACCTCTCGCCATTTTAGAATCAAAAATTTACAGGTTGACACAAAAAAGTATGAAAAAAAATTATTTTTTTGTAAATCTGGCAACAATGGCAAAAGTTTCGAAAATTTTAATGAGATGAAAATAAACTATAGGGTATACAAAGTATGTGTGTAAAACTTTATTGCCGTTTTGTATAATAATGGCGTCATCACCCATAGCAACTGCCACTTCCGGTAGTGCGATTGGCACTAAAATCTAATCAGATCTAATCTAGGGTATCATGCAAAATTTCAAATTTTTTTATTCAGTACTTTTTGAGTTATCGTTACTACAATATCCATTCAAACACACACACACACACACACACACACACACACACAGACATCATCGCGAAAATATCAAAATCGTATTCTAGGGACCTTAAAACGTATTTATCCATTGAAAAGTCACTACCCAATTTTTAGCATGATTCCTATACCTCTCATAGCCATTCAATAGTGTAGCGTTTAAAATTAAGCAACTATATGAGCTGAAATATTTATACTCATTCTATCTCTCCTTAATTTCAAGTCTGATAACGGTTTATTAGAATCGTTACTTATTTGTGTAATAGACACTTGTTGGTCTAGGATAAAAATATTTCAATTATACGATGTAGGCCTTAGTATCCATCGAAAAGTTTTTGAACTTCTAAAAAATGTACTTCTTTTTATCAAACTATTTTAGTATTTCATTTCCTTAGATTTCCAGGTATAAATATATTTGTTTTGTTTTTTACCTCTCTCCCTTCAGATAAGAGAGGTATAGGAATCATGCTAAAAATTGGGTAGTGAGTTTTCAATGAATAAACACGTTTTAGGATCCCTAGAATACGATTTTAATATTTTCGCGATGATGTCTGTGTGTGTGTGTGTTAGTGTGTGTGTGTGTTAGTGTGTGTGTGTGTGTGTGTTTGGATGGATGTTGTAGTAACGATAACTCAAAAACTACTGAATAAAAAGATTTGTGTGTGTGTGTGTGTGTGTGTGTGTGTGTGTGTGTGTGTGTGTGTGTGTGTGTGTGTGTGTGTGTGTGTGTGTGTGTGTGTGTGTGTGTGTGTGTGTGTGTGTGTGTGTGTGTGTGTGTGTTACAATGGATGTTGTAGTAGCGATAACTCAAAAACTACTGAATTAAAAAACTTGAAATTTTGCATACATGATTCTTAGATTAGATCTGATTAGATTTTGGTGTCAATCGGACAACCGGAAGTGGCAGTTGCTATGAGTGATGACGCCATTACTAAACAAAATTGCAATAATGTTTTACACATATATTTGGTATACACTATAGTTTATTTTCGTATCATTAAAATTTTCAAAAATTTTGCCATTGTTGCCAGATTTACAAAAAAGTAAATTTTTTTCATACTTTTTTATGCCACCGTGTAAATTTTTGATTCAAACATGGCGAGAGGTCATGTGGTGGCCACATCAGATTTTTAATAAATTATATTATGGTAAATGTCAAATTGTTGTCGAAAGTCGAAAGTTTCTTCCGTAACCCTGTCTATATTCTTCTTTCCCAATAATAAAAGTTCGGCCTTTTTCTTAATAGTAATTCAGCTAAGTTACTTCACAACCTATAATGTGCAAGGCTCGTTACACAACAAACGTTCCTTTTGGCATTGGATCGACTTTAGTGCTGGTCGAAGTAGTCTTCGCGGACTTTATATACGTCATGTCCAGGTTTTGATTAGTAGCTATAAGTAGAAATAGTTTTGTGATATTTTACCAAGTATATTTCATCTTATTAGGTATGTTAGGGACGTTCAAGACCTCTAGATTTTTTTTGTGGTCGTCATCCATTTTGTCAATGCTGAAACTTTTTT
Organism: Neocrepidodera transversa; assembly: GCA_963243735.1. Lineage (NCBI taxonomy): Eukaryota > Metazoa > Arthropoda > Insecta > Coleoptera > Chrysomelidae > Neocrepidodera > Neocrepidodera transversa. Next base: position 33,540,722 of record OY725341.1, read on the forward strand.
TTGGATATGTTTTTATATACAGGGTGTTCCGATATTTGACCGACAACGCTTTACAGTTGAAAGCCCTTGACAAATGATGAAAAATGAGTAAGGTACATACGCCCCTAAGATTCTTAGTATACGAGATATAGCTGGTTAAAGTTGAAAAATTGAAATCATTATTTTGTGATATTTCACCTACCGTTTAAAATTTTTTGTTTAAACTTGGCAGTCGATTCACTTTTTAGAAGCTTGAAAATTTAACACAAAATATGCTTAGCGTACTTCACCTAGTGGCGCACAATAATGGGTAGTGGCAACTTCGCCCCCCCATCTCTATTTTTTACGACACTGTATAAATCGATTTTTTTTTTCATTTTATTTAAATCTTTTTTTATTTATGTTACAAAAAGTTATTACCTTTTATTGAGCTAAAGTCTACAATTCGTCTTTTCTATCGTCGATGTTCAATATGGATTTGTTCATTTACAATAAACAGATGTCTGGACAATACAAATATTTAGAAAATGGTTCATCATTGGACAGAATTTTTTGAAAATATCATCTTAAATATACAGGACCGTATTCTATTAATTGACAGAAAATTTCAGTACCTGCATGTTTTTTGACGTGCATAAATATATATTTTAATGAAAGGAAATTTTATTATAATTAGTTAGGAATATTAATACAAAAAACTGTTACATATTCAATTTATAATAACTGTTCATAACATTGACCGTCCACTCCACAGCACTTCCTACAACGTTTTCTCATGTCAAAACGCATTATTTGAAATCTGCTGTGTCAAACTGTTTAAGAGCTGCAAAACATATCGAGACTTTTTCTGTACTTTTAATTACTAAATTTTAAGTTTTCCTCGGTCTTTTTTCAATGCCAGCATAAGTTAAATAATAAGATATTTGACGATTTAGGAAATTTTTGTTCAAACAACCGTACTGCCTTTCTTCCATAAAATAATAACATGTCGATCATTTTTCAAAGAGCGTTGTTTTCAGTGTCGTGGAGTGAACCGTCAACGCTTTGAACAGTTACTATAAATTTAATATCTAACAGTTTTTTGTATTCTTATTCCTCACTAATTATAATAAAATTTCATTTCATTAAAATATATACTTATGCCAGTCAAAAAACATGCAGGTACTGAAATTTAGTGTTAAATAATAGAAAACCGTCCTGTACATTTAAGATAGATATGGCATTGTCACAAATTTCTACCCAATGATGAACTATTTTCTAAATATTTGTATTATGTATATTAGGTCCAGATATCGGTTTATTGTGAATGAACAAATACAGATTTAACATCGACGATATAAAATACGAATTGTAGACTTCTCTTCAAAGTCAAATATCTCCAACATTGTTGATTTTAGCGCAATAAAATTTAATAACGCTTTGTAATATAAATAACCAAAGATTTAAATAAAATGAAAAAAAATCGATTTATACAGTGTCGTAAAAAATAGGGGGGACGAAGTTACTTCAACCCATTATTGTGCGCCACTGGATGAAGTACGCCAAGCATATTTTTTGTTAAATTTTTAAGCTTCTAAAAAGTGAATCGATGCCAAGTTTGAACAAAAAATTTAAAACGGTAGGTGAAATATCACAAAAAAATGATTTTAATTTTTCAACTTTAACCAGCTGTATATCGTAAACTAAGAATCTTAGGGGCGTATGTACTCATTTTTTATCATTTGTCAATGGGCTTTCACCTGTAAAGCGTTGTCGGTCGAATATCGGAACACCCTGTATAAAACCCCCTTATGCACCAACTATCACAATTATCACTGGTGTTAGAATTTCATCTAACATTTATATCTGTTTCCGAAACTACTCGCGCCATCTGCACATGAGGTGCAGAACCGACCAGTACAAACGTACCAATCCCTTTCGGCGGAGCGCGACGACAGGATGAGTTCATTACAAACGACGGCAATTTTACCGACGCAGACTCAGACAAGAGAACGAAAAGACAACACATTCAAAAATTTTAAACTTATTTCCTCGATTCATCCCTACAATTTAAAGTAAAAACTTACACAAAATTACCCATAGTTCACAACTGAGTGTATCTAGTATATCTCCACTAAAAATATTAGTTTGGTTCGACGTGAAAATTGATATTCGTCAACGGCGTTCAAGACGCCATTTTGTTAAAAGTAATATTGGTTTATGTAAATTTAAAAAATGTTTAATGTGGTTTTATGTGATTAAAAGTGTTTTTAATCTTACTGGAAAGTTTTTCTTGGCGTTTACAGCCAAGTGGTCCTTTAAACTATCAAATAAAAGTGATTCAATAAACTGAATTACCCCAAAGGTGTTACAGAAACTTAACATTTTGGTCCTTCAAGCCGGATTATTAAAGTAACCAGTGCTTACACCCAGTGCTCAAAATATAACTCAGTACATAAAAGTGCAAAACTCTTAAAATAGTGACATAAACATAAAATAACTGTCTCAGTGATCACTCAGAAAATCAGAAGTTATTGGATTCGTACAGGTCTATGCTTATTTGGTTAAGCAAAATCACAGGTCAGCTAAAATTTAAAATTTATTTCACGCCAGTAGACGAATAACACAACTTGGTCGTCAACTTGATTTCCTAAGAAAAGGAAGAATTTTTGGATTATTTTATCTCAAATTATTTTATTAAATCTCGTTTATTTGTTTGTTCATTATTTACTGCATGTAAGGCTCTAAATAGGTAGTTTTATTTTTTTTAACTTACGATGTTGTCAAGTTAAATTAGACTCCTAAAAGGTTTTTGATTTTTTAATTTTTAGATTGAGTTGTAACTTAATTCCTAAAAGGTTTTTGATATTTTTAATTTTTAAAATCTGTAGATTAAATAATTGTCTCAGTTAGTCTTTGTTATATCACACGTATTATGTGTTGAAATAATTTGGAACATTTTAGATATACTCACACTTGTTAAAATTAATCTTTGTTTAATTGAAAACAATTTTAAATTTAGTTAAGTTTCAAAATGAGTGACTTGACTAAACGCACCTCATTAAAATCTACTGTAACTCGCATACAAAAATGGTATTTTAGTAATAAAAATAGTATTAAATGTTCAGAATTTCAAGTAAGACTAGAAGTTTAGTCAGGGCTTTCAATGAATACGATATAGTTCAAACAAAATTAGAAACCGCTGACGAATCTCAGTCTTATCTGCTCTGTATAAAGAAACCATTGATAGCTTGTTATCTCAACCTTATAGAAATAATTCACCTTCCTCCTCTCAACCATACATAAATACACAAAATTGTTTTATTAAATTACCTGACATAAACATTCCCGACTTCAAAGGTGATATTACACAATTGACAAATTTCTTCCAATTATTTCAAAATGCAATAGGGAACAATCTCAACCTCACTGGTACAGAAAAATTGACTTACTTAAAAACATTTTTAAAAAACGAACCATTACAACTAATAGACAATTTAAAAATAGAAGAGGTTAACTACCAAATTGCTATAGACACTCTAAAGGACAGATATGAAAATCAGCTGTCAATCATTTATTCGCATACACAGAATATTCTAGATACTCCTACCTTTAGTAGAACTACAACACTACGCCATTTTATTACCCTCATGAAACAAATTGTCGAATCTTTAAAAAATCACAACGCGTTTACCATAGAGTTATTTCTCATTTATGTGTTTGCGCAAAAACTAGATAATTCTACAAAACGTGCCTTTGAATTTGATTGTGATGTCGCATCCAATCCAACGCTTGACATGTTCATTAATTTTTTGGAAAAACGTTGAAAGATTTTGGAAAGAAAAATTCTTGAATCCAATTCTGAGAACAAATCCCAAAAAACTTCTCATCAAGTTCACCCAACCCAAAACTCAAACATTCATTCTAATACTCAAGGTCTATGTATCAATCTATTAAGGAATGAGCAATACATTAAATTCACATAAAAAATATTAAACTTACAATAGTTTGTCGTAAATTTAGTGTAGAATAATACAGGTTTAACAAGGCATCTTGAAGATTAAATTAGAAGTTAACGATATGTGGTAATGGAAAAATTTAGCATATAATAAAACACAGTAAAATTAAAAATAAAAAATCATGGTCCAACCATTCCATCACAGAATTGATTGGACGACGATTACCCTCTATAGGTAATAATAAAACCCAAGAGAGCTTGCTGAGTTTCAAAAAATGAAATCGAAGTGCATCCTATGATGCACTTACAATTAAATTAGAAAATAAAGTTGGAGTAAATTTTTATGTTATCTACGCACCATGTACCACAAAATGGTAGGTAGAAGTAGAGAACGGAAGCGGTACCTAAATTTGACAAGTGACATTTCAAAAAGCGGTAAAATTTAAATTTAAGTAAAAGTTAACAGGTTTGACAAAGCAACTTGAAGATTAGATAAATGATAACAGAAAGTGGTAAATTGTAATATATAAGAAACACTGTAAAAACCATAGTCCAAGATTTCATCACAAAATTAATTGGACAACGATTACCCTCTATGGGTAATAATAATAGAACCTAAGAGAGCTTACTCAGTTTCCAGAATGAAATAAAATCAAAGTGCATCTTACGATGCTTTTCGCAATTGAATTTGCATTTCGCAATTGAATTTGAAAGAAACGTGAAGTAAATGTTAAATGGCTAAAAGTTATTCTTGGTCAGAGAGACACGCGAAACGAGTAGAGGCCACAATGGGTCCGGCGAAAAGAAGAAGAGGTGAAAGGTGTCAAGAGGTGGGAAGTGTCAAGAAGGAGAGGTAAACATAACCTAGGAAGCCAACTGGAACAAAACAAAAAACATCAGAAAGAAAAGTAAATTAGGAATTGTGGGTGATAGCTGTTAGAAGTTTCAAGTATAATAAGAAGATAAAAATTTTTTGAGATGTCATCCCTATGGGTTGGAGACGGAATAGAATGATATTGAAAATTAGTTGAAATTTAAATTTAGGAAAATATAGTTTTCTGAGGGCCTGAGTTGGTCGTTGACACAAATTACGTTTCTGTCTAGAACAACTTTATTAATTTCGAACATTTCTAGATGATCAAGTTTGGTCCCTTTATAACAGCTATGTATAAGGGAGATGTTAATATTGTCATGTGAATGTCTGGATTCCAGGATGTGGTTTGCATAGGAAGAGGAGGAATTAATCATGTCTGTGTCCCAAAATTTGTTTATTTCTCTTAAATGTTCTTTCAGTCGTGTGTCTATACGACGTCCTGACTGGCCGATATAAATGGCATTGCAATCGGGGCACCCAAGTTTATATACTCCTGATTTGTGCAGAGCAGGGACAGAGTCTTTTGAGTTGACTAAGAAGCTCTGAATAGTGTGTTCTGACTTGAATGCTACTTGGATGTCTTATTTCTTGAATATTTTGGAGATTTTATAAGATATTGGGCCTAAGAACGGGAGAGATCCTAGATAGTTGTGCGAGTTGGGCTGTGAACCGAACTGTGAAGTGATAAGAGGACCTAGTGTATTGAAATATAATTTGTGTTTGTAAAAATATTTAAAATAAATTTTGTTAAGCAATTGAATAGGAAAATTATTGTTGAAAGCTAATTGTTTAAGAATGTTGATTTCGTTATCGAAAGCAGATTGTGAAAGAGGGATAGAAAAGGCTCTATGTAAGAAGCTATTAAAGGATGCAACTTTATGAGAAAAATGATGGTTAGAGTTGTAGCTAATTAAAGTACCGGTGGTGGTGGGTTTTCTATAAATCTCAAATTCGAATCGTGAAAAGTTAACATTTTTGTGAAGTAGTAGATCTAGAACGGGTAATTTATTGTTTAGTTCAAATTCTATTGTAAATTTAATGCGGGGGTGTAAAGTATTTATATAATCTAGGAATAATAAAATGTTATCTTTTGAATCCACTACAAGTAAAATACAATCGTCTACATATTTGTAATAAAATAAAATTTTGTTTTTGAAATTTGGGTAATTTATGAAGATGTTTTCTAGGTTATTCATGAAAATTTCTGCTAAAATCGGGGAGAGATTCGATCCCATCGAAAGACCTGAGGTCTGAGTGTAAATTTTATTATTGAATTGGAAAAATTTTTGTTCTAGAGCAAGACCTAGTAAAGAACAGATGTCGAGGGTGGTTTTGGTGTCAATGTTATTTAAAAATAGGAGATTTCTGACTAGGGCAATGCATTCTTGGGAGGGTATACTGGGGAAAAGGTTGGAAACGTCTAAGGAGAAAAGGATAGAGTTATTGGGGATGGTAATGTTGGCAATTTTTTGGGTGAGGTCTAATGAGTTTTTTATGGCGTGGGAGTTATTGAAACCTGTGTGTGTTCTGGATTCAAAAGATAACATTTTATTATTCCTAGATTATATAAATACTTTACACCCCCGCATTAAATTTACAATAGAATTTGAACTAAACAATAAATTACCCTTTCTAGATCTACTACTTCACAAAAATGTTAACTTTTCACAATTCGAATTTGAGATTTATAGAAAACCCACCACCACCGATACTTTAATTAACTACAACTCTAACCATCATTTTTCTCATAAAGTTGCATCCTTTAATAGCTTCTTACATAGAGCCATTTCTATCCCTCTTTCACAATCTGCTTTCGATAAGGAAATCAACATTCTTAAACACAAATTATTTTTCAATACGCTAGGTCCTCTTATCACTTCACAGTTCGGTTCACAGCCCAACTCGCACAACTATTTAGGCTCTCTCCCGTTCTTAGGCCCAATATCTTATAAAATCTCCAAAATATTCAAGAAATATGACATCCAAGTAGCATTCAAGTCAGACCACACTATTCAGAGCTTCTTAGTCAACTCAAAAGACTCTGTCCCTCCTCTGCACAAATCAGGAGTATATAAACTTGGGTGCCCCGATTGCAATTCCATTTATATCGGCCAGTCAGGACGTCGTCTAGACACACGACTGAAAGAACATTTAAGAGAAATAAACAAATTTTGGGACACAGACATCATTAATTCCTCTTCTTCCTATGCAAACCTATGGAATCCAGACATTCACATGACAATATTAACATCTCCCTTATACACAGCTGTTTCAATATCATTCTATTCCGTCTCCAACCCATAGGGATGACATCTCAAAAAATTTTTATCTTCTTATTATACTTAAAACTTCTAACAGCTATCACCCACAATTCCTAATTTACTTTTCTTTCCGATTGTTTTTGTTTTGTTCCAGTCGGCTTCCTAGGTTATGTTTACCTCTCCTTCTTGACACTTCCCACCTCTTGACACCTTTCACCTCTTCTTCTTTTCGCCGGACCCATTGTGGCCTCTACTCGTTTCGCGTGTCTCTCTGACCAAGAATAACTTTTAGCCATTTAACATTTACTTCACGTTTCTTTCAAATTACGAAATGCATCGTAAGATGCACTTTGATTTTATTTCATTCTGGAAAATGAGTAAGCTCTCTTAGGTTCTATTATTATTACCTATAGAGGGTAATCGTTGTCCAATTAATTTTGTGATGAAATCTTGGACTATGGTTTTTACAGTGTTTCTTATATATTACAATTTGCCACTTTCTGTTATCATTTATCTAATCTTCAAGTTGCTTTGTCAAACCTGTTAACTTTTACTTAAATTTAAATTTTACCGCTTTTTGAAATGTCACTTGTCAAATTTAGGTACTGCTTCCGTTCTCTACTTCTACCTACCATTTTGTGGTACATGGTGCGTAGATAACATAAAAATTTACTCCAACTTTATTTTCTAATTTAATTGTAAGTGCATCATAGGATGCACTTCGATTTCATTTTTTGAAACTCAGCAAGCTCTCTTGAGTTTTATTATTACCTATAGAGGGTAATCGTCGTCCAATCAATTCTGTGATGGAATGGTTGGACCATGATTTTTTATTTTTTATTTTTAATTTTACTGTGTTTTATTATATGCTAAATTTTTCCATTACCACATATCGTTAACTTCTAATTTAATCTTCAAGATGCCTTGTTAAACCTGTATTATTCTACACTAAATCTACGACAAACTATTGTAAGTTTAATATTTTTATGTAAATCACACATCTTTTGTCAACCTTGTAATTTTTTAGCGCCTGATGATGGCCGGAAGGCAGAAACATGTTGCGTAAACCTCTACGATTATTATTATTAAAATTCATGTGGTAAGACTTAGATTTTAATTTCTCCTATACATTATGCTATAATTGTTTAGGAACAAAACACAGAACCCCAGAATGCACCTCGCGAGGTTGCTTTATTTGTCAAAGAAAGCACAATACTTCATTACATCAGACTAATCGCGAAAATAATTGGCATAACAACTCTCACAGAATGACTAATTCTCAAAACTCATCAGAAAATGTAAACAGATCTTTTCATCTAAAAAACTCAACTCCGCTTCACCGCAATCTTTCAAACAATGATCAAAGAACTATTCATAATAATTACCCTTCAAGCTCAGCGCAGCCTGTCCAAGGTCAATCTATAAATACATCTCATATTAGCCAACGTGAACCTAATTCCCCTCGAAATACATTTATTTCAACTCATGACACTAATAATAGCGAACCTGCTACTTCACAACTCCCCAACACTCATCAAACAAATTCAGAACACGCATTTTGTTCAATAACTCCTAGTGGTAAAACTGTTTTACACACATGAAGGTCGATACGTAACAGTCAAAACTGTATTGGATTCGTGTAGTAGAATTTCCTTGATAACTGAAGATCTAGCTCAAAACTCAATCTTAATACTCAAACGGCTCAAATAACCATTGCCGGCGTCGATGGTATAGTCACAAAGGCAAATCAAATTGTAAATAATGTAACAATTGTTTCAAATGTTTTCAATAATTGCGAATTCAACATAAATTGTACCGTAGTAAAAACAATAACAAAAAAATTACCTCAAGTGCCACTCAATAAAAACAAAATTTCTATACCCAATTATATAAGGTTAGCTGATCCAGAATTTCATATACCTTCTCAGATTGACCTATTATTAGGTGGGGATATTTATTATTCATTACTCACTACATACCCCATTATCCCAATTTATAAAAACTCTTTAACTCTTGTTGCCACCAAGTTAGGATATATCCTAGGAGGTCCTATCCCATCTCAAGCAATTTCTTGTATTGCAAATATTAGTGAGTCATGTAGACATTCCCCATGATAACTCGGTTTTCTTTTCACAAACATCTATTGATGAATTATTACAAAGGTTCTGGACGATTGAGGACTTATCCCAAAATCACAAAATGCTTTCACCAGAAGAAGAAAAGGCTGAAAATATTTTTACATCTACATTAAAAATTCAAAGTAATGGTTCTTACCAAGTAACTTTACCCCTAAAAACTCCTATTGAACACCAGAAACTTGGTGACTCCTTTTGGATGGCAAAAAGAAGATTATTCACATTAGAACAACGCTTCCACAAACAACCTTAATTTTTTAAGAGATACAATGACTTCATTGACGAGTACGTTAACTTAGGATATGTTAGATACATACCCCTATCGTTAAAAAATGAAAACAATGAAAATAAATATTTTCTCCTACACCACTGCATCATTCATGAATCAAGGACTCCAACAAAACTAAAAGTGGTCTTTGATGCTTTGGCAAAGACCACTACAGATCACTCCCTCAATGATATTATGTTTAAAGGTTTCACTGTTCAACCTGATCTTTTCGATATTCTTCTTAGATTCAGACTCTTTAAATTTGTCCTAATTGCCGACATTGAAAAAATGTACAGGCAAATAAGAATCAATGATAAACAGACGTTCTTGCAAATACACTATGGAGAAATAATTAGAATGAGCCCCTGCAATGCCTCTAATTACTCAGAGTTACCTACGGAACAAACAGTGCTCCGTATCTTGCCACAAGAACTCGCAAAGGTTAACGAAAATAAATTTCCTTTAGCCTCTGATACCCAATGTTATGTAGATGATATATTATGTGGAGCTGATTCCCTAGAAAATTTATTTACCCTGTATACTCAATTAAATTAAATTTTTAATGCTGCAAATTACACTTTGCATAAGTGGGGATCAAACTCACTTAAATTCTTGACTAACTTAAAAGGCAACTTCAGTCGTACTGAATATGATATTCAAATGAAAATACGTCTGACAAAATTCTTGGAATATCCTGGAACTCTGTCAAAGATTACTTTTCAATTACTCTTCCTAAAACTATAGATACCGTCTCAAATACTAAACGTGAGGTTCTCTCTTGTATATCCAAAATGTTTGATCCACTTGGTCTTATTTCACCTGTCGTAGTAATTGCCAAAATTATTATGCAGAAAATTTGGCTAGCTCAACTCGAATGGGATGCTTCTTTAGATATGGATCTATTAGAAGAATGGACCCAATTTTTAAAAAATCTTCCCGAACTCGCAGAATTAAGAATCCCACGGTATCTGTTCATCCCCAAGGAAATAAAAAACATCGAATTGCATGGTTTCGCAGATGCAAGCCTTAAGGCATATGGTGCTTGTATATATATTCGCGTTTGTTATTTCAATAAAACAGTTTCGTGCAATTTGCTTGCTTCAAAAAGTAGAATTTCTTCTACTAAAACCGTTAGTCTGCCCAGACTTGAATTATGTGCAGCTGTATTACTCTCAAATCTCACGCAAAAAATTCGTTCAATCTTTAAAGGCAAACTTCTATTTCATAGCATTAACCTGTGGAATGATTCTCAAATCACACTTTGTTGGTTAAAGGCTCACCCATCTCGATGGACAGTATTTGTATCTAATCGAGTTGGAGAAATTCAAACTCTTACCTCGGACTGCACGTGGAGATACATTAAGTCTTCAGACATTTCCGCAGATCACTTGTCACGTGGATTAACAGCCCAGGAAATCTTACAATCAAGCTCTTGGTGGCACGGACCTGCTCAATTCTTAGATTATAATTTAAATCTAAATTCTTTCAACAAAAAATTCAAATAGACAAATTACCTGAACAACGAAAGACAGAATCAGTACTTCACAATTTGTTAGATGAATTTTGGAATATCATATTCATGAAATTTTCTTCTATTACCCGATTACAACGCACTCTTGCATTTTGCCTTAGAATTATACAAAAAAGCAAGCCTAACTCAATACGTCGCATTGGAACGCTCACAGTAGAGTAATTACAAGTATCTCTTCAATTCATCATTAAAACGCTACAGCAACAGACCTTTTTTTTGGAAATCTCTCAACTCCAAACTAATAAAGTTCTTTCAAACAAACAGTTATTACCCTTGGCACCTTTTATCGATACATCGGGACTTCTAAGAGTAGGAGGACGTCTTACTCAGTCAGACTTACCATTCAACCAAAAACATCCAATTCTACCCCCATCAAAAAATCACCTCGTTTCATTAAGGTTAAAACGGGAACATTTATCTTTAGGGCACGCAGGCGCACAATCAGTCCTATCTAATTTTAAACTTAAATATTGGCCGTTAAATGGCTTAACTGAAACCAAACGCATCATTCGCAATTGTACTGTATGCTATAGATACAAGGCAAAACCTTATGAACAAATCATGTCAGATTGACCTCAAGACCAAATTAAACCATCACGACCCTTCTCTAAGGTTGGTGTCGACTGTGGTGGACCATTTCTTATCAAAACTTCCAAATTACGACGCGCTTTTCTGACTAAATGTTATATTTGTGTATTTGTGTGCATGGTAACTAAAACCATTCACATAGAACTCGTTTCAGATCTGACAACTGATGCCTTTATTTTAACTCTCAAACGCTTTATCTCGCGTAGAGGTAATCCAGTTACCATTTAAAGTGACAATGCAACTAATTTTCTCGGTTCAAAAAATCAGTTGAAAGAAATGCACGATTTTCTCAAAAAGAAATACATTACTAATGTAATTAGCAATTTCTTATCACTTAAAGAAACCCAATGAAAAAATATTCCTCCAAAGAGTCCCCATTGGGGAGGAATTTGGAAAGCTGCTGTAAAAAGCACTAAATATCATTTGCGTAGGATCATGGGCAATGCACATCTCACATTTGAAGAACTCAGCACTGTATTAGCACAAATTGAGGCTATCTTAAATTCAAGGCCATTGCTCCCAATGTCTTCAGATCCTAACGACTTAACATACTTGACTCCCGGACACTTCTTAATTGGCGATAGCTTGACGTCCTTTCCAGAAACTAATGTAACTGACATTCCCTACAATCGTTTATGTCGTTAACAACATTGTACACAAATGCAGCAACATTTTTGGAAAAAATGGATAAAACAATACCTCAATCAACTTCAAAACAGACCCAAATGGATCCAAGCACATCAAGGCCCAAAGACAGGTGATTTGGTGTTGGTGAAAGACGAAGAGACTCGGCCTCTGGACTGGCTTTTATCAAAAATCTTGGAAACAATTCCAGGTTCTGACCATAAAATTAGAGTTGTCAAATTAAAGACCAGGGATGGAATTTTCACTAAAATTTGTCCCTTCCCATAAATGATTCTCTCACATCATAGTTTTAGTTTGTTAATAGTTTTATCTGATATTAGTTTAATTTGTTACCAAATGTTGTTCGAATTTTTGAAATCAAACCTTTCAACGCGGGGCAGAATGTTAGAATTTGATCTAACATTTATATCTGTTTTCGGAACTACTCGCGCCATCTGCACATGAGGTGCCGAACCGACCAATATAAACGTACCAGTCCCTTTCGGCTAATATTTTAGTTTAGACAACACATTCAAAAATTATAAACTTATTTCCTCGATTAATCCCTACAATTTACAGTAAAAACTTATACAAAATTACCCATAGTTCACAACTGAGTGTATCTAGTATATCTCCACTAAAAATATCAGTTTGGTTCGACGTGAAAATTGATATTCGTCAACAGCGTTCAAGACGCCATTTTGTTAAAAGTAATGTTGGTTTATGTGAATTTAAAAAAGGTTTAATGTGTTTTTATGTGATTAAAAGTGTTTTTAATCTTACTGGAAAGTTTTTCTTGGCGTTTACAGCCAAGTGGTCCTTAAAACTATCGAATAAAAGTGATTCAATAAACTGAATCACCCCAAAGGTGTTACAGAAATTTAAAAACTGGTAACAGGATTGCAGTTCCATGCAGAATCATTTCATATCGTTTTATCACTTCGTTATTCTTTACAACTGTTAGTTGTAACCACGGGTTATGTCTGTTAAAACCATCACTATCAATGTCAGCCATATTTGCGTTTCGTCAAGAACTGCCAAAATATTTTGTATATTGAAACACTATCATTTCCATAGCAGCTATGATTTTGTTAATGAAATTGAACTGCTGTTGATTTTAAAGCGATAATATATTTATTGGCAATGATCTAATTTCATAATTTTAACGATTGCACGAAAAATAGTGTGTATACCACGTCCGCGAAAGTTTTTTGCGACCTCAAGATTATCTTGCCTCGGCCGCAAGCGGCCTCGGCGATAATCTTTCTGTCGGTCCGCCAAAAAGGTATTTCGCGGCCTAGGCATACAAATAACTATTTCGTGCAATCGTATGCGAAGTGAGTACTTCGCGTTCGCCACAGCGGCCGCGAAATTCAATTTCGCAGCCGTTGCCCATGGTAACGGCCGAAAAAGCAAAGGTCACTTTCAAATTTCACATTTCTACAATACGAAACTAACAAAATTATTATTTTTTTTAAACACAGTATTAATTTTTAAATTAACAAATACATACTTATATTACTTAAGATAAATATTAATTGTAAGTGTAAAATTTGTCTTATTACTTGTATTTAGTCTAGAAGTTGAAACTACAAGATACTGAAATATCACTATCAATGTCAGACATATTTGCGTTTTGTCAAGAACTGTCAATATATTTTGTATATTCAAACACTGTCATTTCCATAGCAGCTTTGATTTTGTTAATGGAATTGAACTGCTGTTGATTTTAAAGCAATAATGTATTTATCGGTAATGATCTAATTTCATAATTTTAACGATTGCACGAAAAATAGTGTGTATACCACGGCCGCGAAACTTTTTGGAGACCTCAAGATTATCTTGCCTCGGCGATAATCTTTCTTTCGGTCCGCCAAAAAGTTCTTTCGCGGCCTAGGCATACAAATAACTATTTTCACCTTATTATGGGTTTAATGTCACTTAGTTTTGACAAAATACATCTGCGGTGCGACGACACTTCGGTCGTTGCGGGTCACTTTGGCGCCTTAGTCCAGGTTTCGGATTGCCTCGGGCGCCACCTTCCGTTTAGAGTGTGAAGGCCACTGTACGGGCAGAGTCAGTGGAGAAAGAAATACTCCAGGGGTCGTTATGGTATCGACCAAAATCAATGGTGGCCAGAAGGGCGGGCTTTACTTGCCCTACTGGGTTAAGTACCTGGGTATTAGCTGCTGGGATGTTAACTCAAAACAAATAAAATTCAATAAATAAAACATTTATTTTTACCAAAATCCGGCGGAGAAAAGGTGTGTAACGGACGATTGGCTTGGCGGCGTGGTGTAGTCGGACTGACGGCTCTGGACTCCGGATATAACTGAAGTTGGCTTCAACTTGACCTGTCTCTAAAGGTCGACGGACTGCACTGCTGTTCCAATTGGGACGGCCACAGCAAGTCTGTTCGGGCTGTCTCTGCAGCTGCCGACAACGGTTTGAATTGCCCTACTCGATACGAACTTAAGCGTCTAAGAAGCAGAGACGAGAGTGTCTCCATCTGCCTGGCGACGGTTGAACTGGTACGACTGGCCTTTTATTCACAATTTTAATTTAATCTTACTCCAGTGCCGTGCGCGATTTAATTTATATATTTTAAATAATAATACGGAAAAAAGTAACTTTGTTACACACCCTTCCTACTTCGGGAAAAAAAATTATTACATACATTTGTTTTTACACCTTAACTAAATATCTGGAAAAAAAGAAATTAAGTGCAACGAATCCTATCAGGTGCCTACCCCTGTAGTGGTCGAACCCTATATTCGGGGAAGGTACGCCTGTTACAAAATAACTAAAAAAAATAAAACTTGTACGGCGACTTCTTCCGCTGGTGGCTTCGGTCGAAGGGATGTGAGCAGGTCCTATACTGGCAGCGTCGGCAGGTGGTTTGTCTTCGGGAAAAATCGATCCAGTTTCTGACGGGGCTGTTTTCTTCTATACTTCCACCCTCTGTATCTGGAGCTGGGAGTTCGGAGCGGTATCTCTTGCTGTCGATTATCCTGGGTGCAGATTAAGGCTGATCCTATTTCAGTGGCACCGATGGGGAAGCATGGTACGGGCCAGGCATCCACCGCGACGGAGCGGTTGTCCACCAAAATATCTTCAGAAGTTTGTTCTATACGGTAATCCTCTTGCTGGATCTCTGGGATGGTTACGGTCTCTGTGTTTACCAGTAGAGCAATACTTGTGTCAATGGAAGCATTCAGCTCTTCTCGGCTATACTTCCATTGTTCGGCTATCCGATCTTCTACATAGGAAGTCGTATCATCACTTTCGATAACGGAATCACTGGTGCCACTTGGCACGTCGACGGGTAACTGGGGATGACTGTCTTCACACGGCATGATAGGTGCGGCATCATAAGGGCGTTGCTGCACAGGTCTCATTTCTCGGCAGCGTTCTAGCGGTTCTTCCGACCGTGGACAAGGGCAGTCACGGGACATGATTCCTTCTCTTATACATCTTGAGCAAAAGATCCGGGGCGCCTCTCTACATGGGCTTCTTACATGTCGCGTCTGGCCACAACGCCAACACTCTTCGTTCCTTTCGGTGGATCCTCTAGTGATTGGGGTTTCTGGCATCTGCTGGTTTGTCTCAGTACGGTCTACGTTATTTCCTGGCGTGACGGAGGCGGTAGGAAATGTTCGAGGTAGGGGGGTAGGAGTATTTCTAAACAGGAGAGACTGAGGGGCAAAACTGGTAAAATACGGAATAGACGGAGCAGGGGCAAAATATATGTACGGAAGTGGATCAGTGATGCGGTGAGGGGTGGGTGGAACGGTCGACTGGGTTAGTTCGATTTCGGATCGAAGTAACTCATATTCTCTGACGGCCTTGATAAATCCCTTCACGTTACTGAAGTCGGATCTGCGGATATAAAGTCGAAATTCCGGGTGCAGGTTTCGGTAGAGCCAATTTAGTTCCTGGTCTGGTGTTATGCTTCCATGTCGGCGAATAAGTGTCTGCAAGTCGGTGATATAGGAGGTGGCGGGTTCCTCCAGATGCTGTGTCCTCCTACTGAAGGCGACTTCTAGGTCAATTCGGTAATTGACAGGAAAGAAGAAATTTTGGAAGGCGGTGCAAAAATCTTCCCAGGTGGACCAATATCGTCGGTTATTCCTAAACCACATAGCTGGCGTCCCTTGTAGTAGGTCGGGCATGACCTGCAGGAGTCGGTCGGCGGTGATTCCATAATATTCTCGAATTTCCTCTAGTATTTCTAGAAATGCGGCGGGATTGTCAGTACCATCAAAAGTGACACGCCAGTCCTCTACCATCAATGGCAGCATTACGGTGCTTCGGACGTCTTACTCGGTCGAGTCTCTAATGCTAACTCCCTCTCAACGCACAAAAATGTGTCTATCAGCGGTTATCAGGTAAATATTTGTACTTCTGCGCACTCTGCTGTCTATCTGGCTCGGTATTACTCGGAATTCCTCGCTGTTTCTCGTTTTAAATCAAAATTACGGCTTAGACCCTTGTATCTTGAGAACGGCTTCTCAGATTTGAAAACGGATATTCCCAATCGATTCCATGACCTCGTAAACCTATTAAACGATCAGTCACTCGGTATCCTTTTTCAGTTTGTCAAAATGACAGGTCGGATGTTTTCAACGGGTTTTCTGTATTTTGGCCTCTGGACGTGTGTGGAAGCGATGCGGGCTCTCTTTGAGCAAATCTGGACAATCTGTCAAAATGACAGGTCAGCGGTTTTTGACGGATTTACGTATACTTCGGTCCTCTGAAGCGTTCTACGGTGGTTTTGGCTCTCTACAATGGCCGGTTCAATCTTTGGCCTCGGAATCAGCTTTTTCAACAAATTCGGTAATCAGAGGTCTTGGTACACCATAAAAACGGTCCCTGCTCGGGCGCCAAATTTGCGACGACCCTTTTTTTTTTTTTTTTTTTTTTTTTTTTTTTTTTTTTTTTTTTTTTTTTGTCGGTTATTCCTATTTGCGACGACACTTCGGTCGTTGCGGGTCGCTTTGGCGCCTTAGTCCAGGTTTCGGATTGCCTCGGGCGCCACCTTCCGTTTAGAGTGTGAAGGCCACTGCACGGGCAGCGTCAGTGGAGAAAGAAATACTCCAGGGGTCGTTATGGTATCGACCAAAATTACTGGCGGCCAGAAGGGCGGTCTTTACTTGCCCTACTTGGTTGCGTAACCTGGGTATTAGCTGCTAGGATGTTAAAACAGAAACAAATAATAATAAATAAAACTTTTATTTATTACCCATAAAATCCGGCGGAGAAAAGGTGTGTAACGGACGATTGGCTTGGCGGCGTGGTGTAGTCGGACTGACGGTTCTAGACTCCGGTACAACTAGAACTTGGCTTCAGCTTGACCTATCTCTAAAGGTCGACGGACTGCACTGCTGTTCCAATTGGGACGGCCACAGCAAGTCTGTTCGGGCTGTCTCTGCCGCTCCCGACAACGGTATGAATTGCCCTACTCGATACGAACTTAAGCGTCTAAGAAGCAGAGACGAGAGTGTCTCCATCTGCCTGGCGACGATTCAACTGGTACGACTGGTCTTTTATTCACAATTTTAATCTAATTTTACTCCAGTGCCGTGCGCGATTTAATTTATATATTTTAAATAATACGGAAAAAAGTAACTTTGTTACACACCCTTCCTACTTCGGGAAAAAAAAATTATTACATACATGTTTTTTTTACATCTTAACTAAATATCTGGAAAAAATAAATAAAATGAAACGAATCCTATCAGGTGCCTACCCCTGTAGTGGTCGAACCCTATATTCGGGGTAGGTACGCCTGTTACAAAATAACTAAAAAAAATAAAACTTCTACGGCGACTTTTTCCGCTGGTGTCTTCGGTCGAAGGGATGTGAACATCTAAAGTCTGGGCAGGTCCTATGCTGGTCGGAGTAGGTGCACTGGCAACGTTGACAGGAGGTTGATCTTCAGGTAAATTCGGTCCGGCTTCTGACGGGGCTGTTTTCTTCTATACTTCCACCCTCTGTATCTGGAGCTGGGAGTTTGGAGCGGTATCTCTTGCTGTCGATTGTCCTGGGTGCAGTTTAAGACTGATCCTATTTCAGTGGCACCGATGGGGAAGCATGGTACGGGCCAGGCATCCACCGCGACGGAGCGGTTGTCCACCAAAATATCTTCAGAAGTTTGTTCTATACGGTAATCCTCTTGCTGGATCTCTGTAATGGTTACGGTCTCTGTGTTTATCAATCGGGCACCACTTGTGTCAACGGGAGCATTCGGCTCTTCTCGGCTACACTTCCATTGTTCGGCTATCCGATCTTCTACATAGGAAGTCGTAGCATCACTTTCAATAAGGGAATCACTGGTGCCACTTGGCATGTCGACGGGTAACTGGGTTTGACTGTCTTCATACGGCATGATAGGTGCGGCATCATAAGGGCGTTGCTGCACAGGTCTCATTTCTCGGCAGCGTTCTAGCGGTTCTTCCGACCGCGGACAAGGGCAGTCACGGGACATGATTCCTTCTCTTTTACATCTCGAGCAAAAGATCCGGGGCGCCTCTCTACATTGGCTTCTCACATGTCGCGTCTGGCCACAACGCCAACACTCTTCGTTCCTTTCGGTGGATCTTCTAGTGACTGGGGTTGCTGACATCTGCTGGTTTGTCTCAGTACGGTCTACGTTATTTCCTAGCATGACAGAGGCGGTAGGAAATGTTCGAGGTAGGGAGGTAGGAGTATTTCTAAACGGGAGAGACTGAGGGGTAAAATACGGAGTAGACGGAGTAGTTGGAACGGATATGTGCCGAGGTGGTGAAACGATGCGGAATGGGGTAGGTAAAACGGACGCCTGGGCTAGTTCGATCTCTGATCGGAGTAATTCATATTCTCGAACGGCTTTGGTAAATTCCTTCAAGTCACTGAAATCTGTTCTGCGGATATGAAGTCGAAATTCAGGATGCAGTTTTCGGTACAGCCAATTCAGTTCTTGATCTGGCGGTATACCTTCACGTCGGCGAATAAGCGTCTGCAGGTCGGTGATATAGGAGGTGGCGGTTTCCTTCAGCTGCTGTGTCCTCCTACTGATGGCGACCTCTAGGTCAATTCGGTAATTGACAGGAAAGAAGAAATTTTGGAAGGCGGTGCAAAAATCTTCCCAGGTCGACCAAAATCGTCGGTTATTCCTAAACCACATGGCAGGCATCCCTTGTAGTAGGTCGGGCATGACCTGCAGGAGTCGGTCGGCGGTGATTCCATAATATTCTCGAATTTCTTCTAGTCTTTCTAGAAATGCGGCGGGATCGTCAGTACCATCAAAAGTGACACGCCAGTCCTCTACCATCAATGGCAGCATTACGGTGCTTCGGACGTCTTACTCGGTCGAGTCTCTAATGCTAACTCTCTCTCAAGGCACAAACATGTGTCTAACAGCGGTTATCAGGTAAATATTTGTGCTTCTGCACACTCTGTAGTGTATCTGGTTCGGTATTACTCGGAATTCCTCTCTGTTTCTCGTTTTAAATCAAAATTACGGCTTGGACCCTTGTATCTTGAGATCGGCTTCTCAGATTTGAAAACGGATATTGCCAATCGATTCTACGACCTCGTAAACCTATTAAACGATTGGTCACTCGGTATCCTTTTTCAGTTTGTCAAAATGACAAGTCGGATGTTTTCAACGGGTTTTCTGTATTTTGGCCTCTGGACGTGTGTGGAAGCGATGCGGGCTCTCTTTGAGCAAATCTGGACAATCTGTCAAAATGACAGGTCAGCGGTTTTTGACGGATATACGTATATTTCGGTCCTCTGAAGCGTTATACGGTAGTTTTGGCTCTCTCAGACGGTCGGTTCAATCTTTAGCCTCGGAATCGGCTTTTTCCACAATTTCGGTAATCAGCGGTCTTGGTACACCATAAAAACGGTCCCTGCTCGGGCGCCAAATTTGCGACGACGCTTCGGTCGTTGCGGGTCACTTTGGCGCCTTAGTCCAGGTATCGACCAAAATCACTGGCGGCCAGAAGGGCGGGCTTTACTTGCCCTACTGGGTTGAGTACCTGGGTATTAGCTGCTGGGATGTTAACTCAAAACAAATAAAATTCAATAAATAAAACATTTATTTTTACCAAAATCCGGCGGAGAAAAGGTGTGTAACGGACGATTGGCTTGGCGGCGTGGTGTAGTCGGACTGACGGCTCTGGACTCCGGATATAACTGAAGTTGGCTTCAACTTGACCTGTCTCTAAAGGTCGACGGACTGCACTGCTGTTCCAATTGGGACGGCCACAGCAAGTCTGTTCGGGCTGTCTCTGCAGCTGCCGACAACGGTTTGAATTGCCCTACTCGATACGAACTTAAGCGTCTAAGAAGCAGAGACGAGAGTGTCTCCATCTGCCTGGCGACGGTTGAACTGGTACGACTGGCCTTTTATTCACAATTTTAATTTAATCTTACTCCAGTGCCGTGCGCGATTTAATTTATATATTTTAAATAATAATACGGAAAAAAGTAACTTTGTTACAGCGGTTTAATCATAAATTGAGCATTTGTTTAATTTTTTTTTAGAATGTAATACTTTAAATTACCTACTCTAAACTAAGCATAGCTGTGGTTGGGTCACCACATTGGTGAAAATATAAATTTAATAATTTTAATATATATTTACCTAATCTCTATTGTCAAGAATATACATTAGTTAGACGAGTTTAAAAGTAAAAAGCTGATTTTTGGGAATTGGGCTCAGAGGTTCGGAAATATCGCCCTAGTAGTTACTGCAGCAGGACCATGTGGGGCCTCTTATTGAGAGAACACTGAACCAAATCCAGGAAATCAGAATTTTTACAAACAGTTTTCTTGTATTTGTTTAAAGTTAAATTTTATTAATGTTGATTTATGTATTAGTTTAATACCAGCATAGTTGCCTTTTAGACACAAATACAACGGAAAATTTATTTTATATTGCCCAATAACGTTTTTCTGGGTAGATATCATTTTCACCATTAGATCTGCAAATTATTTTCACATACACTTTGTAGAATTCTCGTATTTATTTTAGTTATCCTATCATAAACCGAAGAATTACTGCTTGCATATATTTTTTTTAAATTTAATATGTAAATAATTCTTTATTTAATGCTTAATGTTTAATATAGCTTTCCGTAATTAGTGCGGCATAGGCAAGAGCTAATAATGATAAAAATAAATAGTCATTTGCAATCTTTTTATTATTTTAACAAAAGCAACCGGTAAACTCAGGTTCGGCACTGTGAAACAATTAAAGCCTGTTTCACCGTGCACCCCTAAACAGTCTACGACAACAGACCCCTGGAATTACTGTAACCTCCATCTGTTGCTACCCTGGTACTCTTGAGACCGTAGATCGAGAGTCGGTGGAGAAAAACATCCCAAAAATCTGGCGCCCGAGGCAATCTAGTAAAATACCGAAGCCGTGGGTGTTATAGTGACGACAAATCTCTTTTGAAGAAAGAAAGCACGTCACAAGGGGGGAGCGGGCACCACGCAACTGAATCAAAAACCGAAAGAGTAAGTTTTTGAAACTATGCACCCCGACCATGACCATACATGTTTCATTCTTATAGGGATCATCAGTAGTACTTTTTCGGAATGCATAAAAACATATTCAGTATATTCCAAGAATGTTGATGTACTATAAAAATGATAGATAGTCACGACATCTATCGTAGGTTGATAGGTACATGTACGGTAATGGTCGTATAGTTCCAAAAACTTTCTGTTTTTGATTTAAGTGCGTAGTGCCCGCTCCCCGCTATAAGCTATTATGAAGGCGGATGGGTTTCGTTATCTATCGGTACCAAGTTGTACTTGGTTAGTCGCTTTTACAGGGATTTTATTTCAATAAGTGGCTATGTCAACCTACGATATATGTCGTGACTACCTATCATTTTTACAGTACATGGAAATACTTGGAGTTTGCAGAGTAGATTTTTGAAACTATGCACTCCAACAAAGAATCAGTGATGATTCCTATAAGGATGAAACATGTATGGTAAAGGTCTGATAGTTTCAAAAACTTAATCTCTCTGTTATATCGCTTTGCAACTAAAAAAAAGATTGAGATATCTTCGTCTTTTCTAAATTTAAAACGATTTAATGTAGTAATTTCTGTTTCCAAAATTAATTCATTGTACCTTCTTCTTTAGGAAATGGCGTTCAACAAAAGGAATTAACTAATATGGATATTGCAGCACAAGCTCTTATTTTCTTTTTTGCCGGTTTTCAAAGTGTAGCAGGGTTGATGTGTTTTATGGGATATGAATTAGCAATAAATCCAGATATCCAAAAAAGACTTAGGAATGAAATTGAGGAAACTCTTGTTAATTGTGGAGGAAACTTAACATATGAAGCATTACTAAAAATGAAATATATGGATATGGTTGTATCAGGTAAGCTTAGGTTATACAGGATGTCGTAGGTTACCATTTAAAAGCAATAGTTTGATTTGAAATCAAATCAAACTCAAATAAAACTGTAACAAAGTTACTAATTTATCAGAATCTTTAAAGTCCGTAATTCCAGTTTTTCATACTTTTTCGTAATAATAATAGTTCCGTTTTATATTTACATTTTAAAATAATTATTATAAATAGCTTTACTCTAAAAATCCGTTATTAAAAATCCATCTTATTAAAAATATCGCGATCGGCAATTGATCGTATATAGGTAAAATCAACATGCACCGTGAACACCAAAAATATAATAGACACCGTGACCTTCCGCCGAATAAAGGGTCAAACGCGATCCGTAGTGTGGAAAGTTCACACTCCATCCGAACGATGGAGCCACTTGCGTCTGTGCCGTTTAGACACCTCGAACAGTAAGGTATACCGCGATTTAAAATATTCTCGCAAGTCAGCTCCGATCTCCGATCATAGCAGACATCCGAGACTCCTGGTCTGAAGTATTGGTGAGTTTCTCTTGGTATTACCGTCTTTAAAGAAACGACGGATAGTACACTCGGGTGGCTTCGGCTACATTGTGCTCTCCGTCGCCGTGGCTTTGGTACCGTTTTAAGGAAACGACGGAAAGTACACTCTGGTGGCTTCGGTTACATTGTGCTCTCCGTCGCCGTGATTTAACAGGCGAATAGTACTCTCTGGTGGCTCCGCTCACATTGTACATTTCGTTGATGAAGTAGTTCGACTGGAAGTACATTCTGGTGGCTTTGGTTACTTTGTACTTTCCGTCGAAAGAGTGTAGGAATAGGTTTTTTCTTCCGGTTATTATGCTTACCGCTGTAGTCCGCCACGCACCGCGCTTAGTTTTGCTTAGCTAATCCGTATTACTGCCCCTGTAGATATTGCTTTGATATTAAAACTTGTTGCACGTCCTCCCTGTTCCTTCTTCCCGTCTCCTGTAAAATTTTGGATATTAATAAAGCTGTTTACCGTACTACTTGGATTTTTATTTACTTATTCTTTCTTATTTTTCATAATTACGAGCATCACCGGCAACGCAGCGAATACCCAGGTCCTCAACCCAGTGGAGCAAGTAAAGCCCGCCCGACTGGCCAGAAAACGCATTGGTCGATACCATAACGACCCCTGGAGCATTTCTTTCTCCACTGACGCTGCCCGTGCAGTGGCCTTCACTCTCTAAACGGAAGGTGGCGCCCGAGGCAATCCGAAACCTAAGGCGCCAAAGTGACCCGTAACGACCGAAGTGTCGTTGCAAAACATATCAGTGCTGTGAATTAAATCAAATCAAACTATAAAGTTCCAAATATCAAATTAAGTCGTTAGTTGGTTTACAAGTATTTTATTAGCATAAAAATATAAAAAAGCTGCTTAATACATGAAAAAAAAGAAAAGTTAACACAAGAAACGGCCATTTTTTTGTTTTTGCTAAACCCTCCTCGGTAATTTGTCCTGTGTGTATAGTGTTTCCTTGTATCCTGTCGTAGGAGAGTGTTTCTCCTTTTCAGGTATACAGTGGGTATCTGTTGATCTGAAAGTAAAGAAATTATTAACTTAAGATATTACATTGTAACGTGTGTTTGCTCCGAACGGTGTCCCGTGGGCATCTGATGCTGAGTGGCACTTCCTCCAAGAGATCGAAGAGTTCGCCTGGGAGATCTATATCTTATCTTGCTTCACTTAGGATCCTAAGGTTGGGTTGGATGTGTGGAATGATCGTCTGTTCCTTTCAACTGTCCATTTGATCCTCAGATTTTCTTAGGGGAGTGTGCAGGTGCTGTCCAATCTTCTCCTGACGTTTCCTCTTTAAAGTTTCTTAAATCTGGAAATAATAGGGGTATATTAGTTTGTTCATATATCTGGTTAGAGGGGAAATGCCAGGGAAGGTAGGATAATTTTCGCAGGATCGTTCTCTCGGTTGCCGTAACGGTGTGTAGGAGAGAAGGCGGTAGTGTTGAGAAGTTCAGAGCTCTATATTCTATTAGTGGACGGATGTAGGTTTTGTAGGTGTGGAGTGGAGTTGTGGGATTACACCTGCTAAATCGTCCCCCTAGTGCCACGATGAGGGAGCCTCGTTTCCTAATTCTGTCAAGAGTTTTTCAGACTTCGGTCATGAAGCGTGAAGCATACCTCCAAGTAGGTAAGCTTGTCCGAAGAAACAAGCCTCTCTTCCTAGAGCCCTAGGTTGATATCATTGGGATTTTGTTCATTTTTCGGAAAAGGTGAGGATGTTTTAATATGATGAGTTGGGTTTTTTGTGGGTTAAGGGTAACCCTAAAATTGCTACACCATTGGGTGAAGCTTTTGAGGAGCTGCTAGGTTTTGGTCTTTAGAACCCTGAAAGAAGGTGCTGAGGGAATATTAAGGTATCAGCTGCATAAAGCTGGAGATCTTGGCTATATAAGGGAGGAGGTGGAATGTCATGTGTGTATATGAAATACAGAACCTTGGGGAACTCTTGCTAAAAGAATGTAGAGGTCGGAGAGGGGAGTTCCTACTTTTACTAGGATTGATCTGTTTTGGAGGAAGGATTAAATGAGTTTGATGAATTGGATAGGGAGTTCGATGTTCTAGAGCTTACGAACAAGTACGGCGTACCAGACATGGCCAAAGGCTTTTTGAACATCAAACAGGACTATCGATGCACAGTGATCTTAGGTTTATGGATTGGGAGGCTATAGCGTGGAAACTCACTTATGCATCTTGGGTGAAGTGATTGTTAGAATATAGAACATCCTGTATCTATTGATAGTTACGTCAGAGTGTCATTATTATATAGATTAATTAATTGTCAGTTTACATGTTATTAAGTTTTTATACTTTTTATAATTACATATTTCGTTAAGTAATATATTGTTTTGTACTCTACAAAGTCCATCTTATTTAAACTATAACTTCCAGTCGATTCAGGCTTCTAACAGGTTATGGGCCCAGGTTACCCATGAAACCCTAAAGCGGTATCTTCTATAGTTTGAATTAGGTGGTGAAGAATTGTATTGTTATATATTACAAGAAAATGAATGGAAGCAACATGTATAGAATTGAAACTCTTAGCAAAGACAATTACGATACTTGGAGAATGCAGATGGAAGCATTGTTAGTCAAAAACGACGCCTGGTCATATGTAAATGGGGAATGTAGAAAGCCAATTTTGATAGCTGGCGATGATGCGTCTAAAGTTGCCGTGGAAAATTGGAGTAAGAACGACAATAAGGCGAAATCAGATCTTATTCTTTCAATAAATCCATCGGAACTGAAACAAGTAAAGGGGTGTCCCAGTTCAAATGAAGTTTGGTTGAAATTACAAGCCATTTACGCATCAAAAGGACCTGCAAGGAAGGCGACACTTTTAAAGAAACTTACGCTTCAACGTATGAACGAAGGAGATGACGTTCGTGAACATATTAATAAGTTTTTTGACGCCGTAGACAAGTTAGGTGAAATGGAAGTGGAAATAAATTCTGATTTATTGGCAATTTTGCTGCTTTATAGTTTGCCTAGTAGTTTTGAAAATTTCCGATGCGCAATCGAAACTAGAGATGATTTACCATCGCCTGAAATTCTTCGTGTGAAAATTATCGAAGAAGGTGAAGCTAGACAGAACAAAGCCTGTTCTATTCAAGATGCCATGTTAGGAAAACAACAGAATTTCCGTAAACCTTATCATATTAAGAAGAAAAAGGACGGTCAGATTGAATACAGTGAAAATCGGGAACAGTCAAGCAGTGCGAAAGTTTTTAAATTTAGATGTCACAAATGTCATAAGATGGGTCATAAAGCTGCCGATTGTAGAGTAAAGAAAAACGGAGGTTCAACTAAATTAACAGAAGATCTATGTGTTATGAACGTTTTTCAAACTAAGCCGAGTGAAAATAAAGTGAATTGGTGTTTAGACAGCGGTGCTACTTCACATTTGTGCAATGAACTTGATAATTTTATAGACATTATTGACTCTGAACGTGGTGTTCTTAATTTTGCTAATGAAAGTCATACAGAAATAACTGCTCAAGGAACTGCTTTACTTAGTGCAGATGTTTTTGGTTGTGAAACGAACATTCCATTGAAAAATGTTTTGTACGTTCCGGAATTACGTACTAATTTGTTGTCTGTAAGTAAAATAACAGATAAAAACTATGAAGTAGTTTTTAGAAGGGACAATGCTTTAGTTATAGCAGCCAATGGCGACGTGAAATTAGTTGCTAATAGAGTGATCAGTAAAGGTAAAGAATCATTTGAAATTTGGCATCGCCGTCTAGGTCATTTAAATGCACAGTATTTATTGGAGGCGGCAAAGAATGGAGTTATGATAGGACTTAATTTTGACAAACCTTGTAATGATTTGGTGTGTAGAGTTTGCCTCGAAGGGAAAATGACAAGAAAACCTTTTCCGAAGAAGTCTGATAGGAAATCTTTAATATTAGACCTTATTCATTCAGACGTTTGTGGACCAATGCGAGTTGAATCTAATGGTAAAGCAAAATATTTCGTTGAATTTATTGACGACTGCAGTAAGTGGTGCGAGGTAAGGTTCCTGAAATCAAAAAGCGAGGTATTTCAAGCTACCAAAGATTATATCACAATGGTGGAAACCCAGAAGGGATATAAGGTGAAAAGTTTTCAATCGGATAACGGAGGAGAATATACCGGCAAGGAATTTGATTACTATTTAAAGAAGCGCGGAATCATCAGAAGACTAACTGTTCCGTATTGTCCTGAACAAAATGGTATTTCTGAAAGAAAGAATCGAACTCTCTTAGATACTGCCAGATGTCTCATGTTACAGTCAGGTTTGCCAACATCATTTTGGTCTGAAGCTGTAAATACAGCAAATTACATTCGTAATAGATGTCCATCTAAAAGTTTAAATGAAAAAACACCTTTTGAAGTTTGGACAGGTAAGAAGCCAAATGTTAGTTATCTTAGAGATTTTGGATGTAAAGTATTTTGCTTAAATAAAGAACCTACTAGAGGAAAATTTGACTCTAGATGTAAGGAAGGAATTCTCGTCGGTTATTCTGAACAATCCAAAGGATACAGAGTATGGTTATGCTCAGAAAGGAAAATAGAAATAACCAGAGATGTCAAGTTTGTGGAAAAATCAAACAGCGAAACAGAAATTGAACATTATGAAGATTTTATTCCGGAAGATGAAAGTAAAATCAATTCTCAATTAGAGCCAAAATTCGTAGAAATTGAAAGCAGTCCGCTTGAATCGCTCGATGAGAAGACTACTGCATGTTCAATTGACGGAAATGAAACTTCTTCTGAAAGTGTGGAAATTCCTACAATTAACCGGAAAAGAGGTCCCGGAAGACCAAGATTAATAAGAACTGGTTCCAGGGGAAGACCTATAAAAGAATATCAAACTGTTCAGTGCAGTACGAATGATGAAGAAAATGTTTTTATTTCCGAAGTCCCTGTGAAACAAGCATTATCTAGTCCAGAAAGCAACGCATGGTTTGATGCAATGACAAGTGAGATAAAATCAATAATTAAAAATGATACTTGGAAGCTTGTAGATCGGCCAGAAAATGTTGATATAATTGGAAGTAGATTGGTGCTAAGAAATAAATATAATTCGGATGGTACAATCGATAAAAGAAAAGCACGTTTGGTAGCTCAAGGCTTCAATCAACAACCAGGAATTCATTTTAATGAAACTTTTGCGCCGGTTGCACGAATAGGTTCAATAAGACTTATGACTTCACTTGCTGTACATTTTGGTATGAAAATACATCAGTTTGATGTGACTACAGCATACCTGAATGGAGAACTTGAAGAAAATATCTTCATGGAACCTCCTAAGTATTTTTACGACATATTACAAAATTTAGTGGAAACAAAAAGTTGTTCGAATGATATATATCTGAAGGCACTTGAAATGTTTAAGAACTTCAACGCTGGAAATAAAGTTTGTAAACTAAAGAAAGCTTTATATGGACTTCGACAGTCAGGAAGAAGCTGGTATAAAAAGTTAGACCACGTTTTAAAGAATTTTGGCGTTATTCCTACTAATGCCGATCCCTGTATATTTTTCAAGGATAGTGGAGAAAACTTACTTTTAATAGGAATTTATGTAGACGATATTTTGGTTGCTTGTCGCAATTTAGACACTATTCAAGAATTAGAAAGACATTTAAGAAGTGAATTTGAAATCAAAAGTTTGGGAGAAGTTGGATACTGTTTGGGGATTGAATTCAACAGACATGAAAGAAATATCACTTTAAATCAGAAGGGATATGTAAACGAAATTTTAAATCGTTTTGGAATGAGCGATTGTAATCCAGTGAATACTCCGATGGAACAAAATTTAAAACTGACCAAAGGTAATCAGAGTAATATGGGAGCTGAAGAAAATAAGTTTCCTTATCGAGAACTAATGGGGTGCCTGACTTATTTAGCCGTTGTAACGAGACCTGATATAAGTTTTTCGGTAAGTTACTTAAGTCAGTTCAATCATTGTTTTAAAGAGGAGCATTGGAAAGCTGCGAAACGTATTCTACGTTATTTAAAAGGAACTATGAACCTCGGAATTAAATATCAGCAATCTTCTGAAAATATAAAGGGGTTTGTTGATTCAGATTGGGAAATCAATTAGAAGATCGACGTTCCTATAGTGGGTATGTTTTTACTTTGAGTAGTGGACCCATTTCATGGGAATCGAAAAAGCAAAAGACAGTAGCGTTGTCTTCGACGGAATCTGAGTACATGGGACTCACTGAGGCTGCAAAAGAATCGATTTATTTAAACAGATTCATCCAGGAATTAAAAATCGAAAAATTAAATGATATCACTGTATTCAATGATAATCTGTCGGCCCTAAAACTTGCTGAGAATCCCGTGTTTCATGCCAGGACGAAGCATGTCGACGTTCGATATCATTTCATTCGAGATGCTTTAAAAGATAAGTTATTAAATGTGCAACACGTACCTTCGAATGACATGGTCGCCGATATACTAACTAAAGGACTGACTAAATCTAAACACGAGGCTTGCGTCAATATGCTAGGATTGGTTAACTTCGAAAACGTTTCGAGGGGAAGTGTTAGAATATAGAACATCCTGTATCTATTGATAGTTACGTCAGAGTGTCATTATTATATAGATTAATTAATTGTCAGTTTACATGTTATTAAGTTTTTATACTTTTTATAATTACATATTTCGTTAAGTAATATATTGTTTTGTACTCTACAAAGTCCATCTTATTTAAACTATAACTTAAAGTCGATTCAGGCTTCTAACAGTGATCAGGTCTAAATCCTTTGAGAAGGGTCTCAAAGATCTTACCCAGAACGTTCATTAGGGATATGGGCCTGTAAGAGTTGGGGGATGTAGGGTGGGTAGTTTTCCAGCAAGTTGAAAAGTGGGAATGCGGAAGGCATGTGTTCATTAGGATAGGAAGGATGGTTGCAGGGAGGTTTTTTAGGGCTTGGTGTTTAATGTGATCAGAAGCAGGAGCTGGGTTTTTCCCCCGTTGGCAAGCCGAGTCCATGTCAGCGGGGGTGAAAGGTTGTAGGATAGGTTTTCGTGTGGGGATTGGGAGTTTGGAGTATGGAGGTTTTGGCCATTCACCAGGAGATGGAAGTGGGTTTTTGTTTTTTAGCCAGAAAGTACAGCTAATTGATGCCAGAACCTAGACCCGTCCCTATAATCAAGGTCAGACGTGACCTCAATCCACTTATCCTGACGAAGCCTTATAAGCTAGTTCCACTCGGTTGTAAGGACGGGGTCTCTGTATCTTAGAAACTGGAGACAGAGTTGGCGTTTCCGTCGGATACTGGAGAGGATATTTGGGGGAAGAGGTTTTTATTGAGTATTAATAGTAATTTGGGTAACAGAAATATCGACGGCTTAGGTGATGGTTTTACTAATGGAGTAGGGTTGAAGAGGGAGGTCAGAAGCATCTATCCTCGACCTGATCTCTGCATCTCTCTGTGAGCAGAATGTGGTCGATGATAGAGCTTCCATGGTGCCCTAAAAAGGTGGGAGAGGTGTTTTGGACTCAAAAATTGGGAAGTCAATAAGGAAGTCGAAGAGATGAATGCCATTAGCATTGGTTGCGTGATCGCCAAACTGTGTATGTCTGGCGTTCAAGTCTCCAAGGAAAACAGCTCTAGGGATGCTTAAGAAATACTCAAAAAGTGGTTGGGATAGGATTAGAGTGGGGAGGTTGTACTGTGAAATAAAGGTTGTGGTAATGTTTTTCTTCACAACGTCTATTGCACACAGGTCTAGAGGATCAAGGTGCGGTGGAAGGATGTGGGGGAAGAATGGAATACTAGCCAGGGTATCTGTGATGAGAGTATTTAAGAGCTCTGGTGCTACAAACGGCCAATAAATAATTATTTATATTTCGTTTGAAAATGAGTGCATTTCGAATCGTTTATATAATTTTTCTGTTAGTATAGGCTATTATAAATGTTGATCTCATATTAAATTTTTTTAATCATATTTTAATGTTAAAATAAAGTTTTTTTAAACCATTAGCTATTCAGGAATTTAAAAACATTAAATATCCAACAGATTTTCATCATTAATTTGTTTGGTAATTGTTAGAGAAGCACTTGAAAAAATCTTTTCATTGATTCAGACGGAGCAGTTATGATCAGAAAATTCCTAGCCATTTCAGATATTATTGGAAATGCAGTCTCATGCCTTTTCCACCATTTTAATACATTTTCTGAACTATCATCTATTATTTCAAATACATTGTAATTACCTATTTCCAGAAATTTCCATCAACTGGGACTGAGTTTTTATTACAAGATTTTACATTGGTTTTGTAGGTCTGATTATTTTGTTAATAATTCAATTTGATTGTCCTACGTTTTGCTCTTTTCATCAATTTCATGTTATTTACCATTTAAATCTAAGGTTTATTGTTCCAGTTTATTCAACAACCTATTTGTTCCTATAATGACCATTGCGAGAGTATATTACTTCTAAGAGTGTAGATACTATTTTGAATTGTTTTAAATAACTGCAAGTTTTTTAAATTAATTCCCACTCTGTGTTGGACATTCGTAAGGACAAAAGACTCATTATTGTCTTAAAGAACAATAAGAGCTCTCTTTAGATTATTTGCCCTGGAGAGTATTTCATATGCGGAATTCCATCGGGTTTTTAATTTTAACTTAGACATTGTTACGATAAACATGGGGAGGTTATATTAAATAGATGGTAGAGCAATAAATATATAATTAACAATAAAATATATAACAATAAGATAAAAAACCAAACACTCAAATAAATACCTAACTAATATATACAAATAAATATTCTTACCATATTACTTAACACTACACTAACGGAGACTTTAAGGAGGCATGTCACTAGGGTCGGTTATTCAAACTGTCCGAAGAGGGCCGACAGTCAAAAGTCCAGTCTTACAATACCTGTTCGTATTTATATATCATATTGTTATTCCTCCATTCAGGTATTAGCCTTGTGCAGTTCTAATACATTTCTACATTAACTAAACAAACGCGTTCAGTGAACTAATGAACCAATGAACTGCACAAGGCGAGATTTAAATATTTAATTTTAATACTTCTTTATGGGAATATTTTTGGGAAATTATTCCCCGTTTAAGTTTAAAGAACCACTGCATTTTTAAAAGTCCAACCTAAGTTTCTCAGAATTTTTAATTTTAATACAGTATTTTTATCTTTCTAACTGACGAGGTGGAATCATCGCGAGATTCGAGTTCACTTTCATTATCAAAGATTTCGTCTAAATAGTTACTATTCCCTGTTTTCTACGTTTGTATCCCATGTTCCCTATTATTTTCTTTTTACTTTTCTTTCTTCCCCTTTTCTCTGTCACACTTTGCTTTTCCACTCTTCTTTACCTATGCCTACTCTCCGTCACTGGGTACCTCGGCTTAAAATTCTTTATTAGTTTATGAACAATATGCTTAACCTTAATTTTAATTTTTTAGTTTTCACTATTCACCACACTTTGTTATTGGTTTTTAGGTCCCCCCTTTATTGTCAAAATTTTAGGTTTAAGTTAATTTATATTTATATAAGATTAATTAATTTTAAACCTCTTTTGTCACTGTCATTACTGTAATTTGTAAATTGTCAACTGTCAATTGTCATTTATTAATTTCATCTTATGTCAGTTCTAACTCAGTTGGTCTGTCGCGTCGCTATGATTACCATCTTATATTTGATCTCCAATTATCTTCAAAATTTAATTTGGCCGTCCGTAGGGCCGATTAATTGCATTGTGAGGGGTACTGAAGCCAGATTTACTTCTGACCGGGACTCCTACTTACCTCTTAAGTCTTCTCACCATCCTTTGTTTACCCTTCTAACCACTTGCCGGTTCCAGAACTTGGTTCGCAATTTGGCATTCTCTTGTTTCACGCCACAATGGCTAACTTGTTTCTTGGGTATTACCCAACTTTCCTGTCTTTCTGACATACAATGGATGATGAATTTCCATCCCTATCAAGATATTAATCCTTTGCTTTAATTATTGTCATCACTACTATTTACGGTCCCTCCCTATTTGTACCACATTTTAATTTCTAGTTTAATGTTTATTACTACGGCCCGCCAATACTTCACCGTAGTATTGAAATCGTGCAAAAATCTCAAAATTTTTTTTTTGCTCCAAATGACTTAAAATGTCATCAAACGTGGAAAAAATTGATTTTCCGCTAAAAACAAATCTGATGTGGCCAGCACATGACCTCTCGCCATTTTTGAATTAAAAATTTACAGGTTGACACAAAAAAGTATGAAAAAAATTTATTTTTTTGTAAATCTGGCAACAATGGCAAAAGTTTCGAAAATTTTAATGAGATGAAAATAAACTATAGGGTATACAAAATATATGTGTAAAACTTTATTGCCGTTTTGTATAATAATGGCGTCATCACACATAGCAACTGCCACTTCCGGTTGTGCGATTGGCACCAAAATCTAATCAGATCTAATCTAGAGTATCAGAAACCTGTATGCAAAATTTCAAATTTTTTTATTCAGTAGTTTTTGAGTTATCGTTACTACAACATCCATCCAAACACACACACACACACACACACACACACACACACACACACACACACACACACACACACACACACACACACACACACACACACACACACACACACACACACACACACACACACACACACACACACACACACACACACACACACACACACACACACACACACACACACACACACACACACACACACACACACACACACACACACACACACACACACACACACACACACACACACACACACACACACACACACACACACACACACACACACACACACACACACACACACACACACACACACACACACACACACACACACACACACACACACACACACACACACACACACACACACACACACACACACACACACACACACACACACACACACACACACACACACACACACACACACACACACACACACACACACACACACACACACACACACACACACACACACACACACACACACACACACACACACACACACACACACACACACACACACACACACACACACACACACACACACACACACACACACACACACACACACACACACACACACACACACACACACACACACACACACACACACACACACACACACACACACACACACACACACACACACACACACACACACACACACACACACACACACACACACACACACACACACACACACACACACACACACACACACACACACACACACACACACACACACACACACACACACACACACACACACACACACACACACACACACACACACACACACACACACACACACACACACACACACACACACACACACACACACACACACACACACACACACACACACACACACACACACACACACACACACACACACACACACACACACACACACACACACACACACACACACACACACACACACACACACACACACACACACACACACACACACACACACACACACACACACACACACACACACACACACACACACACACACACACACACACACACACACACACACACACACACACACACACACACACACACACACACACACACACACACACACACACACACACACACACACACACACACACACACACACACACACACACACACACACACACACACACACACACACACACACACACACACACACACACACACACACACACACACACACACACACACACACACACACACACACCTATACGGACTTTTGTACTAATACGAGGACCGAGCCCGATCGAGCCCGATTTCCGGTTCTACATCTGCGTTACGAGGACCACCATTTCTAAAGTTATTAGAAGCTTAATTAATATTAGAATCTTTTCCATTGCAATCAAGTAAGCGTCAGTTAATCTAATTTTAATATACACTCCATATTTGGTAAGATATTAAGATATATGTACATCAAACATACACACAATAGTTTATGTAACATGTCCTATGAGGTCTCCACACAAGCCCATACGTATTAGGACTTGAAGATTTCTTGTTATGAGGACCTAATTAACTTGTATCTCCTATATAACGATTTTATACTGACAGCCAATTTGAATAAATATTTAATCTTTTCTTATTTTAATTAATTATGGCTAAAATATGACTCTTATTCTATGGTCTATATTTTTAACGTTTTTATTAAATAATGGATGGCTAATTTCACAGTGACATTTTTAACTTTCAATAGTAATTATGCGCCAACTCCGTTTCTCGGAGTTTCGAGGTCTTTAGTGGAACACAATTTTCTACCAAGGCTGATATATAGCATTTTTTTCACTACTAGCATTTTATGTTTTAAAAATATTCAAATTTGTTCAAATTTGTGATTTGAGTAACTGACTTAAATGCGTCCACGGCGTGATTATGTAGGTATACAGAGTGTCCAGAAATGCTTTTCAAAGAAAACTGCAAAATCTAGAGCAAATTTTATGTCGATTTGACTTAAATCACCTTATCGAAAAATGCAGAGAACTGGAGCTCTTTAAAGATCGGTTTAATTTAAATAACTTCAAAACGCGCTTTTTGACGCGGAGAGCATAAATTTGTTTTTTAAACAAGGTTCTTTAAATAATATTAGATCTAGCTTGCTGATTATTTATGTACGTGTTTGGTACCTTAAAGTATTATATTCTTACATGGTCCTCATAGGGACCGTGTGCGTAGATACTATTTTTTGTGTGTATTTTTCCCAAAAGTATTATATTATTGCACGGTCCGTATATGAACGGTATACTCAGACAGTTTATTCTTTAGTGTGTATTTGTTCCCATAAGAATTATAATAACAGGCAGGTGCGACATTTTTGTTTTTAACTGAAATCGAGAGATTTTGTTATTTAAAAACGATCGAAAAAAATTTGAGCCCAAAATATTAAAATTTACGTCCGCTGTAAGCAGTTTAAAATCAACGATCGGCGAGAGGCTGGAAAACGGTAATTGTGCGCGAGACTAGACCGTGTGACGTCATTAGCCATGAACGGGTGGCCCCTGGTTCGCTGCTGCGCTGTATTCACACACATTTTACAGGGTTACCGTTTTTAGTAAATTTCCTACTTAATTAGTAGATTTTTAAGAAAAATGAGGGTGTATGGTAGAATTTTAGTAGAATTGATACTAAGTACGTTCGACATTTTTGTTAAACTGAAATCAATATATTTTTTTATTAAATTGAGCACAAAATGTTAATATTTACGTCAGCTGTAAAATTCAGTAGATTTTTCAGATTTGAATTTAAAACTATATTTTATCGCTATCTATCTATGGTATATTTAAGACGAGTGTATCATTGCAGAAAAAATATTTTGTATCATCCAAACGTCACACGTGATTCGCTTAAATAAGTTGTTTGAACAAACGTAAGTATGGGCTCTAGTAGAAGCGTGGAATAGTGCTTTTTACTGGTGCAATAGGTCCGGGATCGAATCCCGCACACAGGACATCTTTTTTTTTTTGCTTTTTATCGTTATATTTTGCTTTTCAACCTGATTAAATATTTTTCAATAAACCGTATTCTACCAACATTTCAATAATAAACTACCAAAATCACGACTGTCTCATCGCAGTAAAAATATTTTGTACATACTTTTTACCTACCCGGGGATATGTATTTTTTTATTAAAAGAAGTCTTGACAACCTAAACTAGCCTGTGTATTAAGAAAACATTAAAAAAAATATTTAATAACGTTGAAAAGTAAAATATAACGGTAAAAAGCAAAAAAAGGTATTATTTTTATTAAAAGAAGTCTATCTAAACTAGCCTGTGTATTACTTATTATTTAAGCGAATCACGTGTCATATTTGGATGATACAAAATATTGTTACTGCAATGAGACACTCGTCTTATATATACCATAGATAGATAGCGATAAAATATAGTTTTAAACTAAAATCTAAAAAATCTACTAAATTTTACAGAGGACTTAAATATTAATATTTTGCGCTCATTTTTTTTATCGTTTTTTAATAAAAAAATATATCGATTTCAGTTAAAAAAACCTGCCTATTATCAAATCTACTAAAATTCTATTAAACACCCTCCTTTTTCTTAAAAATCTACTAAAAACAGTAGATGTGTTTGTATCGTGAATACAGCGCAGCAGCGGGCAAGGGGCGAAGCGTTAATGGCTACTAACGTCACACGGTCTAGTCTCGTGCGGTACGTTTTCCAGCCTCTCGCCGATCCTTAATTTTAAAATGCTTACAGCGGACGTAAATATTAATATTTTGCGCTCAATTTTTTTTTGATCGTTTTTAAATAATAAAACCTCTCGATTTCAGTTAAAATAAAAAAAAATAAGAAAAATGTAGAATCTGCCTATTCAAGGTGCTTATAGCCACAACATAATAAGAAAGTTTTATCTAGAAAAGATAGATTTATTAATATACCATAGAAATGTACATTGTTTATAGGAGAAATTAGTAAAAAAAGTATAAATAATAAAATTAACTAGAAATTAAAAATCTTTAAATAAAAACGAATAGTAATTAAATATAACAAATCAATTAACTTACATAATATATGTAACAAAATGTCAATGAACTTATCCAGTAGGAACGAATTTATTGGTTTTATATTAATGAATGAATAGCTTAAAGATCATAGTTGCTTATGTTGATTTTCAATGTTCTAATAATATTCATTAATTAATAAAAATTAATAAAAAACAATTAATATATTTTAAAATTGGCGCTGCTTCCTGACCAATAATTAACGTTTTACTTTCTACAGCATTGCCAAGATTCTAGCTTTGTTCGTTTGTAGACAAATTTGACATACTTCTTTCCTTCTTTTAATCATAACAAATGAGAACGAGAGTTGCCAATTTAATCGATATGACAACATAGCCAAATATAATCTGTTTCAATTGGGCCACGTCACAAGACACTATAGCCCCAATTTTCAAATTTTAAGAATTAATTACAGCCGCAGGATCGGTCTCAGAAGTGCTGGACCCGGTGCAATGTGTTATGGTAGGCCAAAATTATAAAATAAAAATATAAAAAAATCACTGGATTAGTCCATTACAAAATAAATAAATAATTTTAATTGTGAATTTATGCTTTGAATTTTTTTACTGCTTTTATTTCATTTATTCTTTTCGATATATTTATTAGGGTGGAGCCCTTTTCGGCACAACGGTCAGTTTTAACCGAATTTAATCTTTTGTTCTTCTAAAGATGTAGCCTTTCTGGACACGAGAGCGGTATTAAGGGTTCTAGAAAAATGAAGTAGGATTATTTAAATTTTAAATAATATTTTTGTAATATCTTGAATTGTGGGTTAATTCCTAGATACAGTTTAAATAAAATTATTCACGGTTAGGCTAATGGTTTTCATTGAAGTCCGACACAATCAGCATATATACTTAGATATATTAGCAAATTTTGAAATACAACGAACAAATTTGTTAATATCAGCGTAGCCGACAAAGATAGAAAAAAAATTATAAGATGAAAAATGCGTTTTTTAATGGAACTTATACGACTGCACAGATAAAAATAATAAAATATCGAATATCACAATTGGCAAAAATACAAAGGTACGGAACCCTAAAAATAAGGGAATGTTAATGAAAAAATTATATTTAGTAATATATTGCTATTTGTTGGTAAAATATACATAACAATAAACATTATCACCAAATTTGAAGTTCATAGGTCAATGGAAAGTTAAAAATACTTCGGAACAAAATTTTGTAAAAAATGCTGACTTTGGCGGCTTCTCATGCCTACGTTTTTCAAACTTTTTGAAACATCTACTGAATGAGCTCTAAACAACGATACCTCACTTGATGGGGTAGGCCAAATTTTGCGCCCCACTTTGGCTGTATGGGAGCCTCCCTTGAAAACATTTAAAAAAATTTAATATAATTTCTATGGCTTTGAGTCAACAAGACGCATATACTGTGATAATTTGAAGACTCTAGCTCCAACGGTTTAGCTGCTAGACCGGTGTGACAAACGGACGGACGGACACGCGAGTGAGAGCACTAGGATTCCGTTTCGACGCTTTGGGGTACGGAACCCTAGAAAGGATTAGTTACTTTATAGTTGATAACCACTGTGCCCAAAAGGACCACCTCAGTTTAAAACTTTGAAGCCCAAAGACCGGTAGGATTACGGAAACCCCTTGACAAAATTGACCACTGGGACCAAATGAACAACACCAATTTATCAATCAGGGTGTGTTTCGCTTAAGTACCGACACAGAATAGGTACATGTTGGGAACCCCAAAATATGAGGTTTTAACGCAACTTACCTCTATACCAAGTTGTACCCTTAAGGAGTTACGGAGACCAAAAGTAGGGAGATAAATTTCGAAAAAAAAATTAATATCTCTGCAACCGTTTAACTTAAAAAATCTATATTTCGTATATTATTTAAGCGCATTTATTTGGGTACTGGAAATTTAAAAAGTCTCTAACGGTATGACTAAAATGAGGTGGTGTTCCATTATGCATGAACCAATGTTCCATTACCAATAATAGCAGCCCAAAATGAGAGAATGGAGATCATTTTCGACAAAATTCTTTAAAGAAATTTGTTGAAATGTGTTTGCTTAATTTTTGTTATTATGTTTTCTGATTTAAATCGATTTTATCAAAAATTATTTGCTGGTTGTTAAATTTAATTGACAAATGCATGGTCAACTAAAGTTATTTTTGTATTAACATTTTTCGAAAAATATTTAGTATTTCTAAAAATAAAAGAGTAAAAAAAGTTTTAAAATGAAACAAAAATTTTAAAAATCGGCCGATGGACAAAAAAGCTCTTAATGGTGATAAGGGTGGGTTACCCCCAAACAACTCCTTAAAATGATTTAATTAATTATTATTCACCCCCAATTTAAGACTTATGAAGCGCCTAAATCCTAAATAATGTACCATATATAGATTTTCTAAGTTAAGGTAGAAAAAGACAAATGGATGTATATATGCGTTCACACATTTATCGGAGATAAAAGCTTTTACTGGGACCGCAGAATTTGCATCTCAGAAAAAGAAAAGCAATATAGGCCTATAATAGACAAAAATTTCTTTAGTTAGTCAATACTACCTTCATAAATCATAACAGTTAAAAATTCTTAGTCATCTTTCAGTATAGCCCCAACTTATTTTTTTTCAAAGTTTTTTTTTGTTGTTCTAGATTTTTCTAGTTATTTATAACATCGTTCCAAATTTCCATGCCTTAAAAAATTATTTCAAGCTCAAAATTAATTAAAACCTTTTAGAGCTAGCCCCTAATTTTTTTTTTTTTTGAAATTCTACTTTCCCGACCCACCTCTATGAGAAAGGAAAGTATTGTGAACGAGTTGAAAAAAATTGTCGAGATAAAGATGTAAATATCCGTTTTAAAGTGACCTGAGATGATTAAGACCATTTCCAGATGGAAGTCTGTCTGTCTGTTTGTATGTCTATCTGTGTGTATTCTTCCATGATCACACGTTTAATCTGATTGAGCTGATATTTGGTATATGGGTTTGGGTTACCTGTCTGAAGAATCCATTAGTTTTTGTATGACATCTGTCAAGTGTAAATGTCACTATCAAAAAATAACAGATGCAATATGTCAGGGAATTTGACTTGCAGTAGATCATTTGAAAGCCCTTGAAAAACTCTATTCAGGACAGTCAAAATTATTTCAATAAGTACCACCTGTCAAAAATAAAAAAATGTCAAATTTTGAAACTTTAACAATTAATATCTGAAAAAGTATTCGTGGATGCTCGTCGGGAAAGTTTTGGGGCGACACAACCGATTTTTTTTATTGTTCTAGTTGTCCTTAGCATTGTTCTAAATTTTTATATCTTAAAAACATATTTCAAGGCCAAAATCAATTAAAACCATTTAGAGCTGGCCCCCATAATTTTTTATTTATATTACAAGATTGTTTTACTAGTTGTTCTTAGCATTGCTCCATTTCTATCAGATTATTCTATTATTTTGAATATTGTTCCTTATAGTTTTAATCCTAAGGAAAATATTATCATATATAATACAACGAGTGGCATCTTGATTATCGATAATCCCATAAGTAATTTCACGAAACGTGTTGTCAAATATTAATTTCACGAGTCCGCAGGACGAGTGGAATTATAATTTGACAACACGTTGAGTGCATTAACTTATAGGATTATCAATAGACACGAATACCACGAGTTGTATTCAATAGATTATATCACGAATTAATGGCATTTTAAAAATTTGACAGCTCAATAATTTACATTTACAGTACAAAAGCAATGACAAAGATAACAGCATTAAAAGTACCAAAGTGTGATTATCAGTTATTACTCAGTATATGGTGAATGATTATCGATTATTAATCAAGTAACAATATAGGACATTATTACATTATGAGTGATATAATCGTATTAATTAGGTACGTGTAAGGAAAAAAAATTGATCACGATCCTCATTTGTATTGGCTGACTATTTTTTTTATCATATGAATTTATCAAATTGTCAAAAATTTTAAGGTAAGACTGCTATACAAAATTTCAAATAAAGGAAAAGAAAACTTTTTATTGACTAATATAAATACATATTACTGGTTTTATTA
This sequence comes from Neocrepidodera transversa, assembly GCA_963243735.1. NCBI lineage: Eukaryota > Metazoa > Arthropoda > Insecta > Coleoptera > Chrysomelidae > Neocrepidodera > Neocrepidodera transversa. The sequence goes on from OY725341.1 coordinate 33,582,454, forward strand.
AAATCTTTTCGCAGACACTTTTTATTTTGTACTTTGCTTACTTTTTTAGAGCTTTAAATGGTTTTTTTTAACACGAAAATTTGAAATAATGTTAAGAGCAATTTCTTCGCGCTCCAACACCGTCAAAACGTTTAAATTTCATGCATTTAGTTTTAGTGATAGAGAACACAATACTGAATGAATTTCACCACTTTTTGTTTTGTAACAAAGAAAAAGGATTAATATACAATTTCGTCGAATTTTTTTTGAAAAAACCGACCATTCCGCCTGGAAAAAAATGTAAGCTTGGTGAAATTATTAAAAATAATAAAACTTTTCCTTACAATTACTGTATTAAAAATGTATTATTAAAATATTAAAAACGTATTATTAAAAAAAAAGAATTCGAGCAATCTGCAGATTCATCTTTCCTTAATATAATACCAGAAACAAATTAAATATTCAATTCGATATGAGCTTCTAATCACTAAAATACTAGATATCGTTATGTTCCTAAAATAATTATAAATAAGACAAATATTGTCCCTACTACTTAAAATGTCATTCTTTCGTTGGCCGAGGTTCGTAGAGTATCGGTTTCGATCAGTTTGTCGGGGACGTTATTTAAAGAACAAGGTCGGACTCCAAGAGTTAAATGAAATAGCAAATTTTAATTCAAACCAAATGAAGTAATTTTTAGAATTAGTTGTAGTTTTTGAAATGTATACAGTGTGTCCCAAAAATAAAATTCTTGTAAGCTGTATACGGTATGTCTCAAGCTGGGTTTTTTAGGAATACTTTTTCTAAATAGTTGGTATATAATATTTGTCTTTAAAATATTTTTCCTTTTCAGAAAATCTCTTAGTTTATACCAGTAAATGTCCCAAAAAAAACTTCTTGTGAGAAATATACAGTATGTCCCAAAAATGTAAATTCTTGTAAGTTGTATATAGTATGCCACAAAAATGCAAATTCTTATAACAGCATGTCCCAAAAATGAAAATTCTTGTAAGATGTATATAGTATGTCCCAAAAATGAAAATTATTGTAAGTTGTATACAGTATACCACAAAAATGAAAATTCTTATAACAGCATCTCCCAAAAATTACAGTTTGTGTAAGATGTATACAATATGTCCCAAAAATGAAAATCCTGGTAGGTTGTATACAGTATGCCACAAAAATGAAAATTCTTATAACAGCATGTCCCAAAAATAAAAATTCTTGTAGGATACATACAGTATGTCCCAAAAATGAAAATATAAGCTTTATAAAGTATAGTATAAAAATGAAAATTCTTATATACAGCAGGTCCTAAAAATAAAAAGTCTTGTAAGATCTACACAGTGTGTCTGAAGTTGAGTTTTTTGTGGAATATATTTTCTAAATAGTAGGTATATATTATTTATCGTTCAAGATTTTTCCCTTTCAAAAATCTTTTAATGTTTTTACCTACACTACGTCCCAAAAAAAGTATTGTCAAATGTATACAGTATGTCTCAAAAATGAAAATTCTTGCAAGTTGTATACAGTATGCCACAAAAAATTGAAAATTGTTCGATTTTTATTCGTCATTTATATTCTTCTTTCTTTTCTTAAGAAAATATCGTTTACTCCTTAGCCCCATACTTTCCAATAAAAAGAAAAATTTTAAAAAATCCACAAATAACACCGCGAAACTAACGGCACTTAAAATAATCTCAACAATACTGGGCTTGAAAATTTCTTGAGTCCGTATTTTAAAAGTCAACACAAAACGCCGTGGTTGAAGGGCTGTTAAATAAAATGTTTTCGTGGGTTCCATGACAGTTGCCCACTAGAATAATCCGCACATGATAATTCCCTACAGACAATTCCCACAAGTAGAAAGGCCCACACGAAATTTGCCCACATAGAAATTTGCACACATGAATAATTCCTCACAATAAATTTGCGCACAATGATATTTGCTCACAATGATATTTGCTCACAGAGAAAATTTATTGGTCATTATTCAACAGTTATTGAGTTTATACAAAAGCAATTATAGAAATATTTTTTTTACAAAGTTTAATTAAATTTCTACTAAACGTTTCTTATATTTCTATTTTTTTTTCAAATTGAGCACAAATTTTATATACTTATATGTATGCGTTCGGACACTTTAATTTGTTTAAAAATTACAAAGATATTTGAATGAGTACAATAAAATATTAAATATATTTTAATAATTACATTGTGAAAATTCATTAGCAAGTTTTGAGAATTCTATTTATGAAATTGTATTATTTTAATACTTTCGTTGCCTAATTATTAAGTTATGCTTAATCGATATACACCGATCAACACAAATTTCATCAGAAGATTATAATTATCAATTAATTATTTTTTATTTAAACTCAATAACTATTGAATAATTACCAATAAATTTTCACTGTGAGCAAATATCATTGTGAGCAAATATCATTGTGAGCAAATATCATTGTGAGCAAATCTATTGTGAGGAATTATCTGTGTAAGCAAATTTCTATGTGGGCAAATTTCGTGTGGGTATTTCTACTTGTGGGTAATTTTCTGTGGAGAATTATCATGTGGGGACTATTCTAGTGGGGAAGTGTCCGGTCACCGTTTTCGTGAATCGCCTCGGTCGCTTAAAAATTTGTGGTGGGGGCCTCACAGGAGAAATTTCCCCTTTATCTGAGATACAGTGCACGAAGCAATTTCTCTTAAGAACAACTAAAACAATCTAGTACACCAAAAAAAATTTCGAAAAAAAATAATGGCGAGCTAGCTTTAAACGGTTTTAATTGATTATGAGCTTGAAATATTTTTTTTGAAACACAAAAATTTGAAACAATGTTAAGAACAACTGAAGCAATCTGATATAACAAAAAAATTTACGAAACAAAATAATGGAGGGCTAGCTCTAAATGGCTGTAATTGATTTTGAACTTGAAATATTTTTTTAAGACATGAAATTTTGGAACAATGTTAAGAACAACTAGAACAATCTAGTACAACAAAAAATATTTCGAAAAAAAAATAATGGCATTACTTAGTTTAAGAAATAATTTTCTGTAACACTTTGTTATAAACCTACAACAATTTTAACAACATTCAAAATGCCAAAATTCGAAAAATGGGGCTAATTTCGTACACACCAATATTGATCGTTGAAGACACTGAGATCAACAGTATGTGAAGTCAAAATCTAAGCAAAAATTAAACACATTGTGAATACATGGTCTTTACAACCAATGCAATATCATTGTCAAATACACACAAAGTGTATAGATGACGGCGCCCCCTTCAGGTATGTTATAAGAACCTCATCCACCTGACACATTACTTATGGGGACCAAATATTTTATTAATGTTATAGGTACCATTTGAGACCAAAAACGACGTAGATTACAAAAATCAGGTTAATTTCTTATGAAGACCGGCTTGATGTCCCAATAAGAAAAACGGTCCTCACAACCATAAGCGTTTTTCGGAAATTGTCCCCGTAAGGTCTCAAAAGTCCACACACACACACACACACACACACACACACACACACGTTTTCCCATATTAGTGACTACCGTGCAGTAAACACATTTGTGGTGTCAACGCTTTTTTTGGTTAAAAATGGATGACTTTCGTAAAGGTAACTTACGAATATAATTAAAATATCTATACACTCCGCCAAAAAAAAGATATTGACATATTTCAATTGTGGTAACCTGTTCCACAATTATGCAGATTTGAGAATGTGTATTTGTGTTACCACAAATGTACTAAATCAAGGAATGTGTATTACGTATGTCACAAATATGTGATTTCATTTTTGTGCCACGAAAGAAACGTTAAACAAAACTTCAGTACTTTTTGAATATTTTACTGTTGAACAATTTACATTTTCTCTTGTAACTTTGCGAGAGGCTTCCTACCTAAACGTTTTAATCAAACTGTTTTCACATCATATACACTATTAAGCACTCCGATTTAGTCTAGTCGAGAAGTGAGTTTTCTGTGAAAAAGAGTTAGAAGGGTATAGGAAAAAAATGAGCGATGACTCAGTCGACGCGGATTGGAACAATTCTGAGAAATTCGTCATATCGATTTTTTCCTGCAAATAAAAATTGTAATTTTTATTAACAAAAAACGAAAAAAAAGCCATTTTGAGGAGGAACTTTCCAAAAAAAAAACTTCTGACTCCCGAATCTCTATCTCTAATATTTATAACTGAAACGAGACTTTAATTTGTTGATAATAAATAATTAATGTGACTAAGCTCAAATCTTTATATTATGGGTTCGTTCCACGAATAAAATTTGAAATATATCAGAAGTAGAATCTTAAATAAAAAAAAAATTTGGACAAAAAAACTACGATATATTGGAATATCCGTCCTTTCTTGATTTGGGTTAAGGAAAATAAAATCAAATTAAACTTTATATTTGTTTATTTCATAAAATAGAGTTCCAGAGATTTTTTTTCTTGTCTAAAAAAAAACTTAGTTTGTCTTGCGTTTTTTATCTTCCTTCTCCAAAGGAAACTGTGGTCCAAGATTTAATCCAAAGGAGAAACTGAGGAAGCTGTAGTTTAGAGATAAAAATTTATTTCACAGGAAAAACTTCTTGGCCCAGGAAGAAACTTCTTGGCCCAGGAAAAAACTTTTTGGCCCAGAAAAAAAAACTCCATAGTAAAAACTCCTATAAGATGAGGGGGAGAAAAAAGAAGAAATCTTCAATAAGCGACACGAACGATATAAAGTCAATTATTTTGACTGAGTAGGCAAAGAGAAGAACATTATTAGAATGGGAAAGACATTTTATAGGAATACCAAGAGGCGAGAAAATAAAAAGGGGATATCAAGCGAGTATGAAACTATAATCTATTGAATAGAAGAATAATGAAAATACAGGGTGGCACAGAAAAACGTAACATAACTTTAATTTGTGGCTGAAAATGGGGTTCTGCGCAACCGTTTCGGGATGAGTATGCCGCCTCTGTAGTGATTACCGCATCTAAAATAATATTTAAAAAAATTATGGTGTCATTTCAACACTTGAATAAACAAAGACCCGTTGGAAAAAAAAATTAAATGCATTTCACAAGTTAATTAACTATTTTCTTCATTGAAAACTGGATAATTGTTTAAATAATCACCCAAAAAAATTTTTCGCCTCCGAGTATTTTCTACGAATGTACTCAATAAGACGTTATAAAATTATTTAAAATTTGTTTGTATTGTTTATAACAAGTTTTCTAAGTTAACAAAAAATGAAAAATCGTAAAGTTGTTGTTAAACATTTTTTTTCTCATATACTTTGGTATTTATAAATTGTTTATAAACAAATAGTTGACTTTAATATTTTTGAAAAAAAAATTTACCATTCTATTATTGATGGTCAATGATGATTTAAAAAATAATTTTTTTTCTTAAAATTTTTTATTGTTTGTCATCGTTTTTTCATATTTGCATTATTTAAATAATTAGATAAGAAATAATTCTGTCTTTAAAAATCATTATTGGTGGCTCATAATACAATTTAAAAAAAAATTTTTACATTAATAATTTCATTGTTTATTTAGTTCACAATTTGTTATAAACAATAATTTTTTCTAATACTACTAAAAAATTCAAAAACATCAATATGCAACAAAGTTGAGAATAAAAATTTTCTGTATTTTATATTGGATTTTCAAAAAAAATACAAAAAAAATTGTTGCATATCGTTGTTTTTATAGTTTTTAGTAGCATTAGAAAAAAAATTGTTACAGTCAAACATTATTTATAACAAATTATTAACTAAATAAACAATGAAATTATTGATGAAAAAAAATATTTTTTTTCGTGCAATCGTACGCGAAGTTAGTACTTCGCGTTCTCCACCGCGGCCGCGAAATTCAATCTCGCGGCCGTTGCCCATGATAACGACCGAAAAATCAAAGGTCACTTACAAATTTCACATTTCTACAGTACGAAACTAACAATGTTATTATTTTTTATTAAACTCAGTATTAATTTTTAAATTAACAAATACATACTTATATTATTCAAGATAAATATTAACTTTAATTGTACAATTTTTATTATTACTTGTATTTATTCTAGAAGTTGAAGCAACAAGATACTGAAATATTACCATCAATGTCAAACATATTTGCGATTTGTCACGAACTGTCAAATATATTTTGTATATTCAAAAAATATTTTGTATATTCAAACACTGTCATTTCCATAGCAGCTGTGATTTTGTTAATGAAATTGAACTGCTGTCTTTCGGTCCGCCAAATAGGTATTTCGCGGCCTAGACATACAATAGTCATTTGTTATGCCTAGGCCGCGAAATACCTTTTTGGCGGACCGAAAGAAAGATTATCGCCGAGGCCGCTTGCGGCCGAGGTAAGATAATCGTGAGGTCGCCAAAAAGTTTCGCGGCCGTGGTATCCACACTATTTTTCGTGCAATCGTTAAAATTTTGAAATTAGATCATTCCCAATAAATATATTATTGCTTTAAAATCAACAGCAGTTCAATTTCATTAACAAAATCACAGCTGCTATGGAAATGACAGTGTTTGAATATACAAAATTTTTTGACAGTTCTTGACAAAACGCAAATATGGCTGACATTGATAGTGATATTTCAGTATCTTGTTTCTTCAACTTCTAGAGTAAATACAAGTAATAATACAAACTGTACAATTACAATTAATATTTATCTTGAATAATATAAGTCTGTATTTGTTAATTTAAAAATTAATACTGTATTTAATTAAAAATAATAACATTGTTAGTTTCGTTTTGCAGTAATGTGAAATTTGAAAGTGACCTTTGCTTTTTCGGCACGAAAATAACTATTTAATAGTATTATGAGCCATCAATAATGATTTTAAAGACAAAATTATTTCTTAACTAATTATTTAAATAATGCAAATATAAAAAAAACGATTATAAACAGTATGATGATTTTTTTAAGAATTTTTTTTAATCATAGGCCCCAAACAATAGAATGACAAAAAAAAATTCAAAAATATTAAATTAAACTATTTGTTTATAAATAATTTATAATCAATTTATAAACAAATAGCGTTAAAAAATCTTAGCCAAAATAATTTAATCCTTATTTCAAATATAAAAACAGCTATACCATATATATATGAGAAAAAAAATGTTAACAACAATTATACGATTTTCAATTTTTTGTTAACTTAGAAAACTCGTGATAAACAATATAAACCAATTATAAATAATTTTATAGCGTCATCGTATTGAGTACACTCATAGAGAATACTCCAAGAGGCGAAACATTTTTAGGGTGTTTATTTAAAAAATTATCGAGCTTTCAAAGAGGACGGAGGTATAAAAAAAATAGTTAATTAACAACAGCTTTTTGAAAAATGCATTTAATAATTATTTCTTTCTTCAAGTGTTGAAATGACACCATAATTTTTTTAAATTTTTAAATCACTATTTAGTGCTTTAAAAAAATTATTTTAGATGCGGTAGTCACTATAGAGGCGGCGTAGTCATCCCGAAACGGTCGCGCGAAACCCTATTTTTATAAATATTAAAGCTAGAGATTCGGGAATCAAAGTTTTTTTTGTAAATTTCCTCGTCTTTAAAGATCTTTTTTGCAATTCCCGCTATCTTGTACAGTTTTTATGTTATCATGAAAAACTAAAATGGCTTTTTTTCGTTTTTTGTTAATAACAATTACAATTTTTATTTTCAGGAAAAAATCGACATGACGTATTTCTCAGAACTGCAATCCGCGTCAAATGAGCCATCGCTAATATTTTTCTTACCCTTCTAACTATTTTTCGCAGAAAACTCACTTCTCGACTAGACTACTTAGATTGACGGAAAACTTACTTTTTTCATTTTTTTATTTGATTTATATAATTTTTAATATAAAATTTCAAATCGGTCCATTTCCTATTATTAAATATAGGATATTCTTCAAATTGTGCCTTTTCAGGAACAGTTTCTCTCTATATTAAAGGCCCGAAAAATTTCAGAACAGGTTCAATTTCTTCTTACGTCCATATTTTCTTGAAACTTGCCTTATTATGTTTTCTTTGTAGCTGCGTTTAATATGTTCGGTTTTTCATCATCATTAGATTTAGGTTTTCAAGTCGTTCGAGGATATAATATTTCATAGAGCATTATTATTTAAAATTATATTCTTACTTTTTAAGTGAATAAGGATGCCAGTAATACAGGGTGATTCTTTTAGAGGGCTAATTAGAGGTTTCTTGAGAAGTAAGCGGAAGTCAACTCTGAAAATTTGGAATATGATGTTTTCGGGGATGCCCAATCAATCTAAAATATATAGAGCAACCAGCTACTTCCGGTTATACCGGAAGTGAACATCAACTTTGTTATTTTAAATATCTTAACTTTTTAAGTTCTACTTGATGGAATAAGAACATAATATATACAGGGTGATCAAAAGTACACAAATTTTGATCACCCTGTATACACTTTCTTCCTATGCCACCAAGTAGAACTCAAAAAGTTAATACAGGGACATGTTAGCTGTTTTATCCGATTTTATGTCGTTTGGCCATAGCAATCAGTTAAAGTTGGAAAAATGCGATTTTCAATTGTCTATAACTTAAAAAACTAATAAGTTTATATTATAAGTGTAATAGGTTTTTGAAATCAGCTTCTCAGGACAAATCTAAAAATGTAAGAAAATATAGGGTATTCTATTTAAAATAACAAATTTGATGTTCACTTCCGGTATAACCGGAAGTAGCTGGTTGCTCTAAATATTTTAGATCGATTGGACATCCCCGAAAACATCATATTCCAAATTTTCAGATTAGAATTCCGCTTACTTCTCCAGAAACCTCTAATTAGCCCTCTAAAAGAATCACCCAGTATACACAAAAATCACCAACAAATAGTCAATTTCGTTTAACTGGGAAACTAAATAATATAAAGAACGTATTTCATGATATTCTATATCGGAAGCATTCGGCACCCGAAAAAAAACGAATTGAAACTACCACTAATATTACTGTGTATAGAAATGTAGAGGGCGCTCCGACCTAGACACAGTTATGAATCCACAATTATAGGAATGCGTGATTACGTTCAAAATATAAACTTGTGGCAACTTTTACACAAAAAATTCAGAATCAACACGATTTGACTAATTTGGGGTCGAGGAGTTCAAATATGTTGTTAAAAAATTGTGGAGTACGCGTGCATGTATACCACAATAGCGACGTATGCCACATATACTAACAGTACACGCACAAGTATCCACAAATATGTAAAAACGTACACACACACACACACACACACACACACACACACACACACACACACACACACACACACACACACACACACACACACACACACACACACACACACACACACACACACACACACACACACACACACACACACACACACACACACACACACACACACACACACACACACACACACACACACACACACACACACACACACACACACACACACACACACACACACACACACACACACACACACACACACACACACACACACACACACACACACACACACACACACACACACACACACACACACACACACACACACACACACACACACACACACACACACACACACACACACACACACACACACACACACACACACACACACACACACACACACACACACACACACACACACACACACACACACACACACACACACACACACACACACACACACACACACACACACACACACACACACACACACACACACACACACACACACACACACACACACACACACACACACACACACACACACACACACACACACACACACACACACACACACACACACACACACACACACACACACACACACACACACACACACACACACACACACACACACACACACACACACACACACACACACACACACACACACACACACACACACACACACACACACACACACACACACACACACACACACACACACACACACACACACACACACACACACACACACACACACACACACACACACACACACACACACACACACACACACACACACACACACACACACACACACACACACACACACACACACACACACACACACACACACACACACACACACACACACACACACACACACACACACACACACACACACACACACACACACACACACACACACACACACACACACACACACACACACACACACACACACACACACACACACACACACACACACACACACACACACACACACACACACACACACACACACACACACACACACACACACACACACACACACACACACACACACACACACACACACACACACACACACACACACACACACACACACACACACACACACACACACACACACACACACACACACACACACACACACACACACACACACACACACACACACACACACACACACACACACACACACACACACACACACACACACACACACACACACACACACACACACACACACACACACACACACACACACACACACACACACACACACACACACACACACACACACACACACACACACACACACACACACACACACACACACACACACACACACAGACATCATCGGAAAACTATCAAAATCGTATTCTAGGGACCCCAAAACGTGTTTATCCATTGAAAACTCACTACCCAATTTTTAGCATGATTCCTATACCTCTCTTATCTGAAGGGCGAGAGGTAAAAAGTGTCTGTGTTGATGCTGTGCGCACGATAACTCGAGAACGATAAGGCCGATCCAGAAAATTCTTTTGGACATCGCTTTTTATTGAAAAAAGAAAGGCTCTATCAGAAGATGAGCAATTTCGGGTACGAGGATCCCGGTCCCGCCTACTAAGTGAAACTTGTATTCGAGATATCTCGATAAGGAAAGCAAATTTGTCAATACTGATTTCTATTGAGGTGTTGTGTAAGTCAAGACGCGTTGATTGATATCCATATCGCAACCGGCTCGTTTAAAAAAAATTGAAAAAAAAATTATTGGAAAAATTCCGATTTTTTCGAATCGGACTTTCTTTCGCGTACGGAAACGGGCCGTAGTCTTGAAAAATCGCACAGAGCTTATTCCGTTTACTAGTTTAATCTTATAAACTTGTCAAGTGCGCTCCTGTTAGTTAACCAATTTTTACCTCTCGCCCTTCAGATAAGAGAGGTATAGGAATCATGCTAAAAATTGGGTAGTGAGTTTTCAATGAACAAACACGTTTTATGGTCCCTAGAATACGATTTTAATATTTTCGCGATGATGTCTGTGTGTGTGTGTGTGTTAGTGTGTGTGTGTGTGTGTTAGTGTGTGTGTGTGTGTGTTTGGATGGATGTTGTAGTAACGATAACTCAAAAACTACTGAATAAAAAAATTTGAAATTTTGCATACATCATTCTGATACCCTAGATTAGATCTGATTAGATTTTGGTGCCAATCGCACAACCGGAAGTGGCAGTTGCTATGGGTAATGACTCCATTATTATACAAAACGGCAATAAAGTTTTACACATATATTTTGTATACCATATAGTTTATTATCATCTTATTAAAATTTTCGAAACTTTTGCCATTGTTGCCAGATTTACAAAAAAATAATTTTTTTTCATACTTTTTTGTGTCAACCTGTAAATTTTTGATTCAAAAATGGCGTGAGGTCATGTGCTGGCCACATCAGATTTTTATATTAAATTTTAATTGAGTATTTTTGGTAAGTTTCAACCATATTGTTAACATCATTTTGTCTTAACACGGAACTTTATATTAAAGGCCTGATGATGGCATTAGTATGCCGAAAGTAGTTGCCTCTTCCAACTTAAATAAATACTTGTGGTGTTAGACTTTGATTTTCATTTATTTATGGACCACATTTGAGATTATGGGTAACATATTGGATCTATTTTATTTAATTACGTCGAAATTCACTTGAACTGATAGGAATTCAATAAAAAGTGAGACACATTGAATAAAAAGTAAATGATTTATTTTGTTTTTTGTATATGATTCACTCATTTTTGTAATAAATTTTTGCATGTTTTTAACTTTACTATTGGTAATTTAAGCATTCAAATGTACACTGTGTAATTTTAGATAGGTTTCGATTAGAAAGTTTTTTAATAATCATAAAAATGTTTGGACGAGCTAATGACCAAACTTGTTTTTCACAATCGATTACAATTTCAGAAATGTCTAATCTAACACTATTTTTAATGCAGATTTCTATTACAATATTAAATAATTTATGGCACGTTTCACTGCTTTTGTTGGGTAATAGAGAAAAAATCTGATGTGGCCAGCACATGACCTCTCGCCATTTTTGAATCAAAAATTTACAGGTTGACACAAAAAAGTATGAAAAAAAATTATATTTTTGTAAATCTGGCAACAATGGCAAAAGTTTAGAAAATTTTAATGAGATGAAAATAAACTGTAGGGTATACAAAATATATGTGTAAAACTTTATTGCCGTTTTCTATAATAATGGCGTCATCACCCATAGCAACTGCCACTTCCGGTTGTGCGATTGGTACCAAAATCTAATAAGATCTAATCTAGGGTATCAGAAGCCTGTATGCAAAATTTCAAATTTTTTTATTCAGTAGTTTTTGAGTTATCGTTACTACAACATCCATCCAAACACACACACACACACACACACTAACACACACACACACACTAACACACACACATACACACACTAACACACACACACACAGACATCATCGCGAAAATATTAAAATCGTATTCTAGGGACCCCAAAACGTGTTTATCCATTGAAAACTGACTAACCAATTTTTAGCATGATTCCTATACCTCTCTTATCTGAAGGGCGAGAGGTAAAAATCAGATTACTCTAGTGACCGTTAAAACACCCATGTAACGTAAAAAACTGTGAGAAGTAGTTAAATGTTCCATCTAAGTATATTCGTCTGACTTTCCAATAAATTGAATTACAGGAAAAGACAACGATTTGATCTGCTGCATCATTAAAAAGTAAAAAAATTTCACTGTATGTTTCAATGTTGATCTTCGCCAGAATATCAAAAGTTTGTTGAACATTAGTTGGCAGTTGTGAAAGCAGTTCCTTATTAACGCAACGTCTGACGTATTGATCGTTGAAGATAGATTGTCTTGGAGCTCCCGGCAGATGATTTTTGTGTACTTCTCCGATAAATCATCAATAGTCTTTCTTTTACAAGAAGTGCTTACAATTTATCGGTTCAACTGTTACATATTTGCATTATGGCAATGATCCTTTACACGCTTTGTAACAGTTATAGTATCCACTTCACCCATACTAAGCCAATAAAATCTACACTTTTTATTACCTCTCGCCCTTGTAGCATTTAAAAATAAACTAATGATCTAAACTAAAATATTTATACTCAACCGTATAAAATACTACTAACCTGTTACACTATTTTCCATAACTTTCAATCTCATAACTATTTATGAATATTCTTTTATTTTTTTGTAATAAACACTTGTTGCGCTGGTATGAAAATGTTTGGATTGCGCCATGTTGAGTCTTAATATCCATCGATACTTATTTTTGTATATAATATAACTCTTATTATTTAACAATTTCAGCATTCTATTTCCTAACCTTTGTATTTAGTGATGACTTGTTTTGATTCTAAATATTATAGGTTATAGTAAATGCCAATCTGTTGTCAAATGATTCTTCGGTAACCTTGTTACTATTCTTCTTTACCTTTTTTTAACTTTGTCCTTTTTCTTCGTGGTAGTCAAGTTAGTTTATCTGACGACCTGTAATTTAAAAGACCAGTTATGTCAATTTTTCTGTCATTGAACAAAAGACAGCCCTTTTGGCGTTTCATCGTCTTCGAGTGTGGTCGAAGTTAAGTCTTCGTGGTTTTTTTATTCGCCGTATCCAGGTTTAGATGATTCCCTTTTTCAAGGTATGTTAAATTACTTTCTTTAATTATTAGCAAGTGCTAGAGATATTTTTTCGTGGTGTCTCACTAAGATATTTCTTCTTAGGGACGCTCTGGACAGGCGGTTGAAGTACACTCAGGTGTGATGCACGCTCTCGACAGGTTGGATACTTACTAGATCCTTTTGTGGACTCTTCTCCGTTTAGGACAAGATAGTACACTATGTTCTGGACAACCCGGCATTTTAGGATGCTATTTTCGATTTCGATGTTTAAATGTTCTGAGTGAACATTTTTTTTTACATTGATGAAACCCCCTTGCCTACCATCACTGGTTTAGGATTGTAGTGCCATGCGGAATCGTTTCATCGTCTCGTCTCATCTTTAAACCTTTGAACTTCTCAACTACCAGTTGTGATCTTCCGTTTGGATTCATGGACGTGATTCGTTCATCGTTTCGGCCATGCTGCTGACCAATGGTACCATCCATCTTGTATTATCGAATGATACATTTTCATTAGTAATCACTTCAGTGTATCAAGTAAGGTATTTTTATTCAAAATTGAACATTTTATTTTTATTTAATTTCATATTGGGTTTAATATTACAAAATTTACACATGATATAACTGTGTAGGGTGTTTAATCAAAATTCACATGTTTAGTTTATTTCTTTAAGAGTATTTAATTTGTACTAAATGTAGATAAAACAACGTATGAGTTTGCATAATTTGTACTAAATGTAGATAAAACAACGTATGAGTTTGCATAATTATCTTTCAATTTACTGAATGTAAACTGATCATAGCTATGGTTAAGTCACAAAATTGACATCTGGTTCTGTATTTCAAATTTTTTTATTCAATAGTTTTTGAGTTATCGTTACTACAACATCCATCCAAACACACACACACACACACTAACACACTTACACACACACACACACACACACACACACACACACATACACACTAACACACACACACTAACACACACACAGACATCATCGCGAAAATATTAAAATCGTATTCTAGAGACCCTAAAACGTGTTTATCCATTGAAAACTCACTACCCAATTTTAGCATGATTCCTATACCTGTCTTATCTGAAGGGCGAGAGGTAAAAATTGATTTTCAAGTCAAATCCAATTTGACTTAATAATTCAAACTAGTTTGATTTAAATTAACCTTTTTTTCAGAATCATTAAGAAAATGGCCACCTGTAGTAGCCATAGATAGACAATGTATCCGACCTTACACAATTCAACCTAAACTACCTGGAGAAAAACCTATTCACTTAAAATCAAAACACATCATTTGGATACCCGTTTATGGTATTCACCGTGATCCAAATATTTATCCAGAACCTGAACAATTTGATCCCGAAAGATTTAATGATGAAAATAAGGAACATATTAAACCATATACCTACATTCCTTTTGGATCAGGACCAAGAAACTGCATAGGCTCTAGATTCGCTCTACTTGAAACAAAAACTGTATTTTTTTATTTATTGCATAGTTTTGAATTAGTTCCCACTAAAAAATCAACGATACCCGTAAAATTGTCAAAAGGTGGATTTAGTGTTCATGCAGAAGGAGGATTTTGGTTTGGTTTAAAGAAATTAAACAAATAATTTTTTGTGAAATGTATTCCCAATTTATTTAATACTATTTATATACTACATAGATAATGTTACTATTTTTATATTGTTACTTTTTAATTTAAATTAATTGTTATTTGTCAGTTTCTATTTTTTTAAATTTTATTTATTTTAATAATTAAATTATATTTTATTTATTTAATAATTAAATTATACTTTATTAATTTATTTACTTTCTTCAATGGACTCATCCAGTGATTTTTTTTTTAATTTTTATTTTATAATTTTGGCCTACCATAACACATTGCACCGGGTCCAGCACTTCTGAGACCGATCCTGCGGCTGTAATTAATTCTAAAAATTTGAAAATTGGGGCTATAGTGGCTTGTGACGTGGCCCAATTGAAACAGATTATATTTGGCTATCTTGTCATGTCGATAAAACTGGCAACTCTCGTTCTCATTTGTTATGATTAAAAGAAGGAAAGAAGTATGTCAAATTTGTCTACAAACGAACAAAGCTAGAATCTTGGCAATGCTGTAGAAAGTAAAACGTTAATTATTGGACAAGAAAAGCGCCACTTTTAAAATATATGTATTAATCACTTTTTATTGATTTTTATGAATTAATGAATATTGTAATAACAATAAAAATCAACATAAGCAACTAGGTTCTGTAAGCTATTCATTCATTAATATAAAACGAATAAATTCGTTCTTACTGGATAAGTCCATTATATCGAACGAAAATTGCAAATTATAATTAGATAAACAAGAAAAATAAACAAAAGTTGATTCTCATTTTGACTACCGGTGAAGAAAGTCCCATTGTGACCAGCGACCGAGTTGGTGACTGGCCCTAGGACGGTCGAACTATTCATCGAGAATTAAGATTGCGTTTTTTCTTTTTTTTTTGTGTTACTATTGTAACTATTGACCTGACTTGTGGAGGCGGAATCTTTTAAAGACACCTCACGCTTGGTTCTATGCGTGATATAGTGCAGGACTCTCCCCTGATCACTCTGCAAGCAGAGTCAGGGGCATACCTGCTAAACCCTCCTCGGTAATTTATCATGTACAGGTGGTATTTCTTTGTACTCTGCTATAGAAGAGAAGTTTCTCCTTTTCATCTGAAAGTAAAGATATTATTTTCTTAAGATATTTCAATGTAAAGGATATAAATTTATACCTATGAGCCTCCCCGAAGGCGAGGCTCGGAGCGGTGTACCATAAGCGTCAGTGGTCGGTCGAGCTTATCTGATGCTGAGTGGTGCCTCCTCCAATAGATCAAGCAGCTCGTCCGACAGAACTTTGTCTTCTCTTGGTTCGCTAAGGATCCTAATGTTGACCTGGATGAATTTTTTGACGGGTCTTTTATGGAATACTCGTCTGTTTTTGCCAACTGTAGATTTGATCCTTAGAGTTTCTTGTTGTGCTGGTGCTGTCCAATCTTCTCCTGACGTATCCTCTGTTATTTTTGATATCTAAAAATAATAGAAGGTATATTAGTTTGTTTATAAATCTGATTGTAGGGGAAATGCCAGGGAAGGTAGAACGTTTTTCAAAGAATTCTTCTCTCAGTTGCTGCAACGGTATGCATGTAAGAAGGGGAAAGTATGGAGAAGTTCAGAGCTCTATAGTCTATTACTGGACGGATATACGTTTGGAGTAGGGTTTGGGAATTACATCTGCCATATCGTCCCCATAGGGGTCTAGATGAGGGAAAGGTTGCATTTAACACCGTCGTTCGATTATATATTCATAGATAGCATACTAATTTAATGTTTCAAAACTTTCTATAGCAGTCCAACTGAAAAATCGACACCACCTAGTACATTTCAGTACAAAAATATTCTGACCCACTAACTGATGATTTGGCAGACGTGCAACTCGGCAAATTTTTAGTAAATATTAATATTTTTGCTTGAACTTTGTCATCCAGGCAACGTTGCCAAATTTAATAAATGAAAAATATTGACATTAATTAGAAATAGTGAATCAAAAAAAATGTATAACATATTTTATAACATGAATTAAATACAAAATTATTTTAAACCGTGAATAATTATTCTATTTATTTTAAACAAAAACGCAGAAAAAAAAACAAAAAAAAATATTTGTATGGAAATTCATTTTCTCGGCAGAACCAGCAGCGCCACTTCTATGGACGAGGATTGGGATATACCTAAAGGGCTTAGAGTAATTATTACGAACAGATGACATAGCTCTTCTAGTAGTGCCATGCTATATAATACAAATTAAATAAAGGTGTCTTTTACCCCATGAACTTTATTTCATACTAATAAATGGAATATATTCGTTAAATTTTATTGAGGTGGTATTATATGTATAAGTCAATAATTACTTCATTTTAAAAATATTATGAAACATACAGCGGCCTCCAAATAAAAGTGCCATACCAAAGTTATGTTTTTTAAATGGAACACCATATATTTTTTTTACATTTTTTAGATTCGTCCTGAAAATATGATTTCAAAAACCTATCACACCTATATTATAAAATGAATTGTTTTAAAGTTATTGAAAATTGCATGTCCCTATCTTAACTTTTTGAGTTCTACTTGGTGGTATAAGATAATAAATTTCTCTTTTGTAACGAATAATTTTGGCAATCAGTAAATTAGCGAGAAAAACTGACATGGAAAAATCGCGAGACCGAAGGTCGAGCGATTTTGATTCCAGAACTTCCAATAGTTGCGCCAGTAGAGGGCGCGCAAAAAATGTGCATGTCGGTTTTCGTTAGTTATTCTTGATTTTTTAGACAAACAATGCATTTTAATGCAAAATGTTCTAATGTAAAGTTGTAGAGCACCAAATTTTCTTTAACTTTTGTGTTTAACTTTGTTCAAATTCCTCATAGTTTCGCCACTAGAGGGCGAAAAAATTTTTTTATACGTTTTGGACCAAGCCAAAAGTTTTATGGTTTTAGAATTTTAAGGAACTGCGTGGTTTTCGAGATCGAGTCAAAATGTAGACATTTTTGTGTCAGAACATTGCAACTATAGTTAGTGCAAAAGACCAGTCCAAATCCACCCAGTTGGCGGCAACTGGGTACAAGAACTACTCACTTTAAGACGTATAGTAAACTCCTTTTTCGTTCCGCTTGGCGCAGCGGTATCGCCGCCCTTGTGGTGGCGGGTATACATTTTGGTTTAATCCGCTCAAAGTATTTATATTTGTATTGAATTCACTCATTTTAACAAGTTTGTTAATTTATTTGCATGGTAGTTGACAGCATAATAAAATAATGTAGATTTTATTAAAATCAGGTTTTCCGCCGCTAAATGTGAATATTTTTCGTACAAAAATCAAGAAAATTAGGTTATATCACATATCTGACGTAAAAGAAATATATTTTTCTCCGATTGACATTAAACGTCAGTTTTAGTGGCATTTATCGATCATAGAACGCATTAAATAAATAATTTTATATCTCTAAACACAGATAAATCTCTTCTCCAAACAACTTAATTTTAAGATAAATGGATAAAAAATGGCGATTTTCAACTAAACAATTCAGAAAGGGAATATAACAACCCAGACTTTACTTAGCAATGGTAATATGATTTAAGCAGGCACAAGGAATCCACTAACCTCTATTTCATGGACAATCAATTGATAAAGAAAATTGAAGCAAATTGAATGTGACAGTGGTGTCTTATTTTTTGGTAGGTATTATTATGTATACAATTTAAGGTCTAATCGACAATAATAATTAGAAAATAGGATTTAATTATTACCTATAACATACGATTAGAAAAAATATTAAAAATTGTGAGTTGCAGTTATAAAAAAGTTTTCATTTTAATTTGATTTTTTTAATCACACTGTACAAACAATCGTAGAAAAAATTTTATGTTTCACACGGCAGAGAATCAGATTTACTGCCTTGGCTAGTTTAATTGTCTCGGCAATGAAATGCTAGCCGCGGCAGTAAATCTCTTACTTTTCTGCCTAGTTAAACAAATAACTATTTCGGGTCTCCTTACTGGTCACAGTCCAAAGTAGATCAGCTATACAACTACTGGTATAGGTATAGGGAATTCAATGTCTTAGAGAGAGAGAGGATGCAGAGTTTCAGTGTGCAAGAGCGAGAGAGTGTTATATCGATATATCTTAGTTGCTATTGGTTGGTTGAACACGGTAAACGGCGGTATATTTGAAATGTGACGTAGAATCAATACGTAAAAAAATATTCAGCGCAGAACGAAAAACAAAAGGGCATAAACGTATATCTCCACTAACAGTGGTCCGATTTTAATGAAAAAAACTTCGTTGTATTATAAATGATACGTAGAATTCATACGTAAATAAAAAACATATGCAAAACAAAAGACAAAAGGGCATTAGGATCTAGCTTTGTTACTAATGGTCCAAATTACACGCGGAAAACGGCATTGTAGTATAAATGTGACGTAGAATATATACGCAAACGAAAATAATGTACAAACCAAAAATCAAAAGGGCATTAGGGTCCAACTTCGTTAATATTGGTCCAAAGTGAATGCGGAAAACGGCGGTATATTTGAAATATGACGCAGAATTTATACGTAAAAGTAAATATAATAAAAGTATTGATTAAAAAACTAATCTAGCACTAGATAAAACTAATATTCACATTAAAATACTCAAAACATTGCTTTAGGTTTATTAAAATGGGAAATACTTCCGTACGTTAAAATGTCAAAAATATTCTACTAAGAAGCACTTTGGATGTACTTTAAACAACATTGTACCGATCTTAAAGATAATAGCCGACATCTGACATCATATTTTAAACAAGCAAAAGAAATCCTTTAATTTGATATCCCTTACGTATGGGTTTAGAGCAGCGGTTATAAAGTTAGCTTTATAGAAGTTATTGTGCCATTTTGACATTTTAAATTGCCTAATTATATTTACTGCCATTGGGATGAAGCTGTCTGCAGACCATCGTTTCTCAACTCACAATACATTTAGATTATGCCTAATGATGGATTCTGGATCTACGCTTTGAACCATTTAATTTGAGCCTGCACTCGATGAAATCGGAGCATTTCTTAAAATGTTATGCTTATTTGGCACTTTTGAGCTTATATTACAAATATTTACTTTGAACTACACTACATACTTAAATTTTATCAAAATCAAAGACTTTGAAGTCATAATGCCTTTTTGATGATAAATTTTATCTGCCCCCAATAACATTAAGCCTGACGAAGTAAAAAAAAAATATTAACTGCTAAGTATAATTCTTTTAAAATTTATAGAAAGCAGTATGTCCTGTAAACGAGAAAGTAAAAATTATGGACCTATATATTCTTCCTTAAGTTTCAAATATCGCGCTCTTTTCCGCGTTTAATTTGGACCAATAATAACGAAGTTAGATATAATGAACTTTGGCGTTGATTCTGCGCAAGAGTTTTGTTTACGTATATATTCTATACCACATTTATAATACAGTACCGTTTGTTTATCCCACCCAAATCCTACCATTAATAACCAAGTTAGACGCTAGTGACCTTTTGTCGTTAGTTATGTGTATGATTTTGGTTCACATATTTATTATATACGTATTTATTACATGTCACATTTCAAAAATTTGTCAATTTTGACCATTAGTAACGGAGATAGACCCTAATGTTCTTTGGCCTTGGTTCTGCACATGATTTTTGTTTATGTATATATTCTTCATCTCATTTATAATACAATACTGTTCAATTTGAATCAATAATAATGAAGCTATATATTAATGCTTTTTGGCGTTGGTTCTACGCAGGATTTTTGCTTTTGTATTTCTTCTGCCTCACATTTCAAATATACCGCCCTTTTCTGTGTTCCAGTTGGACTAATCATAACAAAGTTTGATCTTGGTGCCCTTTGGCTTCGGTTCTGCGCATGATTTTTGTTTACATATATATTTTGCGTCACATTTTAAACATACCGCCTTTTTTCTCGTTCAATTTGGACCAATAGTAACGAAAATTGATCTTAATAAATCTGCGTCCGGACGTAGAAAATTCGTTATAAACAATATAAACAAATTTTAAATAATTTTATAGCATCATCTTATTGAGTACACTCATAGAAAATACTCCAAGAGGCGAAAAATTTTTATTCTGATTTTTTAAACAATTATCCAGATTTCAATGAAGACACAGGTTTGAAAGAAAAATATTAATTAACAATGAACTAGCCGTTTGAAAAATGCATTTAAAATTTTTTTCCATCGCAACTTTATTACTTCAAGTGTAGAAATGACACCACAATTTTTTCAAATTTTTAAATCAATATATAGTGCTTTAAAAAAATTATTTTGGATGCGGTACTCACTATAGAGGCGGCGTTCTCATCCAGAAACGGTAGCGCGGAGCCCTATTTTCAGCAACAAATTAAAATTATAAATATTAGAGTTAGTGATCCGGGAATCAGAAGTTTTTTTTGGCTATTTCCTCCTCTTTAAGGATCTTTTTTGCAATTCCCGTTATCTAGTATAGTTTTTGAGTTATGATTAAAAATAAAATGGCTTTTTTTGCTTCTGGCTAATAACAATTACAATTTTTATTTGCAGAAAAAAATCGACATGACACATTTCTCAGAATTGCAATCCATGTCGAATGAGCGATCGCTCATATTTTTTGTACCCTTCTAACTATTTTTCTCAGAAAATTCACTTATCGACTAGACTAACACATCTCTACAGCATGTTAAATACGCGAACTCATAAGATTTTCCCCTATCAAAAATCGCTCAACGCGCGTTAGGGTGCGGCCACGCTTGCGAGCGATTTATCGCGAGAGATAAATCGTGAACGACTGAACGACAAAAAAAAAATTCAAACCCATTGAATTTTATTGGAGTGGCCATACCTACAAAATCGCTTAGCGAGAAATCGCTCAGCGGCTAAGCGTGTCGTTCTGTTTTCAATTCGGTTTGATTTTTTAGCGACTTTTGTTGCATTTTGTCTTGTAAACTGCACGTACAAGGTCGACAAGATGTCGTGTTTCAAAGAAATTTTAATTTCGGAAGTTCAAAGTAGACCTATTTTATGGCAGGATACTCATTCTAGCGTACTAGAAAAACCTGTCTGGGTATTTTCTTAACTGTTTGTACAAGTGATGAAATTCCCCATATGCTTTTCTATATCTATTGATAGGATGTACACCATATTTCCTTTTGCGCTTCAAAAAAGGGTCTATACATGGATCATCTTCCAAAAGAAGGGCAATTCGACGCGCTCTTGTGAGCCTGAAGTTTTCACTTAAAAAAATCAAAAAATTATATTATACAAAATGAATATAAATGGCGCACAACAAAATTTTTCAATAACTGAAAAAAAAAATAATAATTAAATAATAATAATAATTTGTACGTATATTTTCCAGTAAATTCATTTAAAATAATAATAATAATTATCAGCGCGCCTCTGTAGAAAAGAATTTAATTAAAAAATATTGAGGTTGCTAAAAATAGAATTCAGACTTAATGATCTTATCGCCATTTTTCAAATGATGTTATATCTATTATAATTTTTTGGTGAAGGTCAACACTCTGTTAAACTTTGTCCAACTACTAAACCGACTGCTTGGTTAAAAATTAGAGTAGCGGGGAACGAAAGAACAAAGGGAAAATTGGAGAAGTGGGGACGCTGGAAGTGTTGTTTTAGTTGTTGGACAATCTATATAACAAATATTTGTCAGTTATTTTACGGTGCGAAAGATGACACACATGTGTTAAATAAACAAATAGTTTTCAAATATATAAGGTAAAATTTTATTTTCTTCTTGTTTCTTTGATTTTGCTGGTCTAAAATGGAGTGATTTATTTTGTTTTAATGAGAAAATAAATAATTCAAATTGTATTAAATGCATTACTTAAGATATGGGAAAATACAATGTGTTATTTATTCGTTATTTAGTCTGGCCATACCTACATAAATTTTAATTGTAAAGAATGTTAAGAAATTTGCCCTCGGTGGAAGTTAATGAAAATTTTACATGTTGTTTGTCTTACTTTTTTTTTTTTTTTTTTTTTTTTTTTTTTTTTTTTTTTTTTTTTTTTTTTTTTTGTCTTACTAAAAGTAAAAAAATGGTTGAAGCTTATATTTTCTGCCATGACTGGTTTAGCCTCTACAGAGTGTTAAAATTCATACTGTTTTGGTAACTTGATTGATAATGTTGAATGTATTTGTATTTCTGAGCTGAAACAACAAAAAGAACTAAAACGAAAATGAATAAACCCAATCTAGAAAATACGTGTCACTGATTAAAAAATATTTGATACTATACAGGATATCTCATTTATATGGAAATCATCAACCCGTACAGTTAAAAAATAAAGAATGAAACACTCGAAGTCATACCACAAAAATAATTTAATATAAACAGTCTGAAAAGGCGATATGTTTCGGTCTACACTACCATCATCAGGCCTATAATAAAAAGGACATTTTGAAGAGAAATTAAAAAATTATTATAAAAAATTGTACTTAATAAAGTTGCGGGATACTGAATATTATCATTAATTAGGCCATAAACATCATGTAGCAAAGAGTGAAATAAAATAAAAACATTAAAAAATTGTAATTAATAAAGTTGCGTATATTCAGTACCCCGCAACTTTATTCATTACACTTTTTTAATGTTGCGAAGCCAATAAATTTTATTTCACTGTTTGCTACATGATGTTTATGGCCTGATGATGGCGGAAGCCGAAACAAGTTCACATTTGAACTAATTTAACAAATATATTTCTGTGGTAATGACTTTGTGTATTTCTTTACTCATTTAAAAAATTACTTAATTGAAAAGGAAACGTACTGGAGTTATTTAATCGTTCCTTTAATTTTTTTAAGTTAATTTTAAATTTGAATTTAAATTTTTACCAATTTTTTAACTGTTTATTTAAAGTTTCGGATCCAATTTGTTAGTAGAAAGTTGTAACATTCTTATTATAATTTGTTATTGTCTCTTCACAATGTCCTTTTTATTATAGGCCTGATGATGGTCGTGTAGACCGAAACATGTCGCCTTTTCAGACTGTTTGTCTTTTTTAAATTATTGTTGTGGTATGACTTCCGAGTGTTTCATTCTTTATTGAATATTTTACCACATTTGGTATGGATAATATTTTGTTTTTAGTTAAAAAAATGTTTAAACAATAATTATATTTTGTTAATCTCTATTTAAAATCCTATAATGAAATATACGTGATGGCCAATCATAAACGTGTCGCGTCGGTCTTTGTATGGAAAACAGTAAGATTGTATAAAAAAAATTACTGCAGGTACAATTTTAAATTATTTTGATTTATACAGGTTGTCTCAATAAAAAGATCTGCACCATAGTTATATTGTTTCAAATGGAACACTCTTTATTTTTTTTATATTTTTACGTTCGTCTTGAGAAGCTGATTTCGAAAGCATAATAGGTACACCCTTATAATGTTAAATAAATAATTTTTAGACAATTGATAGTCACATTTTTTTAACTTTAAGTCAATGATGCGGCCAAACGACATGAAATCGAGAGAAATCGAAAGAAATTGACAAAAATCGGAAAAAAACAGAAAAACTCGGAAATATGAGAAAAAAATGAAAAACCGAAAAATCAGAGAAACAAGAAAAAATAAAAAAACTAAAAAAAGAATAAACAAAATAACCGTGAGAAAAAAAAGAGAGAAAGATTAGAAAAAAGTAAAAAAAAATACGAAAAAGACCAGGACAAAAAATCATAAAAATGAAAAAAAAACGAGAGAGAAAAATTAGAAGAATTGGAAAAATCTAAAAAACTGAGAGAAAACTCAGAAATTTGGAAAAAAATAAAAAATTAAATTGTAAGATACGGAAAAAAATAAAAAAAAACTGGAAAAGAACCAGAAAACGCTAAAAATGAAAAAAAAAACCGCAAAAAACGCATTAAATCGATAAATGTCGCAAAAAAACACAAAACAATGGCAAAAATCGCAAATAATTATAAAAGGGTAATTTTTTTTACTGTTTGTAAATTTCTCTTACAAGTAACTTAGTTTTATTAAGTTTGATTATTTAGGTTAATAAATATTTTTGTGATGCGTTTTTACTTGTTATTTTATTCTCAAAAAAAATTGAGCAATGCAATTTCTCGTAAAACTTACAGGGTTAACCAACACTCATCAAAAAGCACTATTTGAGAAAAAAGACAAAATATTTCGAATGACGGTTTTAACATCAATAAGTCATCATATTTGTATTTTTGTAAGCTGGTTATAGTTATAGCATTACATTTGAAATTTCTCAGAAAAAAGTATAAATAGAGCTTAGTAGATAGTTAGTTACTTGAGAACACATTCCCCGATTTTTCCCCAGATCTGGGGAAATTTATAGAGTAGATCTGGCAACAGCGCACCGTATGTGTGAAGTACGGCAGATAATTCCCAAAAAATGCCTACACGCCATACTGACAATGAGCCCGTTACCTACATCGTTGTCTGTATAAAGAATGGTCTTTCAACCTCATGAGTAAAACAGAGAAGTAAAAGATGAGACGGATATATATCGGTACGTGGCGACACACCAGACTTATGGCGGCAATATTTTCAACTTCTCAGGTAGATTATTTTTTATTTCTAGTAAACACTAGATGGCTCTCTAGCAAGTAATTCGTAAAACAAAAAAATACCGCAAGATGTCTTACTCTGAAAAGGTGTATTGGTTGAGGCATTGTATAAAGAAGTCTATATACAATGGTTGAGGTATTTGTGATGTTAGAACATTGTTTGAAAAAACTTTCACTTTTTAAACTTAATTTTTTTTGCAAGAAGAAAAAATCTGTATATAGTTGGAATTGAATATGTACACAAAAACGAAATAACAAAAAAATCTAGTGAACTGAATGCGCTTCAGATATTATTCTTCCAAAAATAAATTTATAATTAAATATAAACTTTGCGAATAATTTTTCAATTCTTAAAATATTTTTAAAATATAGAGTTTGCTAAATAACCGAAAACGCTTTATTGGTGGTGGTAAATTTTATACTTCCTACAGCTTTTTCTTATTAGGGTTTGCAATAAATTTTTTCCAATCCAGGATCTTAAAGTCATAAAACAATCTTCGACGCACGCACAATCAAATGTAAACTTGTAGGTTTTAAATTTAATATCAAATTAAAATATTTTAAAAACAAATCATTAAAGGTGCTGCAATTATAATTTTGAAATCAACCCTAATTTTCGTGTCTTCATCCAACTCTCTCGTAAAATGCAAATGTCTCAACATTTTTGCTTCGTTTTCCTATAGGTAATTACCTTTGTATAACCAGAACAAATATTCACAAATTCTTTACTATCCTGTTGGAAGAGATTAACTTTTTGTTTTATAATTCTCTTAATTTCTAATTTGTCAACATGTATTTTTAAAGCAAAGGTTTTGATGCTTGAATCATGGTGTTTTCTTTAAAATCAATTTTTCTAAAAGAGTTGACAAGTTTAGAATATGCATTGGTTATAAGCAATGCATGTTCCACACTTGTCAACACTTTTAGAAAAAAATCATTTAATATTACAGTTCATTTGTTTCCTTGGCTTTCGTCCAAATTTTATTTCGCAAATTAAATGTTACTTGCTTTAATTTTCAAGACCATTTGGTATCTCTAATTTTATTGCTAATTATACAACATTTTGTCACCAGTATTAGCCACACCTGTGCTTTCTGCTTTTTGTTTATAAGCCTTTCGGGTGCAATTTCTTCTGCATATTGCATGATAGAGATGACATTTTGACAAAAATAAATTCATTTTTTCGGTATAATATTTCTATCATCCGACTTTATGGAAACTGCTTAAATACATAGTCCAGTGCTTCTTCTGTAACATTCTGTAAGTACAGTTTATTCATTATTTTGTTGGAAAATTCTAGATTTAACTAGGAAGCCATAGTCAAAAGAAAAAACTCGCACAAAACTACTGGAGAAAAAAATTTCTGCTAATTTGTTCTTTGTTCTAATTAAATATTAATCTAGTTTAAAATGTCTGGAAAAGAGACTTCGTTACTTTAATATGCACTTATTATCTATAAAGCAATAATTATTATTATTAGAGCTGAAACTCATCAATTTTCAATAATAATAAGCATTATAAACCACACCTATTCCTGTCCATTTATTAAAATATAACTAAACGTTACATAAAGCAATATTCACAACCACCCATTATTTTATTCCCGTACGTCGGACCAACCTAACTTTTTAAATTGGGCCGCGACGCAGCGGTCCTATATATTTCAGCACCGTTTTCTAGAAAAGTAAGTTATCAAAAAAATCACCGAAATAAAAAAGTTTCCTTGATTCTTTGGCTACAACTTTGTCGCTTACTATATACATCTATCTTTAAAAACAAAAAAGTTTTCTCGATCGAGTATTTATTGCTGCATTTTTACCAAATTTCTTGTCACCAACTTTTTAAAAACAAATTACTTGTAACACATAATTTTTTTGCATTTCTCTCATGTCAGTCGTGATAACAAAGGTCTAGACTGGTTCTCCTAAAAATTTCAATTTAATCGGACTTAAACTAAGAGGATGATAATTAAAAATTTAAAAAAATCCCTAAAATATGAGATTTTTTGGAAATTGTCGATTTTAGTCAATTTGGCAATTCCAAATTGTCTGGCGAACTCCAAAATCGGATCCGCCAGGTCGATTTACATAAGAATATATATTTTTCCTACGATCACTACCCAAAGTAGGCTTTTGCACACTCAAATCTAACCGCAAAGTTGATGTTTTCCGTGATCTGTAATAATTTGACATAATAGGCATGATGACTGATTTTGAAAAACTAGTCCACAATGTTCATTCGCATCTACTTTATACAAAATAAAGCTTATTTCTGCAAAAAATAAAGGTTTTGAAGGACAAATTTACGTTTTAAAAATATGTTTTAAATTTCGCACCAAAACGCTAGAATAGTAATGGCGTCTGTCTATGACGTCACGGTTTCGTAAACACTTGTCAGTTTGCATATGGTTTGCATGTTAAATGTTTATTTTCTAACATAATTTTAATTATTTTGTGCGACAATCATGAATTCTAATGTGTATCGGTGGTGTGCAGTTCCTCAATGTAATAATACATCGATAAAAACTCCTAACAAGTTATTTGTTAACGTTCCTAAGAAGAAAAATGTTAGAAATATGTGGCTAAATCTTGAAAGGCGAAACCAAGCAACTGTATCTTTAAATTCGGTAATTTATTTCTGCGATGACCATTTTGATGTAAGTATTTTCTTTATTAACTATATTATAATTAAGTGGTAAACTTAATATCGAGATTAATAAATAAAATTGTCAATAACACTGTGATCACGTTTGAGGTTGAGTTTCATTTATTTGTTATCATCAATACCTATATACCTGCCTAAAAACTTTATTCTTATTCCAGTTACCAAATGACATGGAAAATTATATTCAGTATCGTGTGATGGGTTCAGTTTCACAAGTGCGCATGAAGTCCGGGTGTATTCCCACAATATTTGAATGCCAACCAGATAGAAGCAAACGAACTTCTAAACTTATAGAACGACCGTATATTCTCAAAAAACAAAGAAAGATACTAATTGAAGATAGTGAAAAAGATTTAGCAGAGAAAAGTACACCTACAAACCATTTAGAACCAGCAGGTAGTTCACCAGAAAGTTCAGGTACTTACCAATTTCTTTTTTTACTATAATGTGTGTATTCCAACCGTTGTTGTTAAGTATTTGTTTTTAATTTTTAGTTTTGCACACAATTGAAGAACATCAAGAAGTACCTACTACCTACCCAAAATTGGCTGATAAATCAGTACAAGTACATATAACCCACAAATTTAGAAGTAAAGCTGTCCAGACCGATCGAACTAATTTAGTGAGTCAGTCAACATCACCAATGAAACCTGATACCTGTTCAATATCTACATCTTCATTTAAAATTACAAGTTGTGATACTACAAAACTAGGTACATCAAGCCTATTTAAAGATTCAAAAAACATATTTACCATAGAAAATCAATTTGAAAGTGATATTTCATATTCACCATCTGTAACTCAAATAGAAACATCACCATCAACAAAATCTTTTCAAATGAAATCCTCTTTAGACTGTAGCGAATTAACCGAAGAGACAAAGAAAAAAGAGTCATCAAACATTCTGAAATACACATTGCTTAAAATAATGAAGAACCCACGTTCTTATATAGGTCTACCTAACAGATGTTATTATTTATTAGATTTAATTGAAGAACAGACAAGAATAAGTACTAACCATATACTGCTTTGTTTAAAAAAAATAAGATTAAATAGTCCATTTAGAGAGCTTGCTGATGATTTTTCCATAACCACTACATATGCGAGCAAAATATTTTTTAAAAATATACCAGTGATAGCCAGTGTAATGCGGCCATTTATTGTAACATTAGATAAAGATTTGATAAAACGTACTTTGCCCATGGCTTTTAGACACAAATTTCATCACACAACTTGCATAATAGACTGTTTAGAAATTGAGGTGCAAAAGCCCTCAAAAAGTGTCAATCAAGCTCTATCATGGTCGGAATACAAAAAAAGTAACACCATTAAATATCTAGTGTCTTGTACACCAAACGGTTTGGTGAATTATGTTTCACCAGGATACGGAGGTAGAATAACCGATACATGTTTGGTTGAATCATGTGATTTTATCAAGTGTTTAGAGCCAGGTATGTGTGTGATGGCAGATAGAGGGTTCAAACATGTTCAACAATACTTACTTAGGAAGAAAGTGCAACTTGTAAGGCCCCCAAGTGTTGTCACTGGAGCCAAATTATCTAAAAGTGAAGTAAAGGAAACGAAGCAAATAGCTAGTTTAAGGATTCATGTTGAGAGGGTAATTAGACGTTTAAGAGAATTCAACATGTTAAAGCCTCATGCATGCCTGAACACAAATTTTATAAAAGTACTTGATGATGTTATTGTAATTGCATGTGGTTTAATAAATTTGCAAGACTCTCTAATTAAATAAAAATAATAATACAGAGTCTTTGAAACTAAGATTAAAATTAAAATACAATTAAGACAGGATAAAAATAAAGTTCTAATAATATCTCCATTGAAACCACATGTATGTACATGTACATGATGTAATATCGCACTGCTTTTTCTTACTACACTGTTTTAATGAAAGTAATTTAAATTGAAACGAAAAATACATCGAGTGTTTTCTGAAGTTCTAGTTTCTTGTCCACCTGTTATTATAATATACTTTTTAAATATAGACTTAATCATACTAATTTAGTTGATGGTTTGTAAATATGTTGTGTAAATTTCTGATAGATTATTATATATTGTAAAAGCTAGGTAAGTATAATATCCGAGGCTAATATTTTTTTTGTACAAGTCTGAGACTAAATTCGTTTTTTTTTATATCTTGTGAAGTGATTATGACAGATTTTGTTTAAAATATTTTTGTTTTTATATATGTAAATTATAATTTGATTCATAAAAAAGCTGTCTTAAATTCATGATACCAATTTATGAGTATAATAAACTGGAGGGAAATGTAATTTTTTAAATTGTAAATTATTTTTTTAATTGTTTTTTTGTAAAATATCTAATTGTTTTAAATGACATTATGCAGCTCCACCCTAGCTTAATATAGCATAATTCAGTCGTGATTTCAATAACGAGGAATATAAAAGATGTTCTTTAAATATTTGAATCGATAAAAAGTTGTTGTAATGTTTTTGTTACTTTACTAATGTGACATGCCACTTTAAAAATGAGTATAGTTATTCCCAAATATTTGCGGCTATTAACCAGAGGTTGTCAAGCTATTACTAAATGACTCATATTCGGGAATATTTCTTTTTCTAATCTAAAAGAGAACAAAGATTTTTCAAAATTTACTGTAAAGTATTTGTTTTTCAGAAATTACGTCATCTTTATTTAAGAAGGTAACTAGTCTATTTTTGATTGCTGTTCCGAAAATTTTGCCTAATTATGAAATAAGCGAAATTGGTCTGTAGTTATTTATAACCACTGGCAATTTTAAAAGCTGAAGGAATGTTGCCCAATTCAAAATTTTTTATTAGGTGGATTTTGCTATAATGGCTGACGTTTGTTTAAAAACTGCTGTTTTCATACCATCAAACCTACTGATGTTTTAAAGAGATGATTATTGTTAATATTTCCAGTTCAGTTACTGATTGTAGAAAGAAGGAATTTTCGTTCATGTTGTTCAATAATTATATACAGATTTTACAATATTTGCATAAGATTCACCCACATTTATAAATAGATTATTAATCTCTTCTACAATTTCATTCATATTGCTACAAATGCTGTTTATCTTATTTATTGTTGATTTGATTTTTATTTGTACTTTGCTTGTTTTATTAATTTGTCTATTTTTTATATTTATCATAGTTTTCTTTTTTTAGTTCTGTTTATGTTTAATATTAGATCTTTTCATTGATTTAATTGAAGTATGTTTTAGGATAGCGTTTTTAAAATATCTATTAGTTGTTTAGTTAAACTGTTTATATCAATTTGCATATTTATAGTAGTTACTCATTTCATATTTAATAATTCGAACTTTTAATTTTAGTAATTAATGTAATGTATTTCTCGTTTTGTAGTATTAGTATGAATATATTCGAATCTAGTGAGCAGCCCTCCACAGTAATTGCTTCATGATTGGATATATAATTTTCAAATACAATAAAAATACTATTCCTTTTGAAATCACTTTGCAGATTTTTTAAAAATATATGATATGAAATAAAACTACAAAATTATCATTTTTGCATTTTATTGACATAGAAATTACAATGTACTGTGGTACAACACTGGATACACATTTTCTTTCCACAGATCCACTAAAAGTTTAACAAAATTAGATATATACGTATCATCAAATGTCACACTTATAATTTCAACTTTCTTATTTATGCTGTAGTTACTATCGGCTACACAAAAGTAACCCTTTTTTAGATCCGTCAAATACATTTGCATCTGCAACTGTGCATTAAACTTTTCAGTAGGTTTGCCATTGTTGACATAATACCGATATGTCTTTCCACTTGTGGGACACTTGATCTCAATAATACTATCCTCACAAATTCCGTCTGGCGATCCTGCTATCATTGGGTACTCTTTAGATATGATAAGCCCACACTTCCTTATTTTCTTGCCAAGATTAATACTGACAGTTTTTCGCACTTCATTTTCTAATATTCTACCACGTTTCATGGCTGGTGTGTCTGGTATACTCCCTCCCATTATTAAGGCTATAAGAGTTCCATCATTCTTTTTACACCGACTAAATTCAAATGCTCGAGATGCTGTGATTCTGCCATAACGTAGTTCAAACCAAAGGCTCTTTTCGTGCTGTTCTCTAGTTGCTTCCTCTATTTTACCAATAGTTTCATTAGACAGCACTATCTTTTCTAAAAATGTCTCTCATGATTTCTCCTTATATTTCAGCACAAGCTGGTGCATAGATAAACTTTGAGTAGTATTACAAATATGACCTGGTTGATATTTTAATAGTTCACAGTTATCAAGTTTTCTTTTTCTCCCAATGTCCAAAAACTTATCAAGAACATTACTATTTGATGGTAAGCTAGGTGCACCATTTGACAAGTCCTTCGCTGTCATGTATTTCAAGCTAGCTCCAACTCTTGATAATTTTGATTTCTTCCAGTAACATGCTACCGCTGTACAGGATGGCTCTTCACTCCTCCGGTGGATCCACATGATAAATGCTACAGAATGCTTGCAGCCTCCTTTAGAAGCGACACAATCGTGACATTGTACAGATATAACAGCTTCTTCTTCTTCGTCCACTACTAATGTAACAGCATACAACTTTGCATGTACCTTATGTTCTGGGCAAATTTTACCCTTCACTGTGCACATTTTCCCATCACGTTTGAGCTGTACATAGCTCACAGCGTCATCACCATATGACGGTCGTGAGGATCTAAAATAAACAAAAAAATATTAGTGGTAATGTTTTCATAACATAACCTTAATATAAATCCTTAAAAGATAAAATATGTAATTTTATATTGTGTTTTAATTATTAATATATGCAATACTTACATAGAAGTTTTAACATTTCGAAATTCCGCTGAGCAAAAGTCATTGTTTGATGCAAAAAATCCTCCCAGCATCAACATGTCTATTCTTGGCAAATTTGAGCTATTTGCCTTGATGAATCCTTGTTCCATATCTAAACAATTTCCATGTACTTTTGGTAGAACAAAACTGAGATACTTAATAGTTTATAACAGCGAAATATAAAATAAACGGTCGAAATGATCAAATACAATGCAAGTTCGACAACGATATACAAAATATCAAAATGATGTTTACAAAACCGTGACGTCACGCGCTTCTGATTGGTGTTCGATCTAATATGGCGGATTGTTATATTTTGAATTTTTATTTTTACTAAAAAAAATATAATCCCACTTGTAATTTAAAAATAAATGATTTCTGTAGAATCTCTGTATCCTACATAATTATTTAAAATCAAAATTTCATTGATTCTTAGTGACTGTCATCATGTCTATTGTCGCTCTAGCGCGTACTTTTCCGCTCGCCTGTTTTCATTTACAATAAACTAAAGAAAGGTAGTAAATAATAGGTATATTAAGACAAAATGTAGGGCAGTCTGAATATTTTAGTTGAAATATTAATATTTGAAGATATTTCGAACGAAATTAAACTTATATTATAAAAATTATCTAGTAAAAATATAATAGTCAGAAGGTACACCTAGATACACTTAGGTACACCTATATACAATAGTGATTGCATATTTAAGTACCTACTTACTATTTTGTGCAAATAGTAGACTATGAAATTAATGAAACGTCATTATTTCATTTTTAGTTTATGAAGTGTATTTTCATGTTTTTTTTTTAAATTATTTGTCTAAAAATAATGTGATCGTAGAAAAAATCTTGTGTGCAATTCGAGCAGAAAGTGCTTTGCCGCTTTCGGCCTCAAGCAGCAAAGTATCACTTTCCGCTCTTAATACACAAATAGCTATTTTAGGTGGTTGTTCGCGAGTGTTATAGCAAGTGAATCTTAGAGACTGTTCGTTCTCGAACTAACTATTTGTTGAGTAAATTCTCTTTATTCGTAATAACAGAAACCGCGAGAAGGTTGTAGCATTCTTCTGTCGGGGTTGGTAGGAAATCAGTAAGATTTTTATAAATTATAAATTAATGACTCTTAGATGGTACTAAGCTATCACTAATGAGTAGCATCTTTTAATGGCTCTTATAGGTTAATGACTCTTAGAAATAAAGCTATCGCTAATTGGTGGCATCTTTTAATTGCTACTATTTTAATGGCTCTTTTTATATATTTTTTTAAATGGCTCTTTTGGCTTAATCTTACTCATTATAGGATAGGTTAAAAATGGGGCCGAACAACGCGTACTTCCAGGCTCAAAATTGTCAAAATGAATGACCATTTTACACAATCAAGAAAAATATACGGTTCATTAACGAAATTTAAAACAAATGTTAGCTAATGGTTTGGTAATTAAAAACTGATTTTATATTGTAATACTAATATTTAGCGGCTTTAACAGATCCACATACATGTTTATTTCAAGACAGATATAAAAGTATTAATGCAAGCTTTAACAAGTTTTGTTTTTCAACCTTGAACTCCCAATTATTGTCAGAATTGCATCAGACCTAAAACGTACTTTACGGAGAGGGGAATTTCTCACGTTCAACAGACTATAAAAGGGCAAGTAGCAGGTTAAAAATTCTACTCTGCGGTTAGTGCATGTGCTGAGTTCTTTTGAAAAATCGAAAAGGTAAGTTTTTTTTTTTTAAAACAACTCTAATTGTTTGATGTTTTATAAGTAATTTGTAAAAAAATTGTATTTTTAATGAGGTGTGGTGGTATTTAGTACCATAATAAAAAATAGAATTCAGTAAAGTTTGTTTTGTAGCATTGATGGCATTGAATTTTAAATACAAAGTGTTTTAGCTCTCAAGAAATAATATTTTTAAATGCCACTAATATTTTGATATGTTTTAAGTAATTTGTTAAAAATATGTGTTTTTAATGAAGGTTGGTGGTATTTAGTACCCTAATAAAAAATAAAATTAAAGTAAAGTTTGTTTTGTAGCCTTGATGGCATTAGATTTTAAATACAGAATGTTTTACCTCTCAAGAAATAATATTTTCAAATGACCCTAATTTTTTGATATGTTTTAAGTAATTTGTTAAAAATATGTGTTTTTAATAAAGGGTAGTGGTATTTAGTACCCTAATAAATAATAAAATTCAAGTAAAGTTTGTTTTGTATGAAGGGTGGTGGTTTTTAGTACCCTGTGTCACCCCAGAAGTTTCCCGGCTCGGCTATAGAGAATATGTTATTTATTATTATTATTTTAATTACAAAACACTAAGCATTACATTAATTTATGGAACACATTAAAAATAGCGAGGCGATGGTAAATACGTCTACCGAATTGATATTTCAATGTTGATAACGACAAATTCCGCGCATGCGTACGTTGTATATCACACTGCTACAATTAGGATCTCCTAAAATCATGTGTGAAAACTATTGGGAATTCGGGAAAAAATTTCATACAATAGTTGTAGGGAATTTTATGTTATACAACTTTGCACTGAAAGATTTTGCACTAAAGAGCATAATTTACCACCAATTTTAAAAAAATGGAAAATCCTAATGTGCATTTTTTTCGCCATCAAGCGTTGAAACTTTGAGGAATTCGATAAAAAGTTAAACATAACAGTTAAAGAAAATTAGATGTTTTACAACTTAGCACAAGAAAATTTAGCACTAAAATGCATTGTTTGTCCTCAAAATAAAAAAAAAAACATAGAAAACATACATGCGCCCTCTAGTGGCGCAACTATTGGAAATTCTGGAAAAAGCTTAGACAAAAGTTATAGGGAATTTTATACTCTTAAACTCTGTACTACAACATTTTGCACTAAACTGTATTATTTGTCCTCAAAATCAATAAACACTAGAGAAAACCTACATGCACATTTTTACGCGCCCTCTAGTGGCGCAAATATTGGAAATTCTAGAAAAAGTTTGAAACAAAAGTTATATGGAATTTTATGCTCTAAAACTTTGTACTACAACATTTTGCACTAAAGTGTATTGTTTGTCCTTAAAATTTAAAAAAAGAAAAAAATTGTTACATGTGTATTTAATCAATGTCGGTCTTGAGGACCTTCTACTGTACCAATTTAAACCAAAATCTAATGGTCGCATTATAGGTACACACCAACCCTCCATACCAAAATTCAGCTTGATTGGTCAAACGGTTCGGCAGTTATCGTGGAAGATTACACACAGACACACAGACAGACCATGCGCTGGAAATGGTTTCAATCTTCTTGGGGGACCTCAAAATGGATATTTCCATCGATATCTCGATTTTTTTTTTGCTCGTTCACCTTACTTTCCCTTTGATGGGTCGGGGAAAGTAAAATAAAATTAAAGTAAAGTTTGTTTTGTAGCCTTGATGGAATCGGATTTTAAATACAGAGTGTTTTAGTTCTTAAGAAATAATATTTTCAAATGGAACTAATTTTTTGATATGTTTTAAGAAATTTGTTAAAAATATGTGTTTTTAATGAAGGGTGGTGGTATTTAGTACCCTAATAAATAATAAAATTCAATAAAATTCAAGTAAAAGTTGTTTTGTAGCCTTGATGGCATTGGATTTTAAATACAGAGTGTTTTAGCTCTCAAGAAATAATATTTTTAAATAACACTAATTTTTTGATATGTTTTAAGTAATTTGTTAAAAATATGTGTTTTTAATGAATGGTGGGGGTAAAGTTTGTTTTGTAACCTCGACGGTATTAGATTTTAAATACAGTGTTTTAGCTCTCAAGAAATTATATTTTCAAATATCCATAATTTTTAATTTCCGAACACAATAAAGTGTATAGAAAGAAAAAATTGCGATCATGATTTTTGGCCATATTCTATCGGATCTTTACGTTTTGAGGTCACCTGAATCCATTTCGACCAGTGTTTTCATATGTTTCATAAACACGATCAGAAGAAATTGTTGTAGGTTAATAAAGAACTGTTAATCGGCCATTATCATATTATTATGATTAGGAAGATATTCCATTTGTGTAGAACGCTTTTGAGAAGAATTTGGTTTATTTTATGTACAAAGTGGTTCAGAATATCATACTGTTGTGGGAGATCTAACAATCTCCCGTGTTAGATAGTCGACTCTTCTTGCCCTAAATGCGCCAGGTATTATAAACTTAGAAAGCCGGTAATTCCAGGGTACAAAAGTGGTAGACTTTCATATTGAGTTAAGTACCTATAGCTATTATAGTGGCATGCGGAAGATGTTGCCTGAAGGCTATCAAAGAACTGTCCGACAGTATGGGTTATATTTAAAATTATAAATAGTTTCGATCATATCCAATATTTCATCATTAATGTAATTGGAGACGTTTCAACACTAAAATTCTTTTCAATAGTCGCAGTCATGGCAGGAGTCGATCATAATCATATAAGGTTTTGAAGAACATGAAATTATTTTAAACTGATTATTTATTCATAAATATAAAATTCATACAGTTTACAAATTAGAAACTTGCAGGGCCTTTTATAACTGTTGAACAAAGGCAAAATGTGTTGGTATCTAAAGGGTCTATTTATAGTTTCGATAGGTCTACATCTATGACCATATAAGGTAATGAACTAAATCCTGCAACGTGATTGGTCAATTACGCTCGACTCCGATAATATTAGGTATGGCGTCATGGTACAAGCGAAATTCTAAGATATGCGATATCGTTAAATACAAGTTTCGACATGATATGAAATTCTCGGGATCTCTGTTAAAATTGTATTTTTTTTCAATCTTACGTATTACGTATTTTCTAAACCGCCCCAGAGCAATAAATACTATTCGATAATGTTTTTCGACCCTATTGCCCTATATATACAGACTAAAACTTGAAAACACCAGTCGGTTCAAATGATTTATTGAATGAATAGTGTGTTTATTAGATAATGATACTTTGCGTACTTTCATTGAAATTTAAAAGTTCGGGAGTTAAGGAGGTTAGCCCATTTTTGTTTAATCTTGAAGTCAAATAATGTAATTTTTGTATTAAAACGCTACACTGAGATTACACGAAGAAAAAGATTATCATATAAGGTTAATAGAGCGCAAATTTTTTGTGGTTGGGTAATAAAAACCAAATACTTTTCCACAATATTTATTACGGATACCTATACATAACATTACAATTTATTTTGCCATAATTAGCACAATTGCATTTTTTTAATAGTGTTTCAGACTCTATATTGCAACAAAATGCCGTAAATTGGTTTTATGTCTTGATATGATTAAGCAATTTCCTTCTGTTACCCATTCTTTGATGCCCCTCTAAGAATTTTAATTTATGAGTTTCCCTGCGTAAACAACATAATCGTAACACTAATAGTATACTGTTTAACGAGCAAGGAATGATAGTTATTTCCCACGAGTATGAAGTTTGCAGCATGAGCCGCAGGCGAATGCTGCAAATCATACGAGTGGGAAATTAGCATTCCATGCGAGTTAAACACTATACTTTTTCTACGGCTGTAATAGATAATAGCGAAATGATTTAACAAATAACATGAATTTCAAATTTAAAGTCATTCAAAATTTCTATTTAGGTACAATTAAAATATCAATTAGACTTAGTATAAATGAGAAGTCTTGAAAAATGATTTGTAGGACTTTTCATATTTTTCCTTAGATAATTCTGGAATTAAACTTAAACATGCCTGATTTGCGGCACAGCTATATAAATAAACGAAAATAGAACTGTCATTACTTGAAATTGACATTCCATGAAAGACCTGATTTATTGAAATAATTACACAATAAATTATTGTGTTATCAGATACGGAAATGAAATTGGAGACATACAATGTACCTCATTGATCTATCAAGAACAGTTAAGAAAGAGCAGTTTTGTATTATAGCCGTAGAAAAAATAATTAACCGTATATTTGGTGACCCCAACTAGAATTCGCTATTTTTGGAGATCCCCGACTAGAATTCAATTTTTTTTGGAGACCCCCGAATAGAATTCGCTGTTTTTAGAGACCCCCGAAGAGAATTCGCCATTTTTTGGAGACCCACCCCCCGATTAGAATTCGCTACTTTTTTTTTGAGACACCCTGTTTGAAAATCCAGTTTTGGCTGTTTGGTGGATATTTGTTGGAAAACACTTTTTGAAATTGAACAAGAATTGGAAATTTTATTTTCTGAAGAGAATACTGACGGTCTTCACAAGAGATCATGTTCTTTTAATACATTTAATCCGTCAATTCTCAAAAAAAAATTTTTCTATTGATTGAAGATTTCATTATGAGTACAGATAATACTATCTCAAATATTCAAAATAATACGTCTATAGAAAATATAGAAAATATTAGTAATGTTAAGTTGCCATCTTTTTGGGTTTCTAAGTCTGAGTTATGGTTTAACCCTTCAAAGGCGAAGTTTTCTTTTTTATTTTTTTTTAGTTTTTAAAATGAAATATATGTTCACATGTTTGTAATTAAGACTGTATTATGCGAAAAAAAAATTTTTTGTCCCCATTTTGAAAAAAAATACTGTTACCATATGGTAACGCTAGGCTTTCATATGTACTTTTTATTCAAAAAATTAACTTTTACAAAAATATTATAATCCTAACTAAAATGCATAAAAATATTGAAAACAGCATTATTTACTTGGTATGAAATATATAAAAGCATGGAATACAAAGGCCCAAGTTACATTTGTTACACATTGTACGTACACTCGATGAACATCCTTCGCCTGCGCATCTTTTTCTTTTTTTATCCGGGGTTTCAACAACTAAATGGTTCATTCCATCATATCTTACATCGTCTGAAATTCTATTCAACGATAGACTGGTTTTTGATGTTTTAGGTCGTCCACCAGGCTTACGGATGGTCCCATAACTTTGTAAGTAGCACGTTGTAATTTCCCTTCGAAATCCGAGTTGCGTCAGCCTTCCACCAGACTTTCTGTGTATTTGCCAGGCGTTCACTACTGTGACGTCAACAAACCATGTGAAAATAGGCCACCACCATTTCTTGCTACGAATACCTACCCTGTATCTTGATACATTCTCGTCCATGAGATCTGTACCTCCCATGTGTGCATTATATTCCAATCAAAAATGGACGAGGTACCATAATAATTCTTTTTTGGGCAGAACTATAGCGTTTTACCTGAGATACAGGTAAAATACCGTGGCAGGTTGATGCAACACTAACAACGTTGTTGTCTACCCAACGAACTACCATAATACCAGTTTCTCTTTCAATCGTTCCGTCGTATGTACCTCTTTCTTTTTTTTTGTAAGTTTTTTTATCCGAAATGGGACAATTTCTGGGAATGCGATTTTCGCGAACAGTACCAGTGCCCTGATATCCCCTTTCTTTTAAATGTTCTAGAAGATTTAAACCAGTAAATAGGTTATCAAAGTAAAGTTAATAAGGTCTGTCTTTTGCGTCTCTTAACTCATCCAACATTGACACAAATGGTGCCGCAGCTTTTCCAAAATCTTTTTCATAGATTTCTGGCCGCCTACTATTTTTTCCTTGATATAACTCACAATTCACTAAATATCCGGATGTTGTATTTAGTGCCCACATCTTATACCCGAATCGAATGGGCTTACCACGAATGAACTGCTTGCATGGATGTCTACCGTAGTACTTTATCATACTTTCATCATAACTCATGTGTTTTTCTGGCTGATAGTATTCCAAATATTTAGCTTTTAGTTTGTTTATAAAAGGTCTTAATTTCCACACTTTGTCATCCAAGTTCGGTTTAGAATTATCAGCGCAATGGATAAATCGCATAATTTGGACGAAACGGTCCCGTCTCATGGCCCCACTCACCATCACATTGTTCACATCACCTTGTGATTCCCAATATGATTTTTTTCCTGGCAATACTACGTAGCCACTTACTATTAGTATTGCTATAAAGCATTTCATTTCGTTTTTAGAAACTCTTGGGTCGGGTAAGTTTTTAAATAGAGCATAGCGAGATGATTCTTCGATTAAAAAAGTAAACATTTCGTCGTCTAAAAAAAGGTCAAAAAGTTGAACGGGTGAAAGATCCATAAATTGTTTAAAATCAGGTTCGGGAAAATCTCTTGTCTGCGCTTGAAGATCACCGCTAATCCAGCTGTAGTTTTTTTAGACCTTGGGAGGTACGATGAGGTTGAAGCTGAAACACTGGAAGTGGGAAGCTTTGGCTCTTCTGGCTCTGCAGTAACGTTCTGGGAAAGATCTGGCTCTTCCGACTCTGCAGTTTTGTTGACAAATTTTACTTCTACTGGAGCTCGCAGTTGTCGGCCCGAAAGATTGTCAATTGTACCCCCAGAATCCTCATCTGCGGAATCTTCATCAGTCAAAACATTAGCCTCGGGTGGTTCAACGTAAATAGCGTCAATATCTTCGGAATAGGCTATATCTAACGCCTCCTGCAATGAGAAGCCGCATCTGAAAAAAAACCTCTCCTTAAAAAATTGATAGTGCCTAAGACTGGCGTTACCATATGGTAACACCAACAAAAAATACCTCCCTGCAAAAAAATTCTAAGACGTACAACAAAACACAATACAACATACAAAAATGTACATATTTTTAAAGTAAAATACAATAACTAACACTTACTACATATTTTAAAACAAGCAATAAATACTTACTCAAAATTTATGTCCGCCATTACTCAAAGCGTTACGGTATTGTCGAAATTAATTTGCAGTTTACGCGCATGTGTTCACTAACAAAATGAAAACCAACTAAAATACTCTTTAGAGTGCATACCTAAAACGAATTATTAGCGCCATCTAGCAAAAACTAGCGTTAGTTACAATGAGATGTTAAAAATGGAAGCTATGTTTTCCGTTACTGTACGGTAACGCCAGTCTTTGATGGGTTAAACAAGCAGAAAGTCAGTTTTTTATAAACAAAGTAAATTCACGTAAAAGTAAATACCATCTAACAATAGCTAATCTGTCTAGATATTTTTTCGGCTGTTATTGATATAATAAATGACCCTCCAGTTAATAATCTTTATGATAATCTAAAGCAAA
Source organism: Neocrepidodera transversa (assembly GCA_963243735.1). Classification (NCBI taxonomy): domain Eukaryota; kingdom Metazoa; phylum Arthropoda; class Insecta; order Coleoptera; family Chrysomelidae; genus Neocrepidodera; species Neocrepidodera transversa. The sequence goes on from OY725341.1 coordinate 33,625,130, forward strand.
ATATTATTACTAGACTTACTTTATCTGAAGAAGTTCGTTTAGAAAAGCTGATTACTAATTCTCATCAGGGAGATAAAAATGTTCACATTTTTATCGCGAATTAATGCAAATTGCTGGGGATAATATCATTGATAATAAATTACTAATAAAACTGTGGCGTCGTAGATTACCTCCAGTTATTGACATTATGACATTGCAATTACAGCTTGAGGTAAAGAGCATATTTCAGATTTATTAATCTTATCAGATAAAATTTGGGAGACTCAGAACTCAAATTCTCAAGAATTACATAATATTAATATAAATAATGATTATAGTACCTTGACGAAAACTCTGACAGACTTCACTCAAAGCTGTCAATCATTACTAAAAAACATTCTTGAATAAATATGAATTAAGAACTCATATCCATTTGGAAATTGTTTTACTAGCTCTCGAAGGACCAGTCTGATTAGCACATCAGACACATTATTTAACACAAAGAATCGATTGTATTTATTTTTAAGGGTTATTTTCTCACCCATTTATTAAATTAAAATATAAAATGAATTTACACTTTTTTAACACAACGTGTAGAGTATAGCTCTAACTTCATTAAACTTAAATAAACATTATTAACACTTATTAATTTGAAATCTCAGAATGTTCAATATGTAATTAAAAAGCTCTCGCCGTGAGACACATGCTCATCGGCGATCTAGAAGCCTAATCATAATAGTTAAATTTGAAAAGCTCTCGTCGGGAGACGTCTGTTCTTCCGAACGATCAAGAAGCTAATGAATATGTGGACAATAATTTGGCGCGATATCCATATTCGGATTCAACTGCGCTTGTCGCTCTCTACGAGAATGATATATAGAAAGAGACGATTGTTAGTTTCAACGGTTTTGTTTAGAAATAATTCTTTTGGTATAGCTGTACCATTTTACATCACGCGATAAATGACGTGGTCAGATATTTGATGAAACTTGTTGATTTGGAATCTATTTTTAGATTTTAGAATAATAAATTGTTAAGTGGTGATCAAAAGTATGAACCGAAATAATAAATATATTAATTTTAAAAGAAATAGAAATTAGTTTGTAAATTCTGGATAATATTCCAGTGAAATTTATCCAATTCTAGAGAAACAAAATAATTTAGAATTAAGCCGGAGTCTCATGCGTCCGTTTTCAGACCGTCCGATGGTACGACGGAGCTCCTATTGGTTGAAAAATTTCCCGCCTTTTTTAATCCGAATATTTTTAACTTTTTTCCGACGTCGGACAAAGTTAAACTAATTTTAACTTTTTCCGTTTTCGGATCGTTTTTAACCTCACTTTTTGACTGTCTGACTGGTGAAAAGTAAACAAAACAAAACAATAAACTAATAAAAATAATTATTCGGTTTGCGTTTTAACATTCGTCGATAATGGAACTCTAAATTCAAATAAAGCATCGAATCAATAATATCTTGCTTTTGTCGCTTTTGTGGACAAATAAAAATGAAAGTAAAAACAGAAAAAAAAACAAAAAGATTTTGGGTCAGGGATTTGGTTAAACATCGAAAAACTTTCCACAACTCGTTACAAGAAATTTGCTAAAAATCATTGGTCCTAGATTAAATAAGATATATTGTGAACGTGATTACAATTATAACCAAATAAATAAATTATTGTGTGTATTATAACCTCACATACAACTGTCAATTGGGTCCTTTTTAGGATACGATTTTAGGATAAATGAGACTTGGATTTTATTTTTATCCGAAATTCAGTTTTTATCGGATATCGGATCGACGGAAAACGGACGCATGAGACTCCGGCTTTAGAAATTCAAATGCAAAAAAATAACAGTTACAATTCAAGTCAGAGACGCGATTGTAATTATAGAAATAGATCACGAAGTCGTTCAGATTTTAAAAACAAAGACATGGGTACAGACTCTTCAAATAATTCATTGTGTTATTATCACAAAACTTATAAAAATAAAGCTAATAAATGTTTAGGTCCACCGTGCCTACTAAGTCAATATTTTAATAAAGATAATTCAAAAAACTAATAACATCAACTGTGAAAACTTTTGGTTTTGAAAATAATTCTAGACGACTTTTTATTTCAGACCCAACAAATAAGTTAACTTTTTTGATTAATAGCGGTGCTGATATATCTTGTCTTCCGCGTCAATTATTTAAAAATACTCTTAAATGAAACGTTATTAACTTCTGCTTCTGGCAATATAATAAATACATTTGGCAAAAAGTTTTTAAAGGTAAATCTACGATTACGAAGAATTTATCCTTTTGATTTTACCATTGCAGATGTTGCAAAACCCATTATAGGTGCAGATTTTTTAGCCACTTACGGCCTATTAGTTTATCTAAAGAATAAGATTCTGAAACTTCTTTATCTTCATTAGGCCGTATCTGTAATATTTCTAAAGATGTTATCGTACCAAGACTTTTCACAATTGATAATCAATATACAAAACTTTTTAAACAATTTCCAGGTATATTTAGTACACCAAATTTTAACTCTAAAAGTAAGCATGATGTTAAGCATCTAATAATTACAGAAGGACATCTTCCTTACTGTAGATCTAGACGGTTAAACCCAGAGAAATATAAAATTGCAAAAATGGAATTTGAAGATATAGTTGAACTAGGCATTTGTCATCCATCGAAATCAAGTGTAACATCACTGTTACACAAGGTTCAAAAAAAAGGAGCAAATGACTGAAGACCTTAATAAAATAACAGTTCCTGATAGATATCCTTTACCATTAATCTCGGATGTAAATTTATTAATACATGGATGTACCATTTTTTCAAAAATTGACTTGGTAGGAGCTTATCATCAAATTCCTGTAGCAGACGAGGATATTTTTAAGACAGCAATTACTACGCCTATGCCTTTCGGATTAAGGAATGCAGCCAGTACTTTTCAAAGGTTTTTGGGTTCTGTCACTAAGGGACTTAATTTCTTGTTCGTTTATTTAGACGATATTGTAATAGCAAGCAAAAATGAGGAAGAATATTATTTAAAACAGATACAACTTTTATTTGAACGATTAGAATCATTTGGAGTAAATGTTAAACCTTCAAAATGTGTTTTTGGCGTTAAATCAATCGATTTTCTAGGTTATTCACTTTCTGAAGAAGGAATTTTGCCTTCTAAATCTAAAATTCAACTTATAAACGATTATCCGTTACCGAAAATAGTTAAGAATTACAAACATTTGTAGGGATGGTCACATTTTACCATAAATTTGTTCCAAAATTTGCTAATATTCTTAGTCCTTTGTATAAATTTATTACAATACTCGGGATAAAATTAAAAATATTGATCAATTGCCAGAGAAATGTGAACAAAGTTTTCATGAATCTAAACAAGCATTAATTGGAGCTTGTCTTCTGGTGCATCCTAAAGAAGGAACACCCTTATTTCTAACTGCCGATACAAACCATTCGTGCATGGCGGTGTGTTAGAACAACTAGTAAAAGGTGTTAGACAGCCAATCTCAGTTTTTTCCAAAAAACTTTCAAAAGCACAGTTGAATTACAGTGTTTTTGATAAAGAATTATATGCAATATATTTGTCAATTAAACATTTTAGATACATGTTAGAGGGTACAGATTTTGAAGTTTTGACACACCATAAGCCAATGGAAAAAGCTATTTTTTCAAAATCAGAAAAAACTCCACGCCAATACCGTTATTCTGAATTCATTGTACAATTTACAAACAAAATTTCATACGTTGGTAGAAAAAATATCAAAGTGGCAGATTTTTTAAGTCGGATATATGAAGACGAAATTTGTGTCGCGTACATTGCAGAATTAGAACAAGATATCAAACTATTTTTACCGAGCAAACACAAGATACTAAATTACAAAATCTTTTAAATAAACAAAATAAGTCTAAGGAAGGACCCATGAAAAGCATTTTAAAACTTATACGAATTAAACACAGTGAAGACAGAATTTGGTGTGAAGTACCTAAAAAAAATTTAGACCTTACATTCCTGAGAGCCTACGCTTTAGTATTTTTAATAAAATACATAGTGTGTCTCATCCTGGATGTAAAGCATCAGCTAGATTAATTAATGATAGATATTTTTGACCCAGAATAAAGAAACAAATACATTTTTGGACAAAAAATTGTATAAATTGTCAAAAAGCTAAAATTTTTAAGCATACTAAATCACCCTTGGAAAATTTTTCCATTCCGGAAGGGAGATTTAAGCATATACATATTGATTTAGTGGGTCTGTTGAAACATTCAAAAGGTTTTACATATTTACTTACTCTAATAGACAGATGTACTAGATGGGTAGAAGTTTTTCCATTAAGAAACATTACAGCAGAAACAATAATTAAAACTCTATTAGAACAATATATACCACGTTTCGGTATTCCTTTACAAATTATACATGACCAAGGTAGCCAATTTGAGTCAAGTGTTTTTAAAGATTTCGGAAAAATGTTAGGATTCAAAAGTAGTCACACGACAGCGTATCATCCTCAATGCAATGGTATGATAGAACGTTTTCTTAGATCTTTAAAAGCAGCGTTAATGGCTAAACTAGATTCTAATGCGTGGATAGAAGACTTGGTGCTTTTAGGTCTAAGAACAGTTATTAAAGATGATTTGAATCCGTCACCAGCTGAAATAGTTTATGGTGAAACTTTACGACTGCCAGGAGAATTTTTTGTTAAAACTTCAGATGACATAGATGTACATGCAATCATGATAAAATTACGAGAAACTTTTAATGAATTTTGAACTTTAGGATTTACTCGTCACGGTACTAAATCAGAATTTGTCTCTCCTGAACTGAAAAATGCTTCTCATATTTTTTAAAAGTTCAAGGGTTAAAACCAACTTTCACACCACCCTATGATGGTCCTTTTAAAGTGGTAAAAAGATCAGACAACTTTTTTACAATTTTGAAAGGGGGTAAAAGAAAGCGGTTAGTGTTGATTTAATTAAACCCGCTTTTTTACTATCTGAAAATAAAGAGGAGATAGTTAAAGTTAAAAAGAAAGTATCATTTGTATTAAATCCTATAGTTAGTTATTATTAATTTTAGTGTAAAGTTTAAACTTGCATTTTTAGGGGAGTTATGTAGTACTTATGGTAAGCGATAAACCCTATATGAGTTATCAGACATGTTGTCATATTGGGTTTATAAGGTTATAAAAATCTGTCAATCATTTCATTTATCAATCATTTCACCTTTCAAATTCAGATTGAGAATTGACGTTTTAAGTGTATGCAAATAACATGATTATAAAGCTTGTCTCAGTTACCGTGGGAGACCGTTGCTATGTATTCTTTTTCCCACGGCTGCTTAGAAAATACGCAAAAACGCACTGTCAACTTGTCTCGAAAAACGTCAATTTCAAACAGCGTGTGTAAACGTTTACACACGCAGTATGCAAAGTAAAATGACAATACGACTACTCATAATAACATAACATATATCAATGAATTGAGATGAAATCTAGCATGCGGAAACTATCACTACTGACAGTTCTCAGTTCTCATTAAAATAAATTCAAATTTTATTTAGAAAATAATGTGGCAGACGTAGGAAAAGTATAGTGTATAACTCGTGTGAAAAAGCACTTTTCACACTTTATGACTTGTGGCACTTGCCTTTCAGGCTCGTGCCACAAATCGTCACATGCGTGTGAAAAGTGCTATTTTCAACACTTGTAAAACAATATATTATTTCAGAAATAATCTAGAACACGAGAGAAGCAAAAAGAAAAACGAAGAAGAAACAAAATATTATCATTATCAACAACTTTTAATGTATATACACACATAAGATAACGTGTCATTATACAAAAACACTCTTCTATTAAAATCTTTACAAAGAATTTTAATTCATGAGTTTCCCTGCGTAAACAATATAATCGTTAAACTAAACTAATTAACCGTACTACGATAGTAGCAAATTCCCAAAATTACAAAAAAATTTTTTAATATGTTTACTGTACCTAGTATACCCTGTATATGTAATTTTTTGAAAAATAGTAGTATATTCCTGCATGCATATTAAAAATTGAACAAAATTATAACGATTGATCCTGTATTATTAAACATGGTAACGAATGATCGTGTATATTCAATTATTAAAAATAGTAAACATTTATTTATATTTAAATATTAAAACTAAAAAACTAGTACCTAATGACGCTGAATATATATTGTTTGAAAATGGTAACGAATGCCTTTGTATATTTATTTAATTTAAAAAAAAATATTACCCTGTATATAAAATGTTTGAAAATAGTAACGAATGCCCTTATATATTTAATTATACTAGTGGAAGACATCACGCTGTTCGAATATTTTTTTGACGGTTGTTCATGTATGTAACGGGCCTACTGTCAGTATGGCCTGGCTTAACGCGGCGCTGCGCTGTTGCCATTCAGTACCCAATTTGTAGGTATTTTAAGGGAATTATCTGCCGTACTTAACACGGTATACATACGGTGCGCTGTTGCCAGATCTACTCTATAAATTTCTCCAGATCTGGGGAAAAATCGGGGAATGTGTGCTCAAGTGACTTACTATCTACTGAGCTTGGTATCACATAACGCCCTGTAGTTGTCGATTAAAAGACATACTGTCAGTAGATAGAACTTTCATTAAGATTTATTAAGTAAAGGCAATGGCATATAGAATAAAACTTTACAAGTTCATTTATTGCTGAATTGGCACAATCTAAATGTCAGTGTCATTATTTACAGAGTCTTTAAAGTTAATGGACGTTCTGTCTACTGATAATAAATGTGATGTAGTTTTTTGTTTCTGAAATCTCTCTTTAATGCTCTTTGCATGGAGTCTAGATTTGGGAAAAACGGGTCTGTCATATGGAAGTTACAGTCCTTTTGATGTCAACGATAGTAGACTTACGCCACCACTTAATAATAGGTGATACAGAAAAATGACTTGACAGAATGGACAGCAGTTTCTAAAGCTAATATTTTTTACGAACCTTAATTGGAGAATATTTTGTAAAAACCCAATTATATTTTGTAAGTGGTAGAATGCACCAGCTGGAGTAAATTTACGACCTTAAAAATATTTTTAAGCTATTTTTTAGGGCCGATTTTGTTATAATTATTGGTCCCAAATTCTAGGATAAACGATTTCCAAGATACGGATGGTTGCCACCCTTAGTGAATCACCCTATACAACAAATTTATCATTTTTTTATACACAAGAACAAGAATACAGTTTTAATAAATTCGTAAGGTCACAGATTTTCCATTTTATATATTTTTTTATATTTAGGCTACACATCCTTCGTAAGTTGCCAAATCAATTGAGATATTCATAAAAACAAAATCCAGGCCCGACTTCACAAAAATGTACACATTTGGTCATCCCCAAAACAACACCCTGTATTCCTGAATTTAAAATGTTTTTTTTTCATATTGCTTATTTAATAGAATTTTGGAAAGTCGAAATAAAATCGATTTTGGACGCGCGCTCCGTTAATATTAAAAATAGGAAGCTGCAGTTTTCACCAATCGATTCTGTATTTAATTCTTAAGGGCGCTTCTGTGGCACTTTTTTAAAAATTTCTTTAGTAAAAGTGATACGACTATCAACTTTTTTCTCTAGATAAATTTGAAAAAAATAACACAGACCTGCTCTTCTAATAAATATTTTAAATATAAAAAAACCGCATATTTTTAATTGCTATAAATGGACTAGAGGGTAGGATTACTTATCATTAACCAGAGAATACTAAACTAGTTACTTGTATGCCTAGGCCGCTAAATACCTTTTTGACGGACCGAAAGAAAAATTATCGCCGAGGCCATTTGCGGCCGAGGCAAGATAATCTTGAGGTCGCCAAAAAGTTTCGCGGCCGTGGTATACACACTATTTTTCGTGCAATCGTTAAAATTATGAAATTAGATCACTGCAAATAAATATATTATTGTGTTAAAATCAACAGCAGTTAAATTTAATTAACAAATTCACAGCTGTTTTGGAAATGACCGTGTTTGATTATACAAAAAATTTTGACAGTTCTTGACAAAACTCAAATATGTCTGACATTTTTAGTGATATTTTAGTATCTTGTTGGTTCAACTTCTAGAGTAAATACAAGTAATAATACAAAATGTACAATTAATGTTAATATTTATCTTGAATAATATAAGTATGTATTTGTTAATTTAAAAATTAATACTGTGTTTAATAAAAAAAAATCTGATGTGGCCAGCACATGACCTCTCGCCATTTTTGAATCAAAAATTTACAGGTTGACACAAAAAAGTATGAAAAAAAATTATTTTTTTGTAAATCTGGCAACAATGGCAAAAGTTTAGAAAATTTTAATGAGATGAAAATAAACTATAGGGTATACAAAATATATGTGTAAAACTTTATTGCCGTTTTGTATAATAATGGAGTCATCACCCATAGCAACTGCCACTCCCGGTTGTGCGATTGGCACCAAAATCTAATCAGATCTAATCTAGGGTATCAGAATCCTGTATGCAAAATTTCAAATTTTTTTATTCAGTAGTTTTTGAGTTATTGTTACTACAACATCCATCCAAACACACACACACACACACACACACACACACACACACACACACACACACACACACACACACACACACACACACACACACACACACACACACACACACACACACACACACACACACACACACACACACACACACACACACACACACACACACACACTAACACACACACACAGACATCATCGCGAAAATATTAAAATCGTATTCTAGGGACCCTAAAACGTGTTTATCCATTGAAAACTCACTACCCAATTTTTAGCATGATTCCTATACCTCTCTTATCTGAAGGGCGAGAGGTAATAATAACATTGTTAGTTTCGTATTATAGAAATTGAAAGTGACCTTTGCTTTTTCGTCTGTTGTCGCGGGCAACGGCCGCGAAATTGAATTTCGCGGCCGCTGTGGAGAACACGAAGTACTCACTTCGCGTACGATTGCACGAAAAAATAATTTTTGCACCTAACTTCTTTGAATACAAACACATTTTCGTTTTGTAATTCTCTAAATGGCAACAACGAAAGTACACACAAATGTACAGAGTGGATCTCAAGTTATAGGCCATTTAAGAAATGGATAAAATAGTTAAAACACCTTGTATCTCGGCTATAAAGACCGCTAGACAAATCATATGGAAGTAATTTAGAATCACTTAGGTACCCTCTATCTGCAGTTAACGTATGCCAATTTCCCAATGAAAAACCCTGTATAAACCATTACTTTCGTATTAAAATAAACATAAATATTGGTAATTAACGTTTGTTTAAAAAATTAACTAAGAACTAAAACTGAGAAAAAAATTGAATTATTTTGAATTGCCCTAAAAATTAAAAGTAAGCTGATTATTGTTGCAATTTGTAAAATTTAATGAGAAAAAGATATTTTTTTTTAATAAAATGTGGTAAATCTATATAAGAATTATGCATTTGACAGATAGGCAAATCTAGTTTGATAGTTATTTCTAAATATAAATGATGCATCTGAAAGTTTTGACAGCATTTTCCGCACACGTGCGCAAAGTACTTTCCACTCGCGTGCGAATAAAGTTCACGTTCCGTTATACTCTACGGTGCGATAAATTTTACTTTCCTTTGTGGTCGTAGGATACAGTAGATTACATACCGAGGAGGGGATATGCATCGTTACTGTCGAGGGCAAATATGGATCACCGAAGCGCGCCGATCTATTGCCCGAGACAGAAATGATAATTTCCGCCATGGTTTGTATACTATTTTATTCACAATCATTATATTTTAATCCACAATTTGAAAAGAATATATAGTTATTATTATTTTTAAAAGTCCATGTGACATGTGTATTAAAATACTCCAGTCAATTTTTCTTTGAAATTGAAAAAAAAAATCAAAAAAGGAAAATGGAAAATTATGCTCACAAAACATTACGATTAATGTTAACAAATAAAATAGGTTTTGGAAATACGTATAGTTTATAATAGTCTGTTATTTTATTGTTGTATCTATTAATACTATTTGTCAGTAGATAGAACGTTCGTTAACTTTAACGGTTCTGTAACTAATGACAATGACGTTTATATTGTGACAATTATACAAGAAATCAACTTGTAAAGTTTTATTCTAAACGTCATCGCCTTTACTTACTGAATCTTTAAAGTTAATGGACGTTCTATCTACTGATAGTATGTATCGCTTTCGCTAATATGATAGGTATAGAGAAATCTATCCGGATCACGGGTGGGAAGTGACAGATATCACTTCCAACCCGTGGACAGAAAGTAAAGTTTGTAAAAGCTTATTTCCCGACCCTTAAAAAGCGTGTAACTGAGCTATTACATATACGATTGTGAATAAAATTTATTACTGCTTCTTTTGTAAAAATGTATTTATTTCAGATGATTTTCTTCCTGATGTTAGCTGCAATAGCAGCTGTTGCATATTATTTTATACAGTTAGTAACTGTATTTAAGAGGCAAGGAGTGCCGCAAGGTTCCATAAAATTTAATTTGACGGAGATTTCAAATTTTGTTTTTCAAAAACGAAGTCTTGCAGATAGTGTGCAATTACATTATAATATGTTTCCGAATAGCAGGTAAATAAAAAAAAACTTTTACTTTTCTTTTTTTGTCTTTTTTACTTTCTCACTACGTATCCCATGTATACAATAGTATATGTAAGGTATAAACAGGATGTCTAAAATTGGAAGGCATAACATTGCTATATCATAAACCATAGTAAATACAAAGGCAGTTAAATGGAAAAAAAAGCTAATTAGTTTGGACGTACCTTCAAGGGGGTGGAAAGTGGATGGGTTGAAATTTGAAAAAAATCATATATTGAAAATAGTTCATTAGACTTTTTTTATGTTCTAATTTTTATAAAATTAATTTTGTTAATTTTTTTTCTATGACCTTCATTTGTGGAACTAAGGGTGGTTTAAATTTCAAAAAAATTATATCTTCGCCATTTTTAAAAATATTGAGAGTTCATGAGACTTATTGAATGTCCTAATTTTTATAAAATTAATTGTCTTAAAACTTTTTCGATTAGACCATATCGGAGGTAATACAAACTCGGCACATGGCTCAAGTATACAGAATTAAAGCAGTCAAGCTTAAAAGATACCTTGTTTAAAATGTCGAAACTGCACATTCAGCATATATTTAGTCATGTATTGATTGAAATTTTTTTTTGAAATTCGTCAACCAGTTTCGGCTAAAATCTATCTTGAGGCCTAGAAATATAAAATATTCTGGAAATACGATACATTTTTGGTCCTTCGAACCTGGATATAGATCACGTAGAGAGCAAAGATCACAGCGTTACACTTTATATTCATCTTAGTCAGTTCTTAGTTTTGAGATATAAATCAACATGTTAAAGACCACAGAGCAGATGACCAAATAAGTAAATAATCAGCGGGTTCTAAAAGGTGTAATCCCGCCTTTAGAAATATTTTAAATAAACCAGAGAATTTATCAAAAATCGCAGATATCAAAAAAAAGCCTATCAGAAATCGAAACGGCATTTGATAAATTTGATGAAATACGGATAAAGTAAGAATTTTTAGAACCATTAGAAACCTCGAATCGTGAAGAACTCGAAGAGGCATAATTTCTCGCTGTAATGATATAATAAGTTTATCCGGATCGAAGGATCAAATTATACGTCATTTTAATAAGTGGTTACCTAACCTAACCTAACTTTTAAGAACATTAATCTTTTACATTGACGTATTCGTGTCACTTGCTTTATAAATAATATTTTTCTAAAAATATCAAAATCTATCTTTGCACAGGACCGTCTCCATTAGCAGAATTTCCTAAAATTTAAAATAAATCCAACAGATGAAGTACAATTAACAAACTATATAATTATAAATATAAGTTTAAAAATATCATAAAAGCTAATATAAAAATTTTTATTTGTACGCTAGCTATAAGGGAATCAAGGAAGGTTAAGGACAAGTATGGGACTTGATATAGATTTCGGTTTGTACTTTAAGAAGATCATCTACAAACTAAATAAAGAGTAAGGCATTTAGTACATAGATGCTTTAAATTGAAATGGAACAAATAATTTTCGAGAGAGAAGATAATCAGAAAATGTTTCAAGTCTATCATCTACTGGCTTAATTTCGTAAAGTTCGAAAAAATAAAAATCGTCACTCAACGTCCTCTGGTTCCAAAAATAAGAGAGTAATAAAGCCACTGTCCAAATCTCAAAATGTTTGTTTTTGTATTTCTATGTTAAACTTAGATTCTGAAAAAAATTTAACACAGTATTGTGAATTCAGGTATAATTAATATTTAAATATGAGTTTTAGTACAAACACCCATTTTATACTAAAATTATTAAATAATGGCGTAAACTTTTTTTTCAGATATTGTGGAATTTATTCATTTGCTGTTCCTATTCTAATGATAAGAGATCCAGATCTACTAAAAGAACTTACTGTTAAAAGTTTTGATTATTTCCCAGATCATACTAATATTATTCCAGAATCAGCGGAACCACTATGGGCTAGAAATCTGTTTTCCTTAAAAGGTAACATCTGCACATGAATTTCAGATAAGTATTTAATTTCTTAAAGAGGGAAAAATTTAAAAAATATACACTTAAGTTTGCCACTTGTGGAAAACATTTTAATTATCAATTTTATGAAAACAACTTATTCTTCATAAAAAGTTCTGCATGGTTTGAAAACTAAAATACAACCATCAGTTATCAATTGTTTTTAGTGGTATACGAGGTGTGTGAAAAAATGTAATTTATAAATGTGAAATGTGCAAGTAAACTAAATTAATTTTTGTCAGTATCGAAAATTGGATCGAAAATTGGTTTAAGCAAAAGTTGATCAAATTTTAAAACTATAAACTATACCAATTTACATTGAAAAATAAAAAAAAATATTTATTCAGAATTATTGTCTACAACAACATAATAACGTTTTAGTTTGATTTTAGAGCGAGCTCTGATAATCATAGGGTACTGAGATAGACGTGACTAAATTTTTAATACCCAGTTTTCAATTCTAAATAATGGTTTTTGATTTTGTCAAAAATAAAGGTACTTTAATCTCGGAAAAAAATCACATTTTTGACACACCTTGTATATGACTAAAAACATTTGATATCCGGAGGCTTTATTCTGGGTTTCAGACCATGCAGAACTTTTATGAAGAATAACTTTTTTCCATAAAATTGACAATAAAAAAGTTTTCTATATGTTGCAAACAAGTGAACACGCTGTATAACCAATTACTGAAATCCTACGAGCAGATCTGGTTTTTTTAAACTTTTATTAGCACAAAAACTGCAAATAAATACATAATAACAGAAATTCAAGAACAGAATATAAATAAATACTCGAAATGAAACTTATAAAAAATATCCGGCCAAATCTGAGCTCTAGTGGTATTACTCCCGACTATTCCTCTAGTGAAATAGTCGCTGATATTTGATTCCCATTGGTCAGAATTTTGAAAATTATAACATTTCATTAATTAATATAAATCAAGGGAAATTAAAAAAATAGGTTATGTCGCCCCAAAAATTTCCCGACTAGTATATACGAATACTTTTTCAGATATTTAAAGTTAAAGTTTCAAATTTTGACATTTTTGACTTTGCAGTAGGAACCAATTTATTGGTTTTATTTTAATGAATGAATAGCTTAAAGAACCTAGTTGCTTATATTGATTTTTATTGTTCTTATAATATTCATTAATTAATAAAAATCAATAAAAAGTAATCAATATATTTAGAAAATCGCGCTGCTCCTTGACCAATAATTAACGTTTTACTTTCTACAGCATTGCCAAGATTCTAGCTTTGTTCGTTTGTAGAAAAATTTGACAAACTTCTGTCCTTCTTTTAATCATATGATAAATGAGAACGAGAGTTGCCAGTTTTATCGATATCACAACATAGCCAAATTTAATCTGCTTCAATTGGGCCACCTCACAAGCCACTATAGCCCCGATATTCAACTTTTAAGAATTAATTACAGCCGCAGGATCGGTCTCAGAAGGGCTGGACCTGGTGCAATGTGTTATGGTAGGCCAAAATTATAAAACGAAAATATAAAAAAAAATCACTGGATGAGTCCATTGACTTCATTTTCTAACAAAGTTTGTAGATTATGAGCATTAAGTACCATGCAATCTGTAACGCAGTCTTGATATTTTTATGACAGTCCCTGTATGTTTTGTAGAATTTCGACTAACTGTCAGTAGATAGAACGTCCAGTAACTTTAAAGATTCAGAAAGTAAAGGCAATAACGTTTAGAATAAAACTTTATAAGTTGATTTCTTGTATAATTGTCACAATCTAAACGTCATTGACATTAGTTACAGAACCGTTACAATTAATGAACGTTCCATCTACTGACAGTAAGTCTTCTAGTTTATAATGCAGATAACGTCATACTCTTTTTTACAGCCTTCACAAGAAACACTGAATCTTGTTTGGCTAATTGCTAACAAGCAGGTACTATAATTTACCAATTAAAAATTAGGTGGTGAGTTTTCAATGGAAAAACACGTTTTAAGGTCCCTAGAATACGATTTTGATATTTTCGCGATGATGTCTGTGTGTGTGTTAGTGTGTGTGTGTGTGTGTGTGTGTGTGTGTTTGGATGGATGTTGTAGTAACGATAACTCAAAAACTACTCAATAAAAAAATTTGAAATTTTACATACAGAATGAATTCTGATACAGTAGATTAGATCTGATTAGATTTTGGTGCCAATCGCACAACCGGAAGTGGCAGTTGCTATGGGTGATGACGCTTCAGTGATATATCACCCTTGTCATTTTAACTACGTTAAAAAATATTACTACATTTCCATTTAAAAAAATCTGATGTGGCCAGCACATGACCTCTCGCCATTTTTGAATCAAAAATCTACAGGTTAACACAAAAAAGTATGAAAAAAAAATACTTTTTTGTAAATCTGGCAACAATGGCCAAAGTTTTGAAAACTTTAATAATACGAAAATAAACTGTAGTGTATACAAAATAAATGTGTAAAACTTTATTTCTTTATTATCTTTTTGTATAGTAATAACGTCATCACTCATAGCAACTGCCACTTACGGTTGTCCGATTGGCACCAAAATCTAGTCAGATCTAATCTAGGGTATCAGAATCCTGTACGCAAAATTTGAAATTTTTTTATTCAGTAGTTTGTGAGTTATCGTTACTACAACATCCATCCAAACACACACACACTAACACAGACACACACACACACAGACATCATCGCGAAGATATTAAAATCGTATTCTAGGGACCCTAAAACGTGTTTATTCATTGAAAACTCACTACCCAATTTTTAGCATGATTCCTATACCTCTCTTATCTGAAGGGCGAGAGGTAAGAAACATGATGGTGGCTGTTAAGACACGAACCGTCGTATCAAAGATTTATTAGTGCATTTTTGTAGAAAATTTCAGATATAATAAAACTTTCCCTTTCTATTTTTTGATATTTTTTTAAAGAAAAATTTTATGCGTAGAAAACCAAATATCGCATTTTCAGTTTTCCCTGTACAACTCGAGAAGGGCAAATCTTTAAAATAGTTAAATTTTTGCTTATTTATTTTGATTTTTCGTAGGTCAAAAATGGCGTAATATGCGGTCAATTCTTAGTCCATCATTTACCAGCAGCAAGATGAAAATAATATTTGTGCTAATATCTGAATGTGCTCAAAGCTTTTCCAATCATTATCTTGAAGATAATAATAACATTATTGAAGTTGAATTAAAGGACAGTTTTACACGATTTACCAATGATGTCATAGCCACAACAGCATTTGGAATTAAAACCGATTCACTGAAAATCCGGGATAACCAGTTCTACATCATGGGAAAAGACTTGACAAATTTTAGTAATGGATTTTTAAATAGAGTTAAAATTTTCTTTATTGTAATGTTTCCAAAAATTGCCCAGGTAAGGATAATTAGTTTGAAGCATATTGTTTTTTGCACATTTAACATGATTTTAAGGTATTGAAAATCGGAATTTTTAAAAATGAAGTCAGTCGCTTTTTCATAGATTTGATAGATAATACTATTAGAACTCGAAAAGAAAAAGGAATTGTCCGTCCAGATATGATACATTTATTAATGGAGGCACAAAATGAGGTTGAAACTAGAGAAGAACCTGTAGAAGATTCTGGCTTTGCTGTACAAACTGAATCGGATTTAGGTATGTATTTATATATAGTCCAAGTTTTTTAAGATGCCCTCTCAGTTGGAAATACCTTGTTACGACTCTTATTATTATGCGAAGTCTCTTAATACATTCTGGTTATAATTTCACAGAAGTACCTTCGCATGTCTAATCTCTTTTTATTTCTACTTTTCATTTTAGTTCTTTTAGTAACACTCTGCTACTGGTTCTTGTAGCGAAATTCACTGCATATTTTATCTGCTTCCACCACAGTACATTCCGAAATTCTTACATGCAATTTCAGATGTACCTATTTGAATCGTAATCTAAAAAATCAGATAGGTTTTTTTTATTTTATAACATAAGTTGCGACTCCATTGTAGAAGCTATAATAAGACCACTGCCATCCTGTTAGGATTCTATCGAGGCTATTTATTAGGGGATTCGATTTTATAATCAACAAAGTTAATCTATATTCGTGGCAATACGTGAAATCTTTCTGGTGTTATGTCCTATGACAATCTTTTTTCCATGCTTTTTGGAAAGTTGTGCAAATAGAACAACTGTAGTTTTTATGACTATAAATGTGTACAAAATAGAGCATTTTCACTGTTACATCAGATTTTTTTGGGTAATATCCAATCTTGTGATCTGAGCAGTCAATTTACTGTTTCTAAAACAACTACTAATCAAAGTTCTTTATGACTTAAACCAAATCCTTTGGTTTGTCCACAATTAGTCTAATTTCTTCGAATTGTTTATATCCAAGCAGCGCTTTTACGTCCAAACAACGTCGCCGTTGAAGTCTTAACGTTATGACACGTTATCAAGATGACGACTACACAACCTTTATTTTTGCCAAAATGGGGAAGCATTTTATGGTTGTAACGACGTCGGACATTATGATGTACCAAATTTAATTTATTTACGGTATTATTGACTCTTTACTTTAACGTTGACTTAAAGTCACAAACAGTGACGTTTCAGGTTTAGTATATTGCACCAAGATTTTACTTCTGGTCTATAATTGGTATATATATATATATATATATATATATATAATTGTATTTCCCAAATAATTACATCAAGTATCAAATGAATACTTATAAGAGTTGATGGACGTATACGACATAAAAAAGAATGAAAAAACAGAAAACCCACTACCACGGCTACCCTAATCGATTTTCACTCCAACCACCCTTATAGTCACAAGATAGCTTCGTTCAACTCTCTATTTCACAGAGCCTTTTCAATTACTATATCTGAATCTTCGTTCAAACAAGAGATCAATATTATCAAACAGTTAGCAGTAAATAATAACTTCCCATTAGAACTAATACAAAAAATTTATTATAAATTCTTTATAAAATTTAAACTAACTTTCAATTTATCTGTGGCCGCTCCCGATACGAATTTTATTGGCTCCATTCCTTTCCTAGGCCCTATTTCCTATAATTTAGCCAGGACTTTCCGTATATTCGATATTCTTGTTGCGTTCAAGCCCTCGTTCATTTTCTAGTATTTTAATTAATTCCAAAGACGTAGTCCCTTTTTTACACAAACCGGGTGTATATCGCCTCTCCTGTCAAGATTGTAACGCTATTTATATTGGTGAAACTGGAAGAAGAGTAGAGACTCATATTAAAGAACATAAAAAACACATTGATAATTTTTGGCATACCGTTATTGTTAATTCTCCATCAGCATTTGCTAACCATATCCT
Organism: Neocrepidodera transversa; assembly: GCA_963243735.1. Lineage (NCBI taxonomy): Eukaryota > Metazoa > Arthropoda > Insecta > Coleoptera > Chrysomelidae > Neocrepidodera > Neocrepidodera transversa. The sequence goes on from OY725341.1 coordinate 33,643,067, forward strand.
GGAATCCAGACATTCTCACACTAACATCAACGCCTCTCTTTTACATCATTGCACGAAACGTACTAAGTTAAATCTACTTGAGATGTTTGAAATCAAGAAAGCCCTTTAGAATATTAATGTTACTTGTCTAAACGAACAGCTCCATGCTACTGAAAATTATCTATCCCTTAATTTACTCTTTTAATGTTTGTTGTCATGATTTAAAAATTACACAGGTTAGACACTCAGACGTCCCAAATTCGTCCAAGTTTGCGCATGACGTCAGCTGGAGTCCAAACAAAATAATATAACATTGGATTACATAGGGTTATTGAGTCTTTCGGGTGGTTTTTATTTTTTTACGGCTATATATTTAATTAAAATGTATTGTAAAGTATTGTACACTAAAAAGTGATAACTACTTTAATAAAGGTATAAACTTTTTTTACGATTCAGATGTGTTTTATATTATAAAAACTATTTAATTGCTAGATATAAAAACAGAAAATGCTCAATTATGTTAAGGGTAATTTTATCGTTAAACTAATTGTCAAATTTCTAACAAATAAAATACTTTAGATTAACTTTAGAGTCATTTTATAAATGTTTAATCAAAAAAATAATTTTTATAAAAAAGTCATTTGAAATAGCTTATATTATCAGTGGAACTTTTTGATGCAGGTTTATGTTACTTAAGTAGATCAGCTATACAACTACTGGTACAGGTATAGGGAATTCAATGTGTTAGAGAGAGAGGGATGCAGAGTTTCAGTGTGTAAGAGCGAGAGAGTGTTATACGATATATCTTCGTTGCTAATAATTTACAGAAATGACCGATAGATGGCGCTAGTGGTGGTGCTGCGTGCAATGTTGAAGTATGCAACGCATCGCCATTTTTAATCCACAATCATTAGCGTTATTAGTAGTTAGATTTACACCGGACAAACGGCATTGTATTATAAATGTGACGTACAAGAAATAGGCAAACAAAAATCATGCGCAGAAGCAAAGACTAAAGTTCCTTAAAGTCAAACTTCGTTATTATTGCTCCAAATTGAACGCGGAAAACGGCGGTATATTTGAAATATGGCGCAGAATATATATTTAGATAAAAATCTTGTCAGAAACAAAAGGCCAAACGGCATTAGCCTCAAAATTCGTTATCAGTGGGCAGATTTAAATGGGACAAACGGCATTTTATTATAAATATGACGTAGAATAAATACGTAAACAAAACGTAAAGCAAAGACTAAAGGGCCTTAAAGTCAAACTATTATTGGTTCAAATTACACGCGGAAACCGGTATTGTAGTATAAATGTGACGTAGAATATATACGCAAACGAAAATAATGCACAAACCAAAAGGCAAAAGGGCATTATCGTAAAACTTCGTTAATATTGGTCCAAATTGAACGCGGTAAACGGCGCTATATTTGAAATGTGACGCAGAGTCAATACGTGAAAAAAATTGTACCTGAATTAAATATTTCATAGCCACATATTTGTTTTATTTACATTTTTGTTTAAGACGATGATTTTATAAGAAGAATTATGTTTAGAATTTGTCATTTGTATGATGACATCTGATGAATATAGACGTAAATTAGAGGAGTTTGCAGGGAAAGTTCGACAACTAAGTAAAGATTTAGCATTTTACGAAGATAAAAGTAAAGTTATTAGAGAATTAAATAGTTTAAGTTTAAATTCTGCGTGGGATATAGTATTTAAAAATCCTCAGCTACCACAGAATCTGTATCCATCGAGACGAATTCAGCTCACGAAATGGCCTTATTAAATTTCGTAATCCTAACAGCAGTTGTGAATAATATGCTATACACCAATGTTCCTTATGGAGTATAACATATGGCAATATGTTTTAACGAAAAATTTGAGTGGCAGATGATGTCTTCCACCGAAATTAATAATGGAAAATTGACAGTGTTTTTAATAAATCTACCAGAAAATCAAACGAGATATAAGCTTAAGTCTATATTTCAAGATGGACGGAAAGAAGAAAATGATATGTGGCGACAAATCTCAACCCCCACGACCGAAATTAATGAGCAAGCGCTATTATATAAAATATTTTCAATGTTATGCATAATATCATTAGTTTTTATTCTCCTTTTAAAAATTGTAATAACATATGTAAAACAGTTTTATCTAAATAAATGAATAAAAATGTACAGGGTGTTTCAATAAAAAAACTCAGATATAAATAAAACTTTTTTATTTAAAAAACAATACATTTTTTTATCTAGGTAATATCTTATAATAAATCCAGTTGTGTAAAATATTAATGTTTCTTTGTGTACACATAAACTTTCCTGGAGCATGATTTAAACACTGTGTATGAGAAGCTTCATAATTTCCTGTTTCGTATGCTGATCCATCATATTTTGCGACATCGTATACGGCTGGACACTGACCTGACACTGGTAGTAGTAGTTCTTGACATTTTTCTTGTAAAAATTCAGATTTCTAATTACCTCCGACGTAAATATAGTCTGCAGAATGAAGTAGGTATTTCTCCAAAACTGCATTCAATTCTGAATATTCAATGTTACCCGAGCTAAAACTTATTCCATGAACGAATTTCTCCAAGTATCTAACAGTTTTTTTATCTTATCCACTTAAATTTGCATAGGGTAGAGGCGATTTAAAGACGAAACTTGAACTATGACCACCAATTTCGCTGGTCATCTCCTTTGGATGGAAGACGCCTTCGATATCAAAACCTTGAGTGTCAACAAGTGCGATTCTCATGACGGATGGATCTAAACTACGATAATGATGAATGTTTTCATCAATTTAATTTAAATTTTTCATAACTTCGGAGAGGGGGTAGTACTTATTTAAACTTTCGTGAATAACAGTACAGTTGGCTCTGGTTTTATCGGGAAATCCTTTTGTAGCTTCAATCTCTAATCTCACATCAACGGTGCTCGATTTCATGGTTTCTTCTTGTTTCGAACAATGGATAACAAACAGAGTATGATTCTTAAATGCTACATAGTCCAATAGAGTGCGCTACTTGGTGGAATTCATATAGCTTGGATAGAATTCCGTATAGTTGAAGTGGGCTTCGGTAAAATGATTACGTTCAAAATCCAAATGCATTCGTTCGTTGGGCCAGTATTCACCGTTCAAAGACAATCGAATGCTTTGAATGTTAATATGATCAAAGGCTGTAGGATCGGCTTTCGCATCGTCGCGTCGATTCGTTTGGAAACAAACGATTATATAGCGAGGACGTTCCACTGAAGAAGTAGTCTTTACAGACCAAATTTCTCTGGTTGAATCCTTCGTAATTGACGGCAGCTCGTTCAGTTCCCATTTCCTAAACGGTATCAATATAGGCTTATCCATTTGTATGGCTTTCATAAGTTGTTCCTTTATTTTGTCAGAGGGATGGATGTGTTTAATTTTAAGTTCGATAGTTTTAATTGCTATTTTTACAGTGGTAGTCGTTTCTGTAACAGTACCGACATTTTTCTCTTGGGTAATTATACAATCATTGTCGTTTCGAGCACGAACTAGACGGATTGTTTGTCGGCCACATGTAATCATTGAATAGTCATTAAAAATGTTGAAAATATGCTTAAGTGGCATTAGCAAAGTAAACGATTTATCGTTAGTATTCAAAATGGGTGATGCGGGATAGTTCCAGCCGGCTATACACATGTGTCTAGAGTCATCTGGGTCGTAATATAATAGAGATCGTATAGTGCTTATAATGCCAGGATCACTAACAGTTTCTATTTCTCTGGCATTCTCGGTGTAGGTGCAAGAATCAAAGAGAAATGCTCCAAAATTTGGTGCTAATGATACATGTCCGTCGCCGACTACAACCAAATTTCCTTTGATCGCTAATAACGTTTGTTTCATAGCAAAAAACGAATCGACTTGATTTACACTAAATTCCACTATATCGCTATTATTGAATACTCTAACGAATGTAGTGTACGATCTATATTCTGCTTTACGTGTAGATTCATCATATATTGGTGATCGGTAAAGATCGAAAATTGGTGATGCTTGAATATTTGCTGATGATGATGTTGCTTGATTATCATCACCGATCCTTCGTCTTTTATATTGAGGTATTATGGCTTAACTACGACGGTGTATGAAAGGGAACGTAGAAACAATTTATTTGCAAGAGTTAGCTGACGATCGTCTAGTTTCTTAGAAGACTTTTTTACAACTGATGCTTTAGCAGCAGGACGAATTCTTTTATCTATAACTAACCCCATGTATTCCTAGATGCTCGAAGTTCCAATACAATGATACTCTTTTCGCCTCTAAAATTCACAGGCTCGCCGTCTTGGTCGAGAGTTAGTATGGTAATGTTTGTTATCTCGCGGCGTGGAATAACTGGTAAAAATGGTAGGTTAGAGGGCGTCTCGTCAATTGCGTATCCAGGATCAACTTTTATGGCAAATTCGTAGATCGTGTGGGTAGGTCTGTCTCCATCGAAAGCTCCCCACGTAATGTTAGAGTCAAAGTGTATGGTAGATATTTTTATAATCTTGACAGGAAGGTCTGAAGAATGCAGTGTACCAGGCGATAATCTCCTTTGAGAGAATCCCAATAAAGTACCAATGTTGTTGGGTTCGTTGAACGAAATCGTATAGTATTTACTATAGATTTCACACTTTAGAGTGTTGTTATTCGGTTTTGGCGAAAAACAGAACAAGATGAATCCATCAATAAACTATTTAAGCCAATTTCGGAACCTCTTCAGGAAATCGTTCAATCATCGAAAATCCTACACAAATCCGTTGGCGCTCTTAAACGCATCAAAAAAGAAGAAAATGAAGAACGACCGATTTTTAAAAAGGAAGACGAAGAAGAGGATCAGATGAAAGATTATGAAGATCCAAATATATCTTTTCTTCCAAGGAAGATTTAGAAAATTACAAGTCAATTTTAACTATGACAGGTGTTCATAGAGATACTCTTGGACGTATGAAGGGTACTAATAGATTGAAATGGCGTCATATAATTAAGCCAATGTTCCGACGTAATACCTTAGGAAGTGGCATGCGTTTGACGTATAACGAAGACCCAGTAGAATATATCTACTGGGACGATCCGAACGAGTTATGTGACCGATTAAAACTTTTGCTAGCGTCTCAACGGGCTGGCAACACCGTTTCTCATAACAACGAAATAGTAGCAATCTTAAATGAACTCGAAGAGGCCAATATAATACGTTAACACCATGTTTGCTAGTCACATTTTCATCATGAGCGTCGACAAATTCGGTCGTCATTTAGGAACACACGGGTTACAGTCAAATTCTCTTTATCAAGACCAGCTCTATCTCATACCTCCGTTGGAGATGTAGACAATGAATTTTTAAAAATTTGTAATTTAAAACCGCCGACAAATAAAACTGACGCTGCCAACAAGGAATACGTCGATTTGTTGATAAAAACAAAGATCCAAAACGTTAATGATGATGTAGCAGGTATACATGCAGTCAAATCACGACATCCTCCTACAGCAAGTAAAAATATGGCAACAAAAAAGTACGTGGATGATGTTATTTTTGTAATCAATGATTCTTTACAAAAGAACATTGTCGAGGAGATGGAAAAATTCCGAACCGATTTTAACATTCAACTTGCTGATATTCGGGGTATTGTTAACCATGTGGAATCAATGAATTTGAGTTCACGTCTTCATGCTATAGAGGCAAAACTAAGCAGAATAACTATATAAAAGTGCCTAATATACTTTTCAATCGTCAACATGTCATCAAAGGAAAAGATTCAACTCGTTAACGAGCTACACAGATCAGCTAGAAAAAATTATCCAAGAAGACGTACGATTATTAAGGGATTGGATGATTTATGGCAAATGCACTTGGCGGAAATGAGAAACTACTCACATCAAAATAAAGGCTTTAAATTAATCATGGTTGTTATAGATTGCTTTACCAAATTAGCGTGGACTCGACCATTGAAAACGAAAACTGGCGAAGAAATTGCCAAGACATTTAGTGACATTTTAGCTCATACTAAACGATGTCCGAAAAATCTACAAACTGATCAAGGAACAGAATTTTTCAAGGCAAAATTTCAAAAACTTATGGAAAAACACCATATAAATCACTATAACACGTCATCCGTTATCAAACCTTCAATGGCTGAGAGGGTAATCCGTACCTTGAAATCAAAACTATATAAATATTTCAGTTTAAATGGTACTTATAAATGGATGAATGAATTACCGAAAATTACACAATACAACAAGAATAAGCATAGTAAAACGAGATTTAAACCTGTAGAAGTAAACAAATCCAATGAGCAGAAAATTCTTCGAAAATGTTACAGCCATTTGAAAATTGCTGGTCCGAGGAAATTAAAAGTTGACGATATTGTACGCATCAGCAAAGCGAAACATTTTTTCGAAAAAGGTTATACGCCAAATTGGACGACTGAATTATTTAAAATTATCAAACTAAAAATAGTATAGAAATCAATGTAAAACACGAACAAATTTCTGCAATTCAGGGGCCTTTTGTGAAACGAAGTTGCTATTTCCGCCAACGTCAATACGAAAAAAATTACGGTGGGTGGGGTTACATCTATAAATACCATCTCCCGATCGATTTGTGTCTCATTCTTGTTGAATAATTTAAGTCGAAAAGTGTAATAACAAAAAGAAAAAATAGTGAATAATATGGCCTTCGTTAGTGCTGATAGAAAACGTGACATGCCAAATTTAGATGCAATTATCGATGCTTCAGTCACCAATTACGACAACATGATTCAATAAGATGAACCTGTCAAACGTCAACGTATTTCAAACGACGATAGCGGATATGAAACGGAGAGTGAGATTGAAGTAACTCGAACTCCAGTGTCCAGCGTAGATTATGATCGTGAATTAGACAAAGTGTTGGAAATATACGAGAATGCTACAAAATTAGAAAACCACTACCTACTTCAAACAACATATTCTCTAGATGCGTTAGATGTCAGCTGCGGTATAAGTCCCGCAAGAACCTTCACTCCGGCAATTATTTTGAATCAAAGACACAAGTTTGATAAGATATCGTTTAGTACCTTTGAGTGGAGTACATTTGTAGATATTCTACAAAATAAAATGAATGATTTTTTCAATGCTCCATTAAGTCAGTTACCAGATGAATATGAACCAATAAGTTTTCCTTGTGGAGACTATGCTGAAGTTAGTCAAATGGTTTATGAAGGTGTTAAAATGCTGTCAGTTCGCAAGCATAATGTTGAATTTCTCCTACAACAAGCCGATATGGCTCAAATACTTTACCTCGATTGTAACCTGATACCATATAGAATTTCAATGTCAGAAGGACTAAATTTCTGTTCATATTATTATAACATTGTTAAATTAATTAAAAATCACTATGCAAATAACGAATGTGCTTTAAATCCATACAAAAATTATTAATGTTTTAGATGTAAATATGTAATCAATTAATAAAAATTTAAAAAGACTTGTTCTTTTTTATTTATATATTTAACAACATACTGTAAGTTTAAAAACAAAATGAACCTCAAAAACGTTTAAAGCGTTACATTTAAACGCCGTTTTGAATATTTTAACGTTCAGTAAATTTGATGCTTGAAATTGTCATCTATTTTAGTTCAAATACACGTATTACCCATAAGAGAAGTATGAAAAAGAATACATCAAAAATGATAAAATATGACGTAATTTTGACGCTTTTCACGCATCAAAAAAACTTACCGTTAAAATGGCGTTATAGTGTATAGTTTTTCGACATGTTTCAACATGTATAAACGTCACAATTTTTTTTTTTGTAATTATGAAATAAAATACAGATAAATATAATAAATTATTTATTAATTAAACATAGAATATAGAATAAATATATTTACAATATGAAACTAAATAGGCTTACATCAAAAGTAATTTACAAATTTAAAATCGTAGAAAATTATAAGCAATTACATGTTTTACTTTTTTTAAAAAAATTAATACTTTGTGATACAGTGAAAAAAAAGTAAAAAATATTAAAAAATTCTCATATGCTGTAATGGCCCTAGGGTAAAGTATCAAAAGTATCGGGTAATAAATGACGTTTATCATCATGAGGACTCAGGCTAATTTTCGTCTGTTCCACACTATATACTTGATGCGCAAATGATCGGATGCATCGCTGGATTGCCGTTTGTGTTTTAAATTCTTTCAAACAGTTTTCGTAATCTTCATAAGTAATATTATTCTTAACAACTTGAAATTTAACTCCCTTTGATTTCTTGGTCACCCCTAAATTTTTTTATTGCCAATCTATCCGTTCCCTGCTTAAATTTTTCCGTGCTAATCGTTTTCTTTCGTTTTCCTTTTCCTCTAGCGACATATCTAATTTATATGTGTACATTTTTGACCGTAAACCGACAAATTTTGAAACTATTCTTCCACAAGCCTCATCTTTCATTAAACCCAAAACTTTTTTATTTACTTGTGGCATGTTGTAAGGATTTTCGAAAGCATAGTCAGATGTGCCAAATTTTGCTAAGTCTGCTTTTATCACGTCATTATACGCGTCCTCGCATTGTATTTCGTAAATGAAACTAGCTTACATTTTGTAGGTTCCAATTTTTTCATCATATGACTATAATGAAAGTCATACATGCAAATTTTCCACAAATCCAAAATCACCATACCAATATACAATGGTTTATTGAAAATGAGCTCAGTTTTTCTCAATTCAACGGCCACTACATCATCGTTGAAAATTGTTCGACTATGAAACCGAAAACTTGAAATCAAATTTTTGGCTCCATATCGCCCTGTCCAAGATTTTACCAATTTAACTACACGATGTTTACGAATATTTTCCATCGTTTTGCCGAAAACTGCATTGTTGATAAGCTTGTAGAGATTTTTTTCAAAAGTATTTTTGGCTGCTGTCCTCAATTGAGTATTTTTCTCTATGTAGGACCGCAGCCAATCAGATTGATTGAATTGTAAAATTTTATGGATTGTTGTAATTACGAAACCGTTAGCCAGCATTAGCTTTAAATTGCGGTAATGTACTGTATATTTTTCTTTATTGTATAAAGTTGTCATTAATTTGGGTAATTTTGAGCCTGGAGGTACGCGTTGTTCGGCAGCAAATGGAAAATCTTTGTGCGCATCGTGTAGTGTCTGAGGATATTCCAAGTCCACCTGCAAAATGTAACCTGTAGGAGAATCGTCTGCTATTGTCATGACGTCGAAATTTGTACAGTCTTCAACCCATTTGAACCCACCGTATGGGAGAGGTTCACACATGGCCCAACCATACAAATTGTTGACATCCATGTACATCAAATATTTAGATGGTTTTGTCGGGTCATAGTCCATCATGTATTTGTTATTAGCTTCCGAAAATCGACTACTTCATACCAATATTCCTCCGCGAATTGCCTTCTCAATAAACATAATCATGTCAACATCACGTAATAATTCTAATTTACACTGAGTCATTTTCAACATTGCATCCCAGGTATAGCCAGGCATAGTGTAATACCATGCAGGATCTAGACCATAGGTAGCATGACATTTCTGCCGAAATTGTTCAAAGACATCAGCTAGAATTAATACGTCTGTTTTTAGATACAAGTCAGAGTATTCGCTAAGTGATTGTAAATTAAACGAGGACCACACGGATTTAGCGTGAGCATACTTTTCCTCGTCAATGTTTTGATCATTTAATTTATTATAAAAATTTTGAATAGGTGATAACGAAGTGTCATTTAATTTTTCCCAACCATCTATGTAGTCGTAACAAAAAACTCCCTTTTTAGTTAATAATTTGAATTTTTTCTCGTCTACTACATGAATAAATTCCCTTTTACAAATTTTAAAATCATCTAGATTTAAATAAGACGATAATTCATCCAAAGATGCCCCCATAAATCTGAACGAATCGATGAACCGAAATTTTACGTCGGTATCTTCGTCAAACAAAGTAAACGAAATATATTTTTCTTTATTAATTGGAAGTATGCTCAGCTTTCGCCCTTTTAACACAAATGAGTAATCATAAAATGATTGTCGTAGCCGCTCAAATTATGAAAAACGACTGGAACGACAAACAATTTTTTTAAATTCAAGTTACATGCTTGATGAGCAAATCCTCGAAATTGTCCAAAGAAGTGATTATGGTCACGTACAATAACATCCTTTATTAGAATGCCCTTTTCGCATATGTGACAACTTATTGCCTCACATTGATCAGGACTTTCCACCATTGGAACGATATCTTTAATTTTTGATTGAATTATTTTAGCTACGTCAGTCATTTCATTTGAAAACCAATCCATGCAGTCCTCGCCACGATAACTTTTGAAAAAAGATAGACCATCATCGAAACCACATTTTACATAGTAGCCAGCACTATAAGCTATATGTTTTTGATACTTTTTTGATTGTACTCAAAATCCGCGTAAATAACAAATGGCGTTTCCCGTTTATAAGTAAAATTTCAAAATTCAACACTCTCGTACTTTGGAAAAGTCATTTTATACTCATTTAATTCAGAACATAAAGTTTCATGCTCGTCTTATTTTTGTTGACTATAAAAATAATTTATGCATCTGTCGCAAATAAACTTCCTATATTTATCTTTATTAATTTGACTATTAAATAATCTAGACATATTTTTTATCCAACAATAGTGAAACTTTATTTCCGTGTCATCTTCATCAACAGGTGGTGCTTCATAGTCATTTAATTTTGGATAGTATATATTTTGTATTAATAGTAAATTTATGTGTTGTTCCAATTTATTTTTAGTTAGCCTTGCTGGAACTACAGTGTAAAATGTTTTTTAGTTTACCGAATTTAACTCTAGAGCATAAACAATAGATACATTGTTCAATTATTCAAATTTAGAAACTTGATGCAAAGGCATTGTTGCTTCCAAATCCAGTGTATTTAAGACTGTAGTATAAAATCGATATGAACCTGGCAAAGTTGGATGTGACGGTGCAGGATAAAGAGCACTAACTATTGACCAGTAAAAACAGGCATTCTCTGAATTTTTATATTAATACAAGCTTTTTTGTCTAAAATTTGTTTTGGGAGTTTAATGTATGATGAGCCGCTCCCCATTTCAAATTTATTAATGTTAATTTCTAAAGAAATTACTTTATGAAGAGCGTGGCCCGAATCACGTTCCGTGAATTCACTCAATTTGTTTAAAATTTTGTCTTGAACATTTTCGACAAACCAACGATGTATATCAGTTGTCACATCTATTATAGCATTTTTTGTATTAAAATATTTAAGTTCTAAAATTTCTGTATCCCCAGATTTTTTTACAAATTCCCCACAAAATGTTACATTTACTTTAAGAACCGAAAAAGATTTTAAAAATGTTTTGAATTTTATTTTTAAAAACTAAAATACAATCATTTAAAAAATTGTTCAAGTCCTTATGACATAAATTAATTATAAAACCTGTTTTAATTCGACTGGAAAAAGATGAAGCTACGTTTTCCCATTTAACCCGCTGCCCCAATTTTGTATTACTAAGTCCCATCCCAATATGTCTATTTAAAATTTATTTTCTAAAATGTTTAAAATGTCCAACGTTAGTCTGAAGTTTTCTCAAAGTGCCAATAGATAATTTATTACCTTTTCCAGTACGAATTTCCCTGTTACAAATTTTAATTTGTTTGTTTAAACGCGCTAGCCAATTTTCTTCATCTTTAGTGGTAAAATTGTCAAATAAAATTTTTTTTAATTTTTTAATTGCCACCAGCAAATTATTAGAATTTTTTTCTACTTTATTTACGTTCATAATTGTATTTCACTGTATCACATGGTATTATTAAAAAAGTAAAACTCACCAATTATTCTGCGCCTAATTTTCTACTATTTCAAAAGTTGCTGCTGTATTCTGTTTTCCTGTGGCAACGGTCCCTCTAAACACCAACGAATATTTCTTTTCGGTGAATTGTTGGATATATGGCAGGTAGTTCTGTGTAACCCTAGCTGGCAAGAAACTGTTCCAACAACACGGTTTCTCCAAATTTTCCCTTCACGATTTTTGCCGATATTATTTTTAAGGGTTGATTGGGTGGCAGGTTATTCAGGTTAGTCTCTGGTTTGTTCCATTTTTCTATAAGGGAACATTTGTTTAGTTCACTAAGATCCATCTAAAATAAATTACAAAAATCTACTCTTTTTTTTTCTTCTAGTAATTTTGAAATTTTATTATTTGAAACATGGAGACGAGCTAAATACTGCCAACTAAAATAAATAAACATCCATAAGCACTACGAAAAAAAAAAAAAAAAAAAAAAAAAAAAAAAAAAAAAAAAAAAAAAGCTTACTTTTAAATGCTGAGCTGAGCCAGGTGTGAGTTAAGTAGCTGCTAACTAAAAATAAAAAAGAATACGTAATTACAAAAATAAAAATCATAATCAGAAAACTGCTGGAATTTTTCAAAATGCTACATAATATTTCACGTGAAATATCTAACATAAACAAAAACAAGAAAGCTGCTACAAATTTTTAAAAACAAAATCACTTTTTTAATTAATAATAAAAAAGATACTTACATTTAACTAACTATATATCAGGCACAAAAAAAACTAGTAAGATATACTTCAACGGTTGAAATTGGACTAAATGAATTACTAAATCGTCAGCGGTACATAGACATATAGTGTGGCTGAATCCGCACTGCTGACCTTCACACCGAATTAAAAACTATATTTGTTTGTATATTATTAAAACAATAGTGCATTCAAAAACAAGTCTGAACAATAATCAGTTTATCTCAGCTTTATGACACCGCAATTCTTAAAATAATACTATCATGTTTTTAAACAATAAACAATACGTCTCACTTAGCAGGAAAATGCAATGATTAAAATAACATGTAATATGATGACAATGAGTTTATTCATTCCTCAGAATGCACGTGTTGTTATCAATAAGATAAGAAAACATGATAATATTTTTGACAAATATTTATTGCGTAATTTTTAAGTTTTTTAAATTATTTAATTAAAAATAGAAAAATTATTTAATTAAAATAAAAATAATTAATTTGGTATACTATAAAAGAATTATTCACAATAAAATTTTTAACCTTCAATTATTTACTAAATTTGAAGTATTTCTGTACGTTCAAATGTCAAAAATATGACACGAATTTAATGAATGAGGTGTTCTTAGTAAAATAACGTATATTTTTTCTTTTAATAACGAAGTTAGACGCTAGTGACCTTTTGTTCATTGGTCATGTGTACAATTTTTTTTACGTATTGATTCTGCGTCACATTTCAAATATAGCGCCGTTTACCGCGTTCAATTTGGACCAATATTAACGAAGTTGGACCCTAATGCCCTTTTGCCTTTTGGTTTGTACATTATTTTCGTTTGCGTATACATTCTACGTCACATTTATACTACAATACCGTTTTCCGCGTTTAATTTGAACCAATAATAACGAAGTTTGACTTTAAGGAACTTTAGTCTTTGCTTCTGCGCATGATTTTTGTTTGCCTATTTCTTGTACGTCACATTTATAATACAATGCCGTTTGTCCGGTGTAAATCTAACTACTAATAACGCTAATGATTGTGGATTAAAAATGGCGATGCGTTGCATACTTCAACTTTGCTCGCAGCACCACCACTAGCGCCATCTATCGGTCATTTCTGTAAATTATTAGCAACGAAGATATATCGATATCACACTCTCTCGCTCTTGCACACTGAAACTCTGTATCCTCTCTCTCTAACACTTTGAATTCCCTATACCTGTACCAGTAGTTGTATAGCTGACCTACTTACTTAGACTTTTATATACCTTGTGCTAAATTTACACTCAAAGAACGAATATGGAAATGTAAATACGAGTATAACTTAGATTTACAGTCCTTCAAGTTGCTATGTAAAATAAATGTTATAAAATTTTTCATAAGTTGTGCAGTACTTTATTGTTATTATTGAATAAAATGCTAACTAATAAATGAATACGTAACTACTTAACGCTATTATACAATACATCTTACAGAACTTTTTTGCATCATTTAATATAATAACCTACCGTTTTTGTAATAAAGGGCACTTCGGAAATCGAAAAAACGTTGTACTGTTTTTAGAGCGAGTATTACTTTTACACCAAACACAGCGCAATATATGTTAAATCAGTTTATAGGTGAAATTAAATAAAAATTTGTAAAAAAGACAGTTACCTCATATATTGACACATTAAAAATTTTTGATGGGCACCAGGTGACGTCACATATCCTGCGCAATGTCTAACCTGATATAGTTCAACCATGGTTTGTTGTTATCCATCTGCCATTATTTAGGTTACAATTCTTCACCTTCATTTTCTTTATCTGTTCTTCTTTTTCTCTCTAGTCCCTATCAGTTTCTAGTCCGGTGTCCCCTTCCACGAGGTTACTCAGCCCAATGTGTCAAATATTCAATTTGCATTCATATGTCATTTGTCAATATTAAATTGTCAGCCATTTGCCGCATGGTGGTATTACGCGTTAAATTTTCAAAAAATCTTTTAATTATTTAACTTTGCTAGTGCATCGTAGGATGCACTTTGATTTCGTTCACGATATACCTCCTTAATGGAGATCTCACATGTTGGTGGTGTTCTCCAATTTTGGGGATTTTTACATTTATATAAATTTAATTTTATTTCAATTTTTTACAACCAAGTATTGTGTACAATGTTTATTTAAAACAGTTCAATGGGTTGTTAACTTGTTAAGTTATTATTTTTACATATGTTCACTTTCATACCAATGTTATAAGAAAACTTTTCATCCAGTTCATACTTAGTAGTAACACATCTATTTGTAAGTAATCATATTTGATAGTTTAACCTTTCATTGTATTCTAACAATCGTCAATTTATATTATAGGCTTGAGGATGGCCAATGATTGGCCGAAGCATATCGCCGCCCCTTATTAACATTTTGTTTTACATTAAATTTTTTGTGGTATGACCTTTATTCGCTGCATAAAAGGCAACTTGTAAACAATATTACTAGGTGTCGTGAAAGAAATTTTTAAATTATTTTTGTATGCATGGAAATATCATAATAAAATGAACACAAAATTAATGGGCTCCTTCTTTTTAATATATTGCAAAAAATAAACAAAAATTTTATAATTTAGATTTTTTTAACAGTTCCTATGGATCTAAAACATCATTTGGCTAGTTTGATTTATAAAAAAAAGTAATATTCTTAACATACTTTCTTTATTCTATTCAAACCAATGCGGGACTGGGCGAACGGGAGCGGTAGCGGGAAAAGTTTGTAAAGTGCGGGAAGCGGGATAATCTTGTGTATTCACACTAGTGCGTCAAAAGTGAGCCGAATGAACGTAATTTCAGTTGTTATTTTTTAATAAAGAATAAAACAGCTTAAAATACCATGTACGATAGTTCATCAGATGAGGAGGAAGTTTTTTTGTAGCCAGCAGCACAACATAATGGGAAAATTAAGTTTAAATCCTATTTCATCTAATACTTTGTCTTTCTTCCTTAAATTTTTATATTCTGGATAAGATGATATAAAATAGGATACCTTTGTACAAGTTTTATAATTCTTTCTATCTTTGACATCTCCCCCGCACGTCTATAAAACACACTGCGTTTTGTTGAGCTGACATCGCATCAGTATGTATGCTTGTATTTCCCGCAGTGTAATTAGGTCCTGTGCGAATTCCGCTCCCGCTCCCGTTCCCGCAATGTCGCATTGGTTTGCGTATACCTTTAAGGAGTGATTTTTCAATTATTATTTAATTTTTATTAAAACCGTGCAGCAATGGCGGACAAACAGATAGTCCAATAACATCGTGCAATTAGTAAAATGACAGAGTTAATAATAGAGAGTTAAAGCACTAGCAGTTTTCAACACGTATACCTATCCGTATCGATCTGCGACTGCGCACAGAGGATACGGATAGGTTTAAGTGATACGTCGAACGTAACTCTACGGATTTCTGCGTTTACGCATCTCTTTAAGGCATCACTCATGTCGTTGTCAAAATATGGAAGGAAATCATATAAAATGAAAACCTAACCTCACTAAACTTCTTAGCAACATGCACAGTGCAGTACATCCTACAAAAGTGTTTACAAAAATTCAGTATTTTGACTATTTCCAAAAAATAGACTTTATAACAGGTACTTACCTGACAAATTAATTCTATTAAAAACAATTTGTTCAGGCAATCACATGCCCATTCTCAGGGGTTGTACTGTACTTTTTTAAACCGACATAAAGATAAGCATTGGGTATCATTTAGGGCATTTGAGGTCAAAAGCCCCGTATAGGGCTGCTCTATTACCTAGAAGTGCTTAATCTTGCAAAATACGATTTAAAATCGTTATCTTCAAAATCATCATCATAATCAAAAATAAAATGATCAATTATTGCATTCATTTTAACAAAAACAATATGACAACGAAAAGTTTGGTTAGAAACCACTGTGCAACATTGACGTTACGTTACGTTGTAAAAGAAGTCGTGCTTTAAGTCTTTTTAATGGTACAATTTTTCTAAGACGTAACCCCGATACGTTAAGGTATACGTGATTGAGATGCGTTTACGTCGTGTGTTGGCTTTAACTCTCTAATCTGCGCCTAAACATAACCTAGTGCATGTTTTCGTCATGAAAATGGACTTAATAGACAATAGGTAAGAAAATACTAGTGATGACTTATTATGGACCATGGGTCGTTTATTAAGACCAAGTCTATTGTTACTTAATATGACATTTGACATTTACGGAAAAATGGTAAAATTTCTAGGTTAGGTAGTTTTTTAATATGTTTATAAATGATGCCGGACTTTTTTAAAGTTGTATATATAAATAAATTGAAAGAATTGGAACTCTTGCCCTATCATTAGAAAGAGAATGGGCGATTGTACTGGCCTCCTTCAAAAATGGAGGTGCGAAAAACCCAGTCGGATGTGAAATAAAATCAAATGTATCCAATATACCTGTGAAGTAAAACAGAGAAATATTCTATTATACCATTGTGCTTCGTTAGCAGCAAAGAATAATAAGAATAACAGCAATAATAGTTTAGATAGCCAAAATATAACCACAGTTTCCTCAGTATATGGAACAGATTTGTCCCTTTTCTTTATTTCTAGATAACTTTTTTTTTTCTATAAAAGGTAGATGATTATTTAAAACTCCTGTTTCGACCCATGACAAAAACACAAAAATTTTTGTAGGGTTATGATTTTCATTGACTGATGACAGATTCTTATTTTCGAGAGAGATCAATAAACGTCCGAAGCACGAACTAAGACACCCATTTTTACCTATGTCCAAATTTTAACGTCGGCTGAACGTGTCTAATTTAACGTTGGTACAATTTTATGACGACCAATCTACGATTTTATCTAACCTATTGATTGGTCGTATTAGACGACGTTTAAAATACGTTTTTAAGGTTATAACTAGATAGGAGAACGACGGGTCGACGTCTTAACGTTAAAACTGGTTTCTATTTACAACGTTAAAATAAAGGTAGATGAAGGTAGATAAGGGTTTGATTTTTGACCACAAAACAAAGACAACGGTATGAGGACATTTTATCGACAAATCAATAACTGTTGCATATCTGCACTTACGGCGACGTTGTATTTAGTTAAAATGTGGTTGCAGGATCATGGATGTGCAACTTAGGTGTCTTCGGCACTTTTAGTCTGCTATTTTTTCATATCCAACGTATAGCTAATGTGTGATAAATCAAAACCGAAATTAACATCATTGTTAATAAATGCCTCGATGAAAACACTTTCGTGAGGAATGAGTTTTCATCAAAGCATTGCTGAATACTTGTTTCTGCTTTCGTGAATTTAGTTCTTTCCTGAAGGCGTATTTAGATGGTTTAATTTGGATGATCACTTTGGATAATTCATCCAAAGTGAAAAAAATAACCAGATAACATGGATCTACCGAAGTTAATTATTCAGTTAAGTGTAAGTCAAATTCATTCTCGGTACCGGTACTGGCAGAACTATGTACTGAAATTGCTTCTAATTTGTCAATTGGCCTTTCGACATACATTTCTAAAAAACGAGGCATCTTCGAAGATGGTTTTTTCCAGTTTGTCTGAGACGTCAATTTTCTGACTGTTTTACGTACACCATCATTTGTAGATATTACTGCAGGTGTGGCATACTCAACTTGGGTGTTATTTTACTCTGACTGACTTTCGGCAGTAGACTTGGGATTGTTTTACGTCTTGGAATCTGAAATATTGTTTATTAAATTAAATGGTAGACTTTAAAATTCATTTACATTTTTACCTCTCGCCCTTCAGATAAGAGAGGTATAGGAATCATGCTAAAAATTGGGTAGTGAGTTTTCAATGAATAAACACGTTTTAGGGTCCCTAGAATGCGATTTTAATATTTTCGCGATGATGTCTGTGTGTGTGTGTGTGTTAGTGTGTGTGTGTGTGTGTGTGTGTGTGTGTGTGTGTGTGTGTGTGTGTGTGTGTGTGTGTGTGTGTTTGGATGGATGTTGTAGTAACGATAACTCAAAAACTACTGAATAAAAAATGAAATTTTGCATACAGGATTCTGACTTAGATCTGATTAGATTTTGGTGCCAATCGCACAACCGGAAGTGGCAGTTGCTATGGGTGATGACGCCATTATTGTACAAAACGGCAATAAAGTTTTACACATATATTTTGTATACCCTATAGTTTATTTTCATCTCATTAAAATTTTCGAAACTTGCCATTGTTGCCATATTTACAAAAAAATAATTTTTTTTCATACTTTTTTGTGTCAACCTGTAAATTTTTGATTCAAAAATGGCGAGAGGTCATGTGCTGGCCACATCAGATTTTTTATAACAATATTATACATGGTTTGTTCATTACAGGTCGGCACTACAACTGCGGAGTGAGAAGCAGTAAAGAAGTAAAGAAAGATTACTACTCTCTGGAATTTTCCTAATTACTGCGTAGTTGTGGATACAAACATGTAGCGATTCGTCTTTTATATATTGATGTCGGTACAAATGAACAAATGATGCATGCGTATTTTCCAAATGTACATTTAATGAGGCTTTGGAGAATTTGAGCTAAATATGCCCGAGCTGAGCATGGAGTCTTTGTAGGGGTTAATGCTCTTCCTCTTAGAACTTACCTCATAAAACCGTAAAGCAAAATGCGTTGGCATCTTTGTGTCGCGTTTTAAAAGATTTGAAAAGCCCACCTCTCTTAAAGTAGATACAATTGAATCGTTAGTGAAAATAACGTGTGTTCTTCATAACTGGTTCAGGAAGACTTCTACTCGCAAAAATTCATACGTTAATAAAGGATTTATTGATAATGAATTATAGAAGTAAGGCAAACTTATACCTGAAGCTTGGCGATACTTTACACAAGAAGGTCAACTTGTGACAATAACAACCATAAGAGAACTGCTGCAGACTTGCGCAATGATTACGCAAAACGATTTTGTTCTACAAAAAGTGAACCACGGCCATGAAAAATGATTTAAATAATTGATTATTTCTGTTTAACAGTAAATATTCTCAATATTCGTTTATAGTATTAATTGGTATAAGTTTTAAATGAATTTACAGCTTGCTAAATAAAAAACGTTTTCAATAAATTCGTTGCACCTGATCCATATGAATTTATATGTTGTATAGTTTAAAAGATTGTAACACAACCCCAGGAGTAAGAATAATTTACCGCGTAACAGATAAGGTATTTAGCAGCCTAATCTTTTTCGCAGCTTTAAACCTAATAATTTGAATTTTATAATGGTAAGTGTCTAAATCATTATGTTTCATATATTGGGTATGCTAATAGTTACATTTAGCTACTTACTTTTATTGCTGTACTACTCCGTGGTATACTTACTGCATTTAGAAAAGAATCCGCTGGTTTATATCAAAATAGTTTTGGAATATAAACATCATCTAATCGTGCTCCGCTTTTTGTTGACTGATTCACTTTATCCAGCTCGGATGCATAGCTTGTACGAATTATCTTTATCTTCAATTTTACATTTTTCGAATGTTACCTCTTCAATAATTAATGATTTCCTTTAAAGCTCTTTCTCGGGAAGTTCTACTTTTATACTCTTCTTCTTTCATATTCTACAAACACTGTATGATCGTCTTTCCATTTAAAAGGAATTTTAAAAAAATTGCACAATAACGTTTACGCTCAATCTCCACTAAACAACAACGAACACGTGTGTTTTGGCCGTACAGTAGTCACTGCCAATGAAGGTGGATGTTTACATTGCTCACTTTTGATGATTTCATCCAAAGTGATCATCTAAATTGAACCTTTTAAATGCGCCTTTAGCAAAATTAAATTAAATTTCGATATTGGTACTATTGAGCGTATAGAATCTCTAATGGACAACACGTTTAAAATATGGTCAACATTTTATACGCAACTAAAGGTACATAAAATAACCAACGTGGCGCTGATGATCGTACTATTTGAAGTTAGTTACTATTTGTAGTTAGTTACACTTGTTATTGTATATTGACAGAAATTCAGATTTGAACATAATTTAAATGAATAAACGGAATCTTCAAATAACTAGCGAGTCAAAATATAAAAGAAAATGACATAAACTTGTATATTTGTCAACTGTGTAAGTGGTTCGCCAAAAGATAGACAAATTCAGTAATAAGTACATTTTCTATTTCAATTAAAAAATTTAAGCATATAAGTAAAATCTAAGAATGGCTAATAGTTGGTTCATAACAGTTAAGCTGTTGATTCTTCAAGAAAATTTTGAATCAAAAATTGTAATAGTATTAATATGTACTTACAAATTATTAAACTTTAACTGATCCTCGATATGTTTTAGTACTGTACTATTCATCGGAAAACGGATAATTTATCTAATTCTTGAAAATAATTTGAACAATCATAAATTCTTCTCGATCTATATTATCTAAAATGTCAGCATGCATCATTTTCAAAATTATTATTTAAAAAATCTGATGTGGCCAGCACATGACCTCTCGCCATTTTTGAATCAAAAATTTACAGGTTGACACAAAAATCTGATGTGGCCAACACATGACCTCTCGCCATTTTTGAATCAAAAATTTACAGGTTGACACGAAAAAGTATGAAAAAAAATTATTTTTTTGTAAATCTGGCAACAATGGCAAAACTTTCGAAAATTTTAATGAGATGAAAATAAACTTAGGGTATACAAAATATATATGTAAAACTTTATTGCCGTTTTGTATAATAATGGCGTCATCACCAGTCGCAACTGCCACTTCCGGTTGTCCGATTGGCACCAAAATCTAATCAGATCTAATCTCAAGTATCAGAATTCTGTATCAAAATTTCAATTTTTTTTATTCAGTAGTTTGTGAGTTATCGTTACTACAACATCCATCCAAACACACACACACACACATACTAACACTAACACACACACACACTAACACACACACACACACACAGACATCATCGCGAAAATATCAAAATCGTATTCTAGGGACCCCAAAACGTGTTTATCCATTGAAAACTCACTACCCAATTTTTAGCATGATTCCTATACCTCTCTTATCTGAAGGACGAGAGGTAAAAAGTATGAAAAAAAAATTATTTTTTTGTAAATATGGCAACAATGGCAAAAGTTTCGAAAATTTTAATAAGATGAAAATAAACTATAGGGTATACAAAATATATGTGTAAAAGTTTACTGCCGTTTTGTATAATAATGGCGTCATCACCCATAGCAACTGCCACTTCCGGTTGTGCGATTGGCAACAAAATCTAATCAGATCTAAGTTAGGGTATCAGAATCCTGTATGCAAAATTTCACTTTTTTTTATTCAGTAGTTTTTGAGTTATCGTTACTACAACATCCATTAAAACACACACACACACACTAACACACACACACACACACACAGACATCATCGCGAAAATATTAAAATCGTATTCTAGGGACCCTAAAACGTGTTTATTCATTGAAAAGTCACTACCCAATTTTTAGCATGATTCCTATACCTCACTTATCTGAATGGCGAGAGGTAAAAAATCTGATGTGGCCAGCACATGACCTCTCGATATTTTTGGATCAAAAATTTACACGGTGGCACAAAAAAGTATGGAAAAAATTTACTTTTTTGTAAATCTGGCAACAATGGCAAAAGTTTTGAAAATTTTAATGATACGAAAATAAACTAAAGGGTATACAAAATATATGTGTAAAACCTAATTGCCATTTTGTTTAGTAATGGCGTCATCACTCATAGCAACTATCACTTCCGGTTGTCCGATTGCCACCAAAATCTAATCAGATCTAACCTAGGGTATAAGAATCGTGTATGCAAAATTTCAAGTTTTTTAATTCAGTAGTTTTTGAGTTATCGTTACTACAACATCCATCCAAACACACACACACACACACACACTAACACACACAAACACTAACACACACACACACAGACATCATTGCGAAAATATCAAAATCGTATTCTAGGGACCCCAAAACGTGTTAATTCATTGAAAACTCAGTACCCAATTTTTAGCATGATTATATATATACCTCTCTTATCTGAAGGGCGAGAGGTAAAAATCTGATGTGGCCAGCACATGACCTCTCGCCATTTTTGAATCAAAAATTTACAGGTTGACACAAAAAAGTAGGAAAAAAAATTATATTTTTGTAAATCTGGCAACAATGGCAAAAGTTTCGAAAATTTTAATGAGATGAAAATAAACTATAGGGTATACAAAATATATATGTAAAACTTTATTGCCGTTTTGTATAATAATGGCCTCATCACCCATAGCAACTGCCACTTCCGGTTGTGCGATTCGCACCAAAATCTAATCAGATCTAATCTAGGGTATCAGAATCCTGTATGCAAAATTTTTTATTCAGTAGTTTTTGAGTTATCGTTACTACAACATCCATCCAAACACACACACACACACACACACACACACACACACACACACACACACACACACACACACACACACACACACACACACACACACACACACACACACACACACACACACACACACACACACACACACACACACACACTAACACACACACACAGACATCATCGCGAAAATATTAAAATCGTATTCTAGAGACCCTAAAACGTGTTTATCCATTGAAAACTCACTACCTAATTTTTAGCATGATTCCTATACCTCTCTTATCTGAAGGTCGAGAGGTAAAAAGTCAATGGAAATGTCAAAACTCGCTTAAACTGTCATCAACAGACGATCAACAGCGCCACCATAACTGGCTTCCAAAATCGGGAAACTTTTTCTAACGTTTAAATGTGCCTCCTGGTACTAAGTAATCAAAATAAAACAAACTAAAATACAAATAAAAGTCAATTAATGTCACTATGACCAGAACTGTCGTCACAACCTCGTTTATAGTCTAAGAGCTAGCGAACCATCCGACTAACTCGTTTCCCACAAAGCTAAAAAAAATTTAAATGATATTTTATTATCAGTCAATTAAGAAAATATCGTTCTGGCAGGTATCTTGCAGTTGCGTCATTATTCCCTAAATTTTTGAAAATGTGAAAAAATTTTTTTTTAACCTACTCCCACAAGGCTACAATTTTAAAATGTTGTAATTTACATATGTTTAAGCGTAAAAAAAAATTGACAACCTATTTTGAGGGTTGCAAGTATGTGCCAGACGATAGCAAAGTTGTCATCGGGATAGTAATTCATAACCTGCTCCCACAAGGCTAAAATTTTGAGGGTATGTTCTTTCAATTGTTTAAAAAGTATATGTAAGTAACCAGAATATTCCAGCGGTTGCAAGAATCTACCAGACGAGTATACGGGATGTCTAAAATTGGAAGGAATAACATAGCTATATCAAAAACCGTAAGAGATACAGAGGCGCTTAAATGGGAAAATAGGTAACTATTTTGGAGAGTATTACATTAGTTTAAAAAAATCTACAGGGACTTTCGCCTTTCTCAAGTTATACATGAAAAACTAAAAATGCTCTTTTGGTTTTTAAATCCTATAATTTTTATTTAAAAAAATATCAAAAAAATAGAAAAGGAAAGTTTTATCGTATCTCAAATTTGCTATGAAACTGTACTAATAAATCTTTGATACGACGTTTAGTGTCCTTACGGCCACCATCGAAGTTATTTTTTTATAAACGGATCTATCTTTATTATTACAAAAATAGATAAAACGTTAAAATTCAAATTCAGTGATATATCAGACTTGTCTTTTTAATAACGTTTTATCTGAAATAACTAGCATCATCAGATGCATTACCAGTGAAATAAAAAAAAACTAAAAATAGTAGATATTAAACAAACACAATATAATCGACCTGCGTCGTGAATAAAAAATGTTGATAGAGAATTTAAAGACAAAATTGGTTTAAGTATAATAAATTGTTGATAGATATGTACCTAGTAATACTTTAATTTTATTGGTTGAATATTTGTGGTTATTTCCTAAATTAAATTATTCGTTATTCTCATTATTTTTACCATTTTTGGAATAAGATAAAATTCAGGTCCATATTAATAAATTAGTGACAATGATGATTATCTGTTATACAGTATGTCTCAGTAAGTTGGAATCATGTGGGAATATTTTTTATTATTAATTTTAGGAAAAAAACTTATTCTTCATAAAAAGTTCTAAAATCTAAAATACAATTATCAGATATCAATTTTTTACAGTAGTATACCAGGTTTGTCAAAAAATATGAATTTTACTCAAGAGTAAAGACCTTTTTTGACAACATCAAAA
The DNA here is from genome assembly GCA_963243735.1 of Neocrepidodera transversa. NCBI lineage: Eukaryota > Metazoa > Arthropoda > Insecta > Coleoptera > Chrysomelidae > Neocrepidodera > Neocrepidodera transversa. The sequence goes on from OY725341.1 coordinate 33,667,838, forward strand.
AATGTGATTTAAAAAAGTTGATCATAATTAAAAACTAAGTTCAAATATGCAATTACATCCATTTACATTGAAAAAATGTATTCATTTTTGAAATGGGTACCATAACAATCCAAATTTTACTGTGGTTACGTGTTTAAATTGCAAAATTGTTAGAAAACATTAAGAAACGAGAACATTATCATGACTTTTAGAGATAAATGTTAATTCCAAATAGAACCGATATTAAACAAGCACAAAACCCATTTTTTCTATCTAAATATATGTAATTGCATATTTGAACTTAGTTTTTAGTTCTGATCAACTTTTTTAAATAAAATTTTTCTATGTTATCAAATTAGTATCTGATGATTGTATTTTAGATTTTAGAACATGCAGAACTTTTCATGAAGAATACGTTTTTTTTCTAAAATTAATAATAAAAAAGTTTCCCATACGGTTGCAATTTACTGAGACATACTGTATACGTAAAACATCGTAGAAAATGTAATGCATGATAGACCACTGAATTTGTCTTTAAATTCTCTATCTATCTGTTTGTTTAATTTCTATTGTGATACTTTTCTTTGGTTCACTGATAATGCAACTTTTTTTTATCGAAATTGTTAGGTAATTTTATATGTTTCGAAATTAAAACGAATTTACAAAACAACTACCACAGAACCATAATTCAAAATTATTGTCACTGGTGATCTTAGTTATTTCAGATAAAATATCATTAAAATGACAAGTTTGATATATCACTGAATTTGAATTTTAACGGTTTATCAATTTTTGTAATAAAAGAGACAGGTCCATATTAAAGAAAAATTATTTAATTGTAACCGTTAAGACACTAAACGCCGTATCAAAGATTTATTAGTACAGTTTCATAGCAAATTTGAGATACAATAAAAGATTCCTTTTCTATTTTTTGATATTTTTTTAAATAAAAATTATAACAGTAAAAAATCAAAAGAGCATTTTTAGTTTTTCCTCTATAATTTGAGAAGGGCGAAAGTCCCTGTAGTTCTTTTTAGATCAATGTAATACTCTTCAAAATAGTTAACTTTTTCCCATTTAACCACCTCTGTATCTCATTCCGTTTTTGATCTAGCTATATTATTTGTTCCAATTTTAGACATCCCGTATACTCGTCTGGCAGATTCTTGCAACCGCAGGAATATTCTGGCTTCTTACATATACTTTTTAAACAATTGAAAGAATATACTCTCAAAATTTTAGCCTTGTGGGGGAGCAGGTTATGAATTACTATCCCGATGACAACTTTGCTATCGTCTGGCACATACTTGCAACCCTCAAAATAGGTTGTCAATTTTTTTTTACACTTAAACATATGTAAATTACAACATATTAAAATTGTAGCCTTGTGGGAGGAGGTTAAAAAAAATTAATTTTTTTTTACATTTTCAAAAATTTAGGGGATAATGACGCAACTGCAAGATACCTGGCAGAACGGTATTTTCTTAATTGACTGATAATAAAATATCATTTAAAATTTTTTTAGCTTTGTGGGAAACGGGTTAGTCGGATGGTTCACTAGCTCTTAGACTATAAACGAGGTTGTGACGACAGTTCTCGTCATAGTGACGTTAATTGACTTTTATTTGTATTTTAGTTTGTTTTATTTAGATTACTTAGTACCAGGAGGCACATCTAAACGTTAGAAAAAGTTTTATCACCATTCATTTAAGTTTAACTTAAAGCATGTCGCAATAGATGTTTGCAAACTTGCCTTTAAAGATTATGACTATGTCTTTACCATAGCCTTGGCAGGATATACCGAGTTCAGTCATGTTTAAATTTGTTGCCTCAATAAGCAAAGATAAATATGACGATGATAGTTTCCTAATTATTTTATTTTATTGTATAAGAAAATTATTATAAATTACAAATTTTTCAATATTTTAGGCAAGGTTTTCCAACAAAATGAATTAACCAACATCGATATTGCAGCGCAAGCTCTTATTTTCTTTTTTGCTGGTTTTGAAACCGTATCCGGTTTGATGTGCTTTCTGGGATATGAATTAGCAACAAATCCAGAAATACAAAACAGGCTTAGGAAGGAGATTAAAGAAACTTTAGTAGATTGTAAAGGATCTTTATCATATGAAGCAGTATTGAAAATGAAATATATGGATATGGTTGTGTCAGGTAAACCATACATTTGTTGATTATAATTGTTGCAATAAATTAAATAATTTTTATTATAAAAATTTAACTGTATTTTTTTTTTCTTTAGAGGCGTTAAGAAAATGGCCGACTGCAGTAGCTGTAGATAGAGAATGTTTTAAACCATACACAATCCAACCTAAACTCCCAGGAGAAATACCTATTCATATTAAACCAAAACAAGGTATTTGGATACCTATTTATGGCATTCACCATGATCCAAATATTTACCCAGAACCCGAACGTTTCGATCCTGAAAGATTTAATAATGAAAATAAAATAGATATTAAACCATACACATATATCCCATTTGGAGCAGGACCAAGAAATTGTATAGGATCAAGATTTGCTCTACTTGAAATAAAAACTGTATTCATCTACTTATTGAATAATTTTGAAATAGTTCCGACTAAAAAATCAACTATACCCTTAACAATTTCAAAACGAGGCTTTAATTTTACTGCAGAAGGAGGATTTTGGTTTGGTTTGAAAAAATTAAAAAAATAAGTTTTTGTCAAATGTATTCCTTTTTTAGTACTTCAAACAAATGATCATATATATTTTTTATCTTATTTTGTGTTTTAATAAATAATATTAGTTTTATTATAAAATAAAAATAAAAAAATATTCTATATTTATTATTTCTTAAGTTTTTTGTAACCACTGGTCCGTGTTTGAGGAAAAATAGTGATTTCGTTTAAATCATGAAAACGTTCGTTGTATGTGTTAAATTTTTATAATTAATAAAAGAGAGATACTCAAATAAAATACTTAAAAATAAAAATAACAAATGTCCAAAAAAATACTAAAAACTGCTTAAACCTTTTCTTTATTCTATTTTTAATTAATCTTTCAATCTGTGCAATTTTTTTTATCCAACAATTTTTAGCAAAAAATCAGACGTAAACAATAAATTTTGTTCTGGATTATTATTTGCCAACGCTAATTACAGAATAACGAGTAAACACAATTTAAGTAGTCTGATTTTACCGCTAAAAGTTGAAAAAAAGTGAAAAGTGTAAAATTTATTTCTCCACGACCATTACTAAATATAACAATTCCGAAATCATTTTACTTTCCCGGTCCCATCAAAGGGGAAAGTATAGTGAACGAGGAAAAATAATCGAGATATCGATGGAAATATCCATTTTTAGGTCCCCTGATATTGAAATCATTACCTGAGTAAGGTCTGTCTATGTGTAGACAATAAAGATCTTCAAGTACGACATTAATTGAATACACATGTAAGATTTTTTGTCTTTTTATAAAATTTTAAGGACAAACATTACACTTTAGTGCAAAATGTTCTAGTGCAAAGTTTAAGAGCATACAATTTCCTACAATTTTTGTATTAAACTTTTTCCAGAATTGCCAATAATTGTGCCACTAGAGGGCGTGCAAAAAATATGCATGTAGGTTTTTCGCAGTTTTTCCAAAGTTTGAGGACAAACAATATACTTTAGTGCAAAGCTATAGATCACCAAATTTCCTTTAACTTTTATATATTTAACTTTTTTTCGGATTCCCCATAGTTTCGCCGCTAAATGGCGAAAAATATGCACAATTAGGCTTTTCCATTTTTTTTTATTTTGGAGGCAAATAATGGTCTTTAGTGCAAAATGTTCTAGTGCAATGATGTTAAGCATAAAATTTCTTTCAACTTTTCTATCAAACTTTTTCCCGAATTTCCAATAGTTTTCACCCGTGGTTTTAGGAGATTCTTATTGTAGCAGTCATTATCAACATTGAAATTTCAATTTTTTAGACGTATTCACTGTCAGATTGCTAATTAAAATTTGTTCCTTAAATTTGTACAATTTAAAAATTAGCAAACTATGTAAACTGAAATATTTATACTTAATAGTATAATATAGTACTAACCTGTTACACTATCTTCCCTTAATTTCAATTCTGGTAAATATTTATTAGAATCGTTACTTATTTTTTTAGTAAACACCTGTTAGTCTCGTATGAAAATGTTTCAATAATACAATGCAGACTTTAATATCGATTGATAAGTCTTTGTACTTGTAATATAATGTAATTCCTATTATCCAAACCATCTTAGTATTTTATGTCCTTAGATTTCCAGGTATAAAAATGTTTGTTTTGATTTTTAATAACTTAGGTGATGATAAATGTCTTCTTCTTCTTCACTCTTTTATTGGGCTATGATCTGTAGATCAATTTACCCAGTATAAACTATGGAAATATTCTGGTCTTGCTCTCAGCAATTGGGCGTTCCTCGGTAATCGGGTAATTTTTATTTTTAAACTAGTCGGAACGGTTGACTTTTTCATGTGAGGGTTGAGGTTGTTAGAATATATAAGGTTAGACTTTTCTCGCTTGGGAGCAGCCACCAAGCTGACACAGTTAGAAATGCTGCTGACGGAGGCAGTAGAAGCACCCAGGACTCTAAACAAAAAAGGAAGAAAGTTAGGTTTATAGTTGTATTTTAAATTTGTCAAGAAATTTTACCACTATTGTGAGTCTTGGGCTATTCATGTTATTTAGTAGGTAGCATATGTCAAATGGGGTTTGTAAATTAGTTTTGGATAGTTCACTGTAGTGTAGAGTATATTTGATATACGCTAACTTTTGATATATTATTGAATTAATGTCGAATCATGTATTGTCGCTTAACGACATCTATTTGACGGAAGATCAATTTTACTATTATTTATAATAGCAATCTCTCATAGTTGTCGCTTAACGACATCTATTAGACAGACGATTATTTATCCGTTAAATTCTAATAGTAATCTGAAAAATCATTATTGATTTTTACACGCTTTTACACCTTGTGGCATTGTTAACCTAGAAATTGATATAAAACTTTCTGCAGATGCAAAGTTTGCTCTCTCTTGTGTCTTGTGTAGTGAAGGAGTAAGTTAATCTTATAATTCATTACCTCATTTTGAAAATTAATTATCTTTTTATATTACTTTGATTACGATGGTACAATTGTGATAGGTCAACTTATCGATGATTATCTGAGCTCGCGTTATAGCATTGATTACCTGATTTTGTTTTCATTTGAACAGGCATCTTTTTCTCTCTTCACGAGTAAGACAACATGGCTGCCTGACCAAATCAAGTTTGTCACTGTTTAATTTAACTTTTGTTTCTGTAATGATTTAACTCATGTAGAGCAATTAAGCGTTTGTTGTATTGGAAAGAAAACGTACTTCAATTTTCAGTTGAATGCATTGGACATTCTTTTAAATTTGTTATTGAAGATATTTTTTTTTCTAATTAAGGAATCTTAACTGCACATAATTGCGTGACGTCTCTTATTTGCGTTTGTACCTTCGTCCATCGAGGTCATTTTTTTATTTAGTTAAAAACCCAAATTCCCTTTTTTATTGTTTCGTTTCACTACACAATATAGCGAGTTTCTATCTTGGTATTCCAACATTTGTTTTCTTGTCAAAACTTTTGTTGCTATATTTCAAACTGCTTAATTTTTTTCCTTTAAATGTATAAAACGTCACCCGTTCATTTATTTGTCGAATCGTTTGTTGGCCAAGACGATTTGACACATAAATGTTTGTTCAATTACTTTACACATATTTGATTCTTTTTTTTCACATACTGTTATAATTTTTTAATGTACGTATCTTTCTGATTATTGCATATTTGACTGTAAGTATCTCACTGATCACTGTTCAAAATCTTGTATTATTCATTTGTAACTTTTCATATATTGCTTTTACTCATTATTGTTAAAACTCAATTTGTTAACTAAAATTGTTTATACGTTTTTCATTTATGAGACTTTTAAATTGATTATTTGCCTACAAACATTCACTTCCATTCATTTGATGCACTAACGGTCTGTGCAGCACAATTTTGAGTTTAGTCAGCGTGTCCTCAGTGCTTTGCAGATCTTTCAGGCAATAATTTTAATAGAAATCAGTGAACTTATAGTTGTACGCGTAGCCACACATTAACTCTTTGTGGGTCTTTTGAACAGTGCAAACGACCAAGTGAGTTTACGGTCATTAACTGAAATTTTTCTGTTTTCATATGAAACGTTTTTGGGAGCCATTGGCTCATTCACTGTAACGGAAAAAAAGAGCTCTGTGAACGCCCTTGAAGACCAATCATAGCGAGGACCCTCCCTTTGGCAGAACTTGCACTCCACAAAGACTCCACGTCACTGTTAGGACACGGCTGCTGCTTCCAAACTCCAGGTGGCTCTTCCGGAATTTAACGTCCCACCTGTCGCCTCCGGAAGAATCTAGGTAAACCATCTGAGCCCTAAGACTGTGCAGAACGTTCAAGATTTTTTTTTGATCAATGATTTTTTTTTATTTGATTAAATTCACTAAAGTTTATTTTTACCTGTTTCATTTGACTTCTTTCCAGGAAATTAGTTTTCTTGTTTGTTCAACAACTAAACAATGGGCTACATTAACAGGACGGAATTTTAACATAATGGCATATAAAACTCATTAAATGAAGAGCATATTTACTAATAATTATTTCAGTTACTGCCAATAACAAGCGTATTTAAAAATAATCCGTGCTACGTTGTAAAGTCTAATCAATTAAGTTATGTTCATTTGACTTCTGTTTTCGTTTGGTAAACGTCTTTATGCCCGATTTTATAAAGTAGAGTTAAATATCTCGAGTTACCCCAAGAATTAAGACTAGGGTTAAAATGCAAAAATCAGTGTGAGTCGGACACAACATAACCTTACATTTTTTTTAATTTTCTATAGATTAGTCGTTAGTGACGTAGAAAATTTTAAGTTCAATAATATCTTCGGTTGACTGTGTAGATAAACGGAAACGCGCTATGAATTCTTTATTATTCCAGTAATCTAAAGTCTCCATTCTAACTCTAAAAACCCTAGGTGCATCGTCTATTTGAATAATATCTTCCTCGACATCTGTTATAGGAAGTGATCAAAAATTTCAAATAAATTTCAGACTTCATCCAATTTTTAAATGTTTCGGATAATATATTATATACTTTATTAATTTTTAAATTATCCAATAAAAACAGTAAAATAATTTTTGACCATAGAAAAAATATTTTGAATATTTTATTTTGACAACCTTTCATCGCATCACAATTTAAGCATTTTGCGCATGACAACCGCTAAACTCCGGAGTTAACCCGATCCAAATGGTGGGGCAAGGTTAACTCATACCCTGATTTATAAAACGCTCTATCACTCACCGGCCACCGAGTTAAATCTTGTGGCAGGGGTAACCCGAGCTTATAAAACCGGGCATTAGTCGTATTTGTGTGACGTTCTGTGTTAAAATTATTTTTTTATGTGGTAAAATGTCCAAGTCATTTAAAATGAATGTAGAATTTTATAAAGCAGATTCTACTAATCTTCCACGAATTATGGAGATAATTCAATAAGTTATATGCAGTTAAAGCGAGAACATGATGTCTGCATTGTCAGAGCAAAAATAATACCAGAACATAAAGTTCACAAAAAGGCATATACTGTGGAGGTAATTATTAATGAAAATGTATCTTCTTATGTCTTTGAAAGTTCATCATCTAACGTGCTCTTTGTCATACTGATTACAACGGAGGAACCACTAATTGGGGAAGTAGAAGTTGAAGAAGATGAAGAAGCATAGTTTTACTGAAGTAAAGTTTTGAAATATTAATTGTCAGTAGATAGAACGTTCGTTAACTTTAACGGTTCTGTAACTAATGACAATAACGTTTAGATTGTAACAATTGTACAAGAAATCAACTTGTTGAAATCACTGAATCTTTAAAGTTAATGGACGTTGTATCTACTGACAGTATGAGAAATAAATTTTAGTAGTAAGATAAAAAATATGCAATATAGACGCACCTAATCAATAATTATAAGGTTCACAAATAAATTTTCAAAATTCGCAAATAAAGCAGAACTCAGCTCTAACCAATTCCCAGATTGAATTGGATATAAATAAGTTAGGTTACTTTAACTGCCACGTCTGTCAATGTTATTGTTAGTTATGTTGTAGAAAGAGGATAGAGATGTTCAAATATTTTCTAGTAGGATAGAAAAAGATAACAATATAATCTCGTATTATAAGAGTACCACCGGAATAGACTGATAATCCTACAACATAGCAGAAGATTAAGCAATCTTATTGGTGTTACGTCACTTACCATTTTGATCACACTTTTTCTTCAATATTTTTTTTCTGCTTTATTTGGGACTTAAACAAAGTAATTTTTTCACTAAAGTGTTTATTTTATCGTATTTTATAGCCCTGAATTTTATCTCAGTTCATCACTGAAGCCCAGTAAATTATTTAGTGGGGGATTAATTTGTCGGAATCCTTCAGACAGACATAATAGGCAAGTTGTGCTCAGGCAATTCATTTATTTTGCAATATTAATAAAGAATAATTTTAACTCACTTATCCAACCATGGGGATTTAGGCAGATTTGGAACCACCTTTCAATGGAACGATTTATTCTTTCGCCTATATGATTTCCACTCTATGGACCTTTTATGCCAAATTTGATTCTTTATCTTAGGTAGGTAGGTGGAATAATTTAATTTTACATCAGCTGGCACCTTGAGTGTACGACCAACATTGGCAAGTTGATCGGTTTTTTGATTGCCTTTGATGCCTTCATGGCCATGGATCCACACTAAAGTGATATGTATGTTATTTAGTTTAGCTTCTAGAATGGCTTTTTTAGTCATTAATGAACAATGTTCTGTCTCCTCGGAGAAAGTTTTTTTGCTTATTTTTTGTAGGGTTTCTCTTAATATTATTAATTAAGAGCGTGATTAATAGCAATAATTTCTGCAGTATCTATCTGGGTAAGTGGAAGTAACTTACAGGCATATGAATAGGTAAGTTTAGGACTTGTTATTCCAAAACCAGCTTTTCCCAACGTATCGACTAATCCATCAGTGTAAAACCTTATATGAAATGGAAATCTATTGAGTATGTTTTGATGTTGAATTATGCCAAGTGGCTCGTTTTTAAGGGCGTGAAGGTTAAGGACTGTAATAGGGGAGTTGATAATCTAGTTTAAACTAATGGCAAGAAAAGAAGTGGCCGATGTACATATTGGATGAGAGAGATTGTAAGGGATGAAGTAGTTGAACTAATAATGGTCTTGTTCTGTTTTTCCAATAATTTCTCTTTTTTCTACTTTTAATTTCCAAAGATGTTAGGGCCCTGATAATAGGGTTAATGTTAGGAGATGAGTTTTTTAGAAGATATTTTGCCCAAGCCATTCCCATCTATATTTTAAAGGATGTTCTTCTGTCTCTGCCAATAATGCCGTGGTCGGAGTGGACTTCATGCAACCAGTTACTATACGAAGACTTTGAAACTGAAGTGTATCTAGTTTTTTTAGTAGATATTTGGAGCAAGGAGTAATGATTTGGCAACAATAGTCAAGATGACTTAGAATGATGGCTTTATATACATTTATATAAACAAATTACTAGTAGTACCGCTCAATTATTTGCTGATAACACACAATTATTTTGCGATTTTAAAATTACTGCATATGTTCCTGCTGTGGAAAGAATCAATGAAGATTTAAATAAAATTAATACGAACTCCTCAAACCGCAATATAAAAATAAATGCTTCCAAGTCCAAATTTTTAGTTTTCTGTAAGAAAATTGCCAAACAATATATTCAAGATCATGCTAGCTTAAACTTAAAAATTTCTAATTAATGGGTAACTGAAGGTTACGTCTTGGTGCGTACATACTTATTTTTGAAGAAAGAAAGCCAATTTGTATTTTCAAGTGTGTAAGTTTTTATTTGAGATTACCTTTGAAAATAACAAAAATGTCATCAACATATCTCTACCAGTTGAGAATGAATTGATCTTTGTTGGAATTTTATTCTGTTCGAGATTGTCTAAGAAGAGATCGGCCATGAGACAACTGAGAGGATTGCCCATACTTAAACCATTAGGTTGTTGATAGAATTTATTGTTAAAGAAGAAAAAGTCTTGGTCTAAACAAATTTTAAGAAGGTCGAGAATAAAAGTAATTGTGGTACAGATATGTTGATGACATTTTTGTTAGTTTCAACGGTAATCTCACTGATATTGACAATTTTCTTCTTTTCTTGAATAATCTGCACCCTAATATTTCTTTTACAGTTGAAACTGAAACTAATTCCACACTTAATTTCCTAGATTTATCCATTACCGTTCTGAATAATCAACTTTCTTTCGACATTTATAGAAAACCCACCCAAACGGACCATTTAATCAATTTTCATTCTAACCACTCCTTCCAGCATAATATCTCTGCAATATATTGTTACCTTCACAGATTATTAAACGTCCCTCTATCTTCTGTCAATTTTCTAAGAGAAATTAATACCCTTAAACTAGCCGTTAATAATAATTTTCATCCTCAAATCATTGATAGAATTCTCCATAAAATATAACTGAAACGTAACTCCCAACTTACTTATAATGCTAATTCCTTTTCTCAAGTTAATTATAATTATTTTTCACTACCATACCTAGGTAAAATTTCACTCGACATTTCGAAAGTGTTCCGCAATTCTGATAACATCAAGATTTCCTTCAGAAATAACCTTTCAATTAAATCTCTGCTCAGCCACACTAAAGATCCCCTCCCTGTTCTTGACAAAAGTGGTATTTACAAACTTTCATGTGCTAATTGCAACTCTACCTACATAGGAAAAACTGTTATAAAACTTGACACTCGTATTAAAGAACACATCAGATACCCTGTGAAGTCCACTTTTGGACACCACCTAAAATTTAACAATCCTAATTTCATTCCTTCTGAAAATGTTAAAATCTTACACAACATCTTTAATTGCAATTTTAAGCTTGACCTTCTAGAAGACTTAGAAATTCTTCGCGAACTGAATAATCCTTCCTCTTCTTGTGTTAATACCCAAATTAACTTAAACATCAATAAATACAAACCTCTGTTCAAGAGCCTGTGAGTGTGTGATACTTAGTCACTTCTCCCCTATTTCTACGTTACCGCTCCCTAAGTCACTCAGTCGCCTGTCAACTTCACTCTTTTTTTCCAAAATTTAACTTCTTCCTCTCGGCAGTCCAACTCTCCGTCATTTTCTTCTTTTCTTATATCCTGCCTTTTCTAAATTTTACCATTTCTCTCAACCTAACCTCACTCATTATTTGTAAAACTTGCATGGTCACAAGTTGGTGTTATAAAAAAAAGTTTTCCAATTTTTATTCTTTAATGCTGCTTAAGCAGTTGTTGTCTTTTATAAAGACAATTGGGGAATATTTCTATTTACATTTGGATTATCCGCCGTCTGGATCCTAGTTTTTGAAAGTCCATTTTTTGTTTTAGAAAAAATTATTTTTTCTTCAAAGGGTAAGTATTTTATAATAACTTTAAAATTAATAACAATCCCATAATAACATACTGATACTCAAGAGTAATCTAATATTGGTTATATTTTTTCTATTAACCCTCTAACTGATAAATGGCACCTTAGGACCTTATTACTAATTACTCATCTACACCACTGATCAAATTTATACATCTAAAAATATCTTTAGTTCGCTCACTAATACCCCTATTGATATAACAAACTAGAAGGCGGGAGAGAAAAAATCGCTGCGCGATTTTTCATGGCTATGGCCGTTTCTGATAGCGGACTATGTATGCAAAAATCCCATACAAAGTCCGCTATCGGTCTTTGTATGGAAGAAAATCCGTTATCGGACTTTGTATGGAAAAAAGTCTGATAGCATACTTTGTATGAAAAATTCCCAAAGTCCAATAGCGGACTTTGTATGGAAAAAGTCGTTTATCGGACTTTGTATGAAAAACTTTTTTATAAAGTAAGATAGCGGACTTTGCCCAGAAGAAAATCTGATAACAGATTTTTTAGGAAAACCTCCCATAAAAAGTCCGCTATCGAACTTTGTATGAAAGAAAATCCGTATTCGGACTTTGTATGGAAAAAAGTCCGATAGCGTACTTTGTATAAAAAATTCCCATACAAAGTCCAAAAGCGAACTTTGTATGGAAGAAAGTCCTTTATCGGACTTTGTATGAAAAACTTTGTTATAAAGTCCGATAGCGGACTTTGCCCAGAATAAAATCTGATAGCAGATTTTTAAGGAAAAACTCCGATACAAAATCCGCTATCGGACTTTGTATGGAAGAAAATCCGTTATCGGACTTTGTATGGAAAAAAGTCCGATAGCAGACTTTGTATAAAAAATTCCCATACAAAGTGCAATAGTGGACTTTGTATCGAAGAAAGTCCTATCTCGGACTTTGTATGGAAGAAAGTTCTTTATCGGACTTTGTATGAACAACTTCGTTATAAAATCCGATAGCGGACTTAGCTCAGAAGAAAATCCGATAGCGGACTTTGCATGAAAAACTTCCAATAGCGGACTTTTTTTGTGAGTAAAAATTTGACATGTCTCAACGATAACATCGTTATAGTGGCTTAGGGGGCGGGGGGACAATAATGCTTCTTATTAGCTTTACCCGAAGTCCACCAAGCGGAGGTCAGAAGCCAAGGACTTCTACCCCTCCTACTCCACCATTTTGTTTCTTTGCTTTATACCTTTTAAAAGAATGTTTTTGGTAACTTTTTATATTTCATATTTCGCGTTTCAATATCTCAATTAATTTTTTTACATTACATGTATTCAATCTTGCAACTAATTACCGAAACAAGAGTAAACCAACAGGATGGGATTGATTCTTTAACTTTGTACATTTTCGACAATTCTTTCTGAATAATCCAAATCATTAATTCGTCAGATTCATTCAAAAATTTTACAATAACACACAAAATTACCAACAGCTCCAGGAATGTAGTGAACTAAATAAACTGAGGTAATGGTTTTCAATATTAAAGTCATTTTAAAAATAAAGTAGCTCCACTAACTTTTTTTTAAACTCTGTGTATATAACTGTTATATTTTTTAAAAGACCAATCTTTTGACTAAATTTTCCCATAAACAAATTCAAGATAAGCTGATCAGTTTTCTTAAAAATTGAAGAAATTGAAATTAAACCAAAATTACCTAGATACTCAATTATTGAAATTTGGCCATCAATATCTCGAAAACTGGTCATAGGATTGAGCTAGGCCCATGGAGACATTTAGTCAGAACATCATGATCTACAACATACTAAACTTGTAAAAAAATTGGACAAAAGCCATTTTCCATAAGAGAAGTCCTTTAAACAACAAAAATCAACCTTTACCTGTCTATCCGCTGCCGACAGGATTTTAATCATTTTATAAAAATGAAATAATAGTTATTTACCTACGTAAGGGCGACGATCTTATAAACCCGATGGCCTCTGACCCGAAGGTTTGTAAGTCGCCCGAAGGCATAATCATCTGTTTATACCCGCGGTGCATACAAACTTTTATGTCATACTAGTTCAATATTGCGTACACAATATGAATATTTTAAAAACTCGCGGGCCATAAAGTGCACTTTGCGGGCTATTTAGTACAATTTGCAGGCTGTAAAGTGCACTTTATGCCTGCGCGGGCTATAAAGTCACTTTATGGCCCGCACGGGCATAAACTACACCTTTATGTAGTTGATAACTAAGCCTGGGCCTGACATGGTGTCCTATCATGATTGAGCTCCTCTCATGATTTTTTCTATTAATGTTTTTATATTTAAAAATTTTTGTTTTACCTTAAACCAACATGTACACTTAATTTCCTTTTTTGCTCTGTTCAAGTGGGTTAAATTTGTAAGTACTTAGTTATATTAATTCTTTTTTCTCTTCTAATTTGTTAAAATCTCAATTATAGTTGTCCTGAAGATGGCACTGCGTGCCGAAAGCGCTCGACGGTTTATATGACCTAGAGATTTATATATTGTTATGAAATTTGTTATACCCTGTATTTTTGGGTAATTGTTACAAAATTTGTATAAGATTTGTTGTAAAATAGTATAGTAAGTAAGGGTTAAATTAACAGTACTCTTTATTTTTAACATTGAAGAGAAAAATCTAAATTAAAAAGAAATTTTGGGTAACTGGTATTAAAACTATAAACTAATTTTTTTTTGTAATCTGAATAGGGCTTAAGACATTTGAAATTTGAAATTCCTGTGACAGGTTGGATGGCATTTCTTAGCAGGTGAAATGATTTGTCATTGGGTTGGTGTCAAATCAAAATTTCAGTTTAAAATTATATAAAAAAAATTTGATGTGGCCACCACATGACCTCTCGCCATGTTTGAATCAAAAATTTACACGGTGCCACAAAAAAGTATGAAAAAAGTTTACTTTTTTGTAAATCTGGCAACAATGGCAAAAGTTTCTAAAATTTTAATGCGATGAAAATAAACTATAGGGTATACAAAATATATGTGTAAAACTTTATTGCCGTTTTGTATAATAATGGCGTCATCACCCATAGCAAGTGCCTCTTCCGGTTGTCCGATTGACACCAAAATCTAATCAGATCTAATCTAGGGTATAAGAATCGTGTATGCAAAATTTCAAGTTTTTTAATTCAGTAGTTTTTGAGTTATCGTTACTACAACATCCATCCAAACACACACACACACACACACACACACACACACACACACACACACACACACACACACACACACACACACACACACACACACACACACACACACACACACACACACACACACACACACACACACACACACACACACACACACACACACACACACACACACACACACACACACACACACACACACACACACACACACACACACACACACACACACACACACACACACACACACACACACACACACACACACACACACACACACACACACACACACACACACACACACACACACACACACACACACACACACACACACACACACACACACACACACACACACACACACACACACACACACACACACACACACACACACACACACACACACACACACACACACACACACACACACACACACACACACACACACACACACACACACACACACACACACACACACACACACACACACACACACACACACACACACACACACACACACACACACACACACACACACACACACACACACACACACACACACACACACACACACACACACACACACACACACACACACACACACACACACACACACACACACACACACACACACACACACACACACACACACACACACACACACACACACACACACACACACACACACACACACACACACACACACACACACACACACACACACACACACACACACACACACACACACACACACACACACACACACACACACACACACACACACACACACACACACACACACACACACACACACACACACACACACACACACACACACACACACACACACACACACACACACACACACACACACACACACACACACTAACACACACACACACTAACACACACACACACAGACATCATCGCGAGAATATTAAAATCGTATTCTAGGGACCCTAAAACGTGTTTATCCATTGAAAACTCACTAACCAATTTTTAGCATGATTCCTATACCTCTCTTATCTGAAGGGCGAGAGGTAAAAAATAGTATGTAAAAGTTGTGGTTAAAAAAAAAATTGAAGGGAGAATAATAAATAAAAAGTCAGAAGGTTGTCAAAAATTTGAAGAAAAACTGAAAAAGAAATAATTCTATAAAATGTAATAATATTTTTTATAAAGGAATGTTTTATATGTAATAAAAAAATGATTATTGAATGAAGAAATAAAAGTAAAGAAAAAAGTAAGCAAAATTATTTATCCAAGTTGAGGAACAATGATTTAAAAAAAAAAAAAATAATTGGTGACTAGTTAAAAGACGCAAACAAACAATTTCAAAAGTGAATAAGGAGCAGTAGTAAAAAGAAGGTGCAGAGTCAACAAAAATTATTAGGAGAGCTGAAGAAGTAGAAGAGGAAGAAAATAAAAAGAAGATCATTAATTTTATTAATTTTCATTATATTTTGTAATTTTTTTATTTAGGCGTTTTGAACCCAGCCCATTGAGAAGGAGTTCTCCAGTTTGGAAATGTAAGCCACCCTGTATCCCGAGGATTTTACATTTCAAATGGCGCCCAACGTGGGGCACTAATAAAAACAACTTGGGCACTAATAAAAACAACTTGGGCACATTTTAAAAACAGCTTGGACCAATTTGATCGGTGGAAATAACAAAAATTTATTAAATTTTAAAACCAGGAGCGGTAAGAATTTTTTTAATTTATATTTTTCTTTATCAAAGGAGAACTGTTAATTTTGATTAATATAGAATAAAGTTAGAACAAAATATAATAGGGTTCATAAAACAAAATTAAAACTAAAATTCATAAAAGCATTGACAATAACTTTTACAATAAATAACGACTAAATAAAAATATTATAACAAAGTGGAATATTAAGTAATATACTGTGTGAAATATTGGTAGTAAAATAAAAGGTGTTGTATAGTGAATAAATTAGTATGGATTTGAGAGGTGGAAAAAAGATTGGACAAATTGAAGACGAGGAAGAGTTGGAAATAGGACAAGGTGATATTGTGGAAATACCAAAAAAAATTATGGAAGAATACGATGGAACAAGTAGAGGTGAACCAAAAGAAGAGCAAGCACGAGAAAAACAAAAGAAAAAGAAAGAACAAGATAATATAATGGATGTACTGAGACAAATGATGATTCAGATGCAAGAAAATAGAAAAGAAGATAAAGAAGAACACTTAAGAAGAATGCAAGATATGGGAAAGAAATTGGACAATAATCAAAAAGAAATGCAAGAAATGGGTCAACAAATGCAAGAAATGGGAAAAGATATAAAAAAGGATATTAAACAAGAAATTAAAGAAAATAAAATTGAAATGATACAAAAGATAGAAGAATCAAAGAATTATACAGATAATAAAATAGAAGAAATAAAAAATGAGATAAGAATAGAAATGATAGGAAGAATAGTAGAAATTGAGAAATTACAAGATGAAAAATTTAATATACTTCAAAGAAAAGAGCACAATTTGCAGAAAATAGAAGAAGAAATAGAGAAAGTAAAATTAGTGGAACAAGATAATGCAGAGAGAATGACAACTTTGGAAAATAAGTGGTTAAATACTATTACCGGAATAGAAGGGAAAATAGAACAAAATATAAAGCAGGTAGAAGAAAGGATTATGAAAAATAATGAACAAAAATTAGAGGAAAAGTTAGAAAAGTTTAAAAATGAAATCATGTTAAGTGAAGAAATAAATAAAATGAAAATACAAGTTAATATGAACAATAATCGTAATAGAAGAAAAGAAAGGCTAAGGAACATAGAACAAAATCTAAAAGAAAACATTGTAAAAGAAAACACAAACTTAAAAAAAATTAATAATGATAAAATTATAAATAATAAGAAAAGTAAGAGAAATTATAGAAGATATAAAGAAATTGTAACAAGAATAAAAGGAAAAACACTAATATGTTATAAAATAAATAAAAAGGGAACTAAAAAAAGATACAAAAGACGTAAGGTCAAATTTAAAAGTTAAAAATAGACAACTTAATGGCTTAAATAAAGAAAACCGGAGCAAGGACATGGAATATGGGAATAGTAATGCTGGAAATGAAAAATAAAATAAAATTTAAATTAGTTATAGGAAGTTTAGTTAAAAAAAAGAGTTGAAGTTAAGTTAGTTAATGTGTCGTTAATAATTAAAGTCTATTGTGGAAAGGAGTTGAATAAAACTAAAGAAATAATATATTCGGAATGAAGGAAGTATAGAAGAATTTGATAATGGACATAGGTATGGGAATAAAATCATTAAATAGGATAATGTGGGAAAATGTAAGAAATTATTATGAAGATGGTGGTAAGAAGAATAGCAATAAAGAAAAGAAAATAGGATCTTGAAGATAAAATAATATAATTAATAAAAAATTAGTATTAAGTGCGGTAAAATAATAAAAATTAAGGAATAAATATTAATATGAAGAAAATATGAGGTATATGAAGATTAATAAAGAAATATTATGAATTATAATTAAAGTATATGAATAATTATGGGTAATTGCTATAAGCAAAGAAATAATTAATAAATTCAAGATTATATTAGAGAAAAGAAGATAGAATTTTATTTGGAAGGATAGAAGTATATAAGATGGAAATGATATAATATAATAATACAAACAAGTTAATAAAATGAAGAAAGAAAATTTGAACAAGAATGCAGATTAAGTGATAAAGAAAATGAGTGTGGGAAATTAAATACTTTAGGGACTTTATATTGTTAATAATAACAATATTTTTAGTTATGTTGTAGTAGATTAGGAAAATGTTACATTTTAAATTTTACCACAATATGGAAAATTTTAAATGAAAATTTTGGGAAATTGTTATGAAATTTGTTATACCCTATATTTTTGGGTAATTGTTACAAAATTTGTATAAGATTTGTTGTAAAATAGTATAGTAAGTAAGGGTTAAATTAACAGTACTCTTTATTTTTAACATTGAAGAGAAAAATCTAAATTAAAAAGAAATTTTGGGTAACTGGTATTAAAACTATAAACTAATTTTTTTTTGTAATCTGAATAGGGCTTAAGACATTTGAAATTTGAAATTCCTGTGACAGGTTGGATGGCATTTCTTAGCAGGTGAAATGATTGTCATTGGGTTGGTGTCAAATCAAAATTTCAGTTTAAAATTATATAAAAAAAAATAGTATGTAAAAGTTGTGGTTAAAAAAAAAAAATTGAAGGGAGAATAATAAATAAAAAGTCAGAAGGTTGTCAAAAATTTGAAGAAAAACTGAAAAAGAAATAATTCTATAAAATGTAATAATATTTTTTATAAAGGAATGTTTTATATGTAATAAAAAAATGATTATTGAATGAAGAAATAAAAGTAAAGAAAAAAGTAAGCAAAATTATTTATTCAAGTTGAGGAACAATGATTT
This sequence comes from Neocrepidodera transversa, assembly GCA_963243735.1. Classification (NCBI taxonomy): domain Eukaryota; kingdom Metazoa; phylum Arthropoda; class Insecta; order Coleoptera; family Chrysomelidae; genus Neocrepidodera; species Neocrepidodera transversa. The sequence goes on from OY725341.1 coordinate 33,686,929, forward strand.
AAAAAAAAAAAAATAATTGGTGACTAGTTAAAAGACGCAAACAAACAATTTCAAAAGTGACTAAGGAGCAGTAGTAAAAAGAAGGTGCAGAGTCAACAAAAATTATTAGGAGAGCTGAAGAAGTAGAAGAGGAAGAAAATAAAAAGAAGATCATTAATTTTATTAATTTTCATTATATTTTGTAATTTTTTTATTTAGGCGTTTTGAACCCAGCCCATTAAGAAGGAGTTCTCCAGTTTGGAAATGTATCCCGAGGAATTTTGCATTTCAATATATATACATCTCTCAAATAAAAACTTTTACACACTTGAAAATACAAATTGGCTTTCTTTCTTCTTAAAAATTTCTGGTGACAGCATTCCTCATGTCTATGAGACAAAAAATTTGGGTTTATTCTTTGATGAATCTAATCGTTTTGATAAACATACAAATTATATTTTGCAACAAGCCTACAGTGCATTACGTATGCTCTATGCTAACAAATTCGTTCTTCGTGATAAACACATTAAAACCAAACTCTGCTCCAGTTTAGTTATTTCTAAATTACTATATGGTATAACTGTCTATTATCCTTGCCTGACTCTTTTAAATCGTAGTAGACTTCAAATGGTACAAAATGCATGCTGCAGGTTCATCAATAATCTTATAAAATTTGATCATATTTCTTTTGAATTGTCCTTGATTCGATGATTACATGTAAATAATTTATTGAAATATCTATTTTTGACTCTAATTTTTAAAATTCTCTATACATCAATGCCACCCTATCGATGTAAGAAACTAATCTTTAGGAATGATACGCATAATTTCAATATTCGGAATCATTTTAATCTGACCATGCCTCGCTTCTACACTACTACCTTTAAACGCAGTTTTTCGTACAATGCTGTTAATCTCTATAATAATCTGGACGCAACATTGAAAAAAGCGTCGTCTGTGAAAACTTTTAAAAAAATCTTAAAAGAAAAGCTACTAACTTCGCAATAATTATGTTTAACTTATATTTAACGAACTTTATCTTATTTATGTTTTTAATGTTATACTATTTACTATGTTTTTACTGTTATATTTTCATTTCTAAGCATAAAATTGCAATAATATATAATTATTTTTTCTTTTTTTTTCAATTATAATTATTTTTTCTTTTCATTTTATGGATTCTCACTTATTTGGTACATTTAATGGGCTACTTTTGTGATTCTGGATAACCTCTACGTTCCGGACATTTTGTAAATGTTCTGATATTTTGTTGGATAATTTTCCACTTATGAAACCCCTTTGTCTACCGACAATCACTGGTAGCAGGATTGCAGTTCCATTGGGATCGTTTCATGACGTTTTACCACACTTCGTTCTTCTGTACAACTGTTAATTGTAATCATGGGCTATGCCTGTTAAAACCAATCGTTGTGAACTTCATATTATGGATTCAAGAACTTGAATCATCGTCCAACGTATTCGTTATATTAATCAGCGAGACCTTCTCGACATTCTTTTTTGGTGCTGAAGATTATGGAACATTTTCAGTGTAACTATCACTACAGTCTACCAAGTTAGGTGTTTTTACTTTAAATTAAATATTTATTTTATTTCATTTCATTTTGGGTTTAATGTCACTTAGTTTTGAAGTACTTACTGTAAACTAATGTAACTGCACTTCGGCCGTTACGGGTCACTAACGGTTTGTCGGAAAGTAAAATGTAATCGAATCACAGAGAGTACTTGCCGACCATTATTCTCTCTCGGTGTCTTACAAAAATGAATCACGGCGACCGAAGGCATAATGTAAACGAGCCACAGAGTGTACCTGCCGACGATTACTACTTACGGTATATCAAAATTGCAGTTAAATCGCTATTTTAACACGGCGACGGAAGGCACACTGTAAACGAGCCACAGAATGTACCTCCTGTCGGTTGTTGCTTACGGTCTATCAAAATTAAAATCAATTCGGTATGTTAATACTTCGACGGAAAGTACAATGTAAACGAGTCACAGAGAGTACTTGCGTTCGATTATTTCCCACGGTAGAACGGATTGACAGTCAATTGGCTACTTTAAACCCGTCGACGGAAAGCACAATGTAAACGAGCCATAGAGTGTACTTGCCGTCGATTACTTATTGTCGGTATATCTAAGATGACTCTGAAATAGAACTTTGATGATAAATTCAATAAAATCTATAAATAATATTATGTATGTCTCACCGGTGTTCTTACGGATGTTTCTAACTACGTGCTGGACTGTTGGCTGGTTCGCTTGAAACTCAAAATTGAAACTAAAATTGAGAGAGAACTAACCAATATTATTTCCCTACTCTTAAGGTCTGTTCCTACACCTTGTTTTGAACTGGATGAGTATGCGCAGCGTTTTAGCGACGATTATTTTCAATACACGTAAATGTTATGTGTTTCAAACTTAAACCAAACATGTGCCCCTGTTTCTAAAAGACAGGATATTTAAAAATATATTAAAATTAATCGAGATTAAAATGCGACGTTCATACTGCGCAAACTCATCCAGTTCAAAACACCGTGTTGGAACAGACTTTTAGTCGGATTCGGAGGGAGTTAGACCTGGGACCTAATTTTTGAAATGAGGAGAATCAATTCTCCAGAGAACTTTTCTCCCTTTAAATTTCTCTCGAGGTGTGAAAATTTGATTTTTGAACAGTAGGAGAATATAATTCTCTAGAGAATTAAGTATGCGACGTGTGTCTTTTATAAGTTTCCAGTAAACCAATCAGGCATTTCATTTTTTTTTTAATAAAAGGTTTATATATATTTCTAAACATATTTTTAATTTTTATCTAATACCTATTAAATTGAATTTTGTCAGTGCTGCTATACTTTTAAAGATACTTTATGCAGACTCAATTTAATTTAAAAAATCTGATGTGGCCAGCACATGATCTCTCGCCATTTTTGAATCAAAAATTTACAGGTTGACACAAAAAAGTATGAAAAAAAATTATTTTTTTTTGTAAATATGGCAACAATGGCAAAAGTTTCGAAAATTTTAATGAGATGAAAATAAACTATAGGGTATACAAAATATATGTGTAAAACTTTATTGCCGTTTTGTACAAAAATGGCGTCATCACCCATAGCAACTGCCACTTCCGATTGTGCGATTGGCACCAAAATCTAATCAGATCTAAGTTAGGGTATCAGAATCCTGTATGCAAAATTTCAATTTTTTTTATTCAGTAGTTTTTGAGTTATCGTTACTACAACATCCATCCAAACACACACACACACACACACACACACACACACACACACACACACACACACACACACACACACACACACACACACACACACACACACACACACACACACACACACACACACACACACACACACACACACACACACACACACACACACACACACACACACACACACACACACACACACACACACACACACACACACACACACACACACACACACACACACACACACACACACACACACACACACACACACACACACACACACACACACACACACACACACACACACACACACACACACACACACACACACACACACACACACACACACACACACACACACACACACACACACACACACACACACACACACACACACACACACACACACACACACACACACACACACACACACACACACACACACACACACACACACACACACACACACACACACACACACACACACACACACACACACACACACACACACACACACACACACACACACACACACACACACACACACACACACACACACACACACACACACACACACACACACACACACACACACACACACACACACACACACACACACACACACACACACACACACACACACACACACACACACACACACACACACACACACACACACACACACACACACACACACACACACACACACACACACACACACACACACACACACACACACACACACACACACACACACACACACACACACACACACACACACACACACACACACACACACACACACACACACACACACACACACACACACACACACACACACACACACACACACACACACACACACACACACACACACACACACACACACACACACACACACACACACACACACACACACACACACACACACACACACACACACACACACACACACACACACACACACACACACACACACACACACACACACACACACACACACACACACACACACACACACACACACACACACACACACACACACACACACACACACACACACACACACACACACACACACACACACACACACACACACACACACACACACACACACACACACACACACACACACACACACACACACACACACACACACACACACACACACACACACACACACACACACACACAGACATCATCGCGAAAATATTAAAATCGTATTCTAGGAACCCTAAAACGTGTTTATCCATTGAAAACTCACTACCCAATTTTTAGCATGATTTCTATACCTCTCTTATCTGAAGGGCGAGAGGTAAAAAGTTTAATAAATTTTTAGGTCCTTATAAAATAATAAATATATTAGATCGAAATCGAGTAGAAATTTATAATACAAAAATAAAGACAAATAGAAATATTGCATATTAAAGAATTAAGAAAACCTAATATTATTTCAAGCTCTTCAAGTGTACTTGGACAACCAAATATCCATAACCTAACAAATAATCCTGGCATTCTTCCTTTAAAATTAGGATCTGCTCAGAATATAATTAATTATTGGTCCTTTATTCAAATTTTTGATATCACAAATATAATTTCAGAATATAATAAATATTCAATAAAACTTCAAGACGTTAAAAGACAATTTTTCAAAGAAATAACAAATGACACATTTGACATAATGTTTAAAGACGAATTTACAAATTCTTATATACTTTCAATTACACTAGATAATAAAATTCAAAGCCAAATAAATCAATTAAACCCCTCAATTAGTAATAAAAATAAAAGAAACAAAAGAGGTCTTATAAATGGGTTTGGTAGCGTAATAAAATTTTGAACCGCAAATTTATGACAATGCAATAGAAATATTAACAAATAATCAAGAAAAAATTAAAATATTAATCAGTGATCAAATTACTCTTTTAAAAAATTCAATAGAAACTTAGTACGTCTATTTTGGAAAGCAATCAAGCTAGAATTGAATCTAAAATTAATGAAATAAGTAAATTCATCAAAACTAAAGATAATCAAAATTTTTAAATAATTAAATATTTAATAATTCCAGAAATCACAGTAGCATTGCAAATAATTTATGATATGCTAGAAAAATTGGAAATTGCAATAACCTTTTCAAAAATCAATACGTTCTATAACTCAATTGTTGAACCCAGCGAATTACCAAATGAAATAAAGTTAATTAGCGAACATTAGTAGTTAGAGCTACCTATGTACGGGACCGGAAGTGAGCTGTCAAAGTCTTTATAATGGTGGGAAATTCAAATGGGGCTGCGCGTGCGCGTGCGATAATGCGCAGGGTCCCCCTCCCCATCTGTCAATTGTCAAATGGCGGGACTTCACCTATGACAGCTTCCCAATCTGTCAATCTTTCACAGCTACCAGATGACAGCCTTCCAATCTGTCAATCTTTCACTCGTGCCCAACTTCAGCTATGACGTCATTCCCCTTCTGTCAATCTGTCACTCGTGGCCAACTTCACCTATGACGTAATTCCCCACCTCCCCATCTGTCAATCTGTCACTCGTGGCCAACTTCAGACAGCCACTAAATGACAGCCTCCCAATCTTGCACGTGTTGTAAGTAACAGCTAAGGTCCTATTCTAAGTGTTATAATTCGTAATAAATTTTACAAGTATTTAATATAATAAAAATATTTCAAAGTCCGTCAATCGATAAGGTATTAAAAATAATATTAATTTGTAAACAACAGGAAACACACTTGTTTTGATAAAAGTCTAGACATATCTTTTAAAATAAACAACTGATAAGGAATGAAAAATATGTTTACGATAATGTGCGGAAACCACAAATAATGAAGTGTGAGAGTGAAAAAACGATGGTTGATTATTAAAAGAATAAAGTGATTAAACAATTAAACAGACTAAGTTTAAGTTCTGCGTTTGATAAAGTGTTTGAAAATCGGCAATTACCGCAGACTCAATACCCACTAAGACGAATTCAGCCTAGAAAATGGCCGCATTTAAAACGTCTTTCATAATTCTAACAGCAGTGTTAAACAATATGCTTTACACAAATGTCCCTATTGGAGTAAAACATATGGCTGTATGTTTTAACGAAGGTTTTGAGTGCCAACGTTCAGAATGGCAAATGATGCCTTTAAATAAAGTTAATGATGGAAAGTTGGCAGTGTTTTCAATAAATGTACCAACTAATCAAACAATGTACAAGTTGAAACTTATATTTCAAGATGGGACCGAGGGTGACGTTGAGACGTGGCAGCACATCTCAAATTCTATAGACGAAGTCGATTTAAGAAGTATTGGTGAAGTAGCCCAGTTATCCTTATGGAATAATAATAAAATAATTCAAAATGAACTGTACAAAATATTTTCAATGTTATGCGCGATATTATCAGCAGTTTCTGTTCTATTGTTAAAAATTGTGATAAAAAATGTAAGAAATCGATATTCTTTAACAAAATAAATGAATAAAAATATACAGGGTGTTTTAATAAAACTCATATGTAAATAAACATTTTTATTAAAAAAATACATTATCTAGGTAATATAATATAATACAACCAATTATGTAACATATTAACGTTGCGTTCAGCACACAGAAATTTTCCAGATGCATGGTTTAGACACGGCGTATGGTAAGATTCAAATCTCCCCGTTTGGCAGGTCAATCCATCATATTTTGCGACATCACAAACGGCAGGATGCGGGGTACTCAATAACTGTTGACATTTCTGCCATAAAAATTCCTCCTTTTGATTACCTCTAACGTAAATACAGTCTGCACCATATAGCAAATATTTTTCCAATATATCGTTCATTTCCGTATATTCAATGTTACCCGAGCTGTAGTTAATTCCATGGACATATTTCTCTACATATCTTACTGTCGACTTATCACGTGCACTTAAATTAGCGTAGGGTATTGCAGGCTTGAATAGAAAATTGGAAACGTAGGATCCGATTTGAATTGACAGCTCCTTTGGATGGAAACTGCCCTCAATTTCGAACCCTTGGATATCACAGAGTGCTATTCTCATCGTGGCAAACGTTCAAATACTACCTTTTACTAATTGATATCTAATTTAAATTTTTGAGTACTTCGGAGAGGGGGAAGTACTTCATTAAACAGTCGTGAATTATGATACAGTAAGCTCTAGTATTAGCAGGAAATCCAGAATCTGCTTCAATATCCAATCTCACATCAATAGTAGATGATTTCATGGTTTTCTCTTGCTTGGAACAATCAATGATGAACAAACAACGGTTTTTAAATGCAACATAGTCCAAAAGGCAACTCTTCGAAGCAGAATTTGAATAACTAGTTTGAAAGTCGCTATAGTTAAAATGAGCTTCAGCAAAGTGATTGTTTGCAAAGTCCAACTGCATACGTTCATTGGGATAGTATTCACCATTCAAAGATACTCGAATGCTAGAAGTACTCACATGGTCAAACAAAGTTGGATCTGCCCCAGCAGCATCACGTTTAGTAGTTTGGAAACATACGATAATGAAACGTGGTCTTTCCATTGCGGTGCTGGTTTTAACTGCCCAGATTTCTCTTCTCGCACCCACAGTAATTGCAGGCAATTCATTCAGTTCCCATTTTCTAAATGGAATTAGTATTGGTTTGTCGGTTTGAATAGCTTTCAAAAGTTGTTCTTTCACATCATCATTCGGATAAATGTGTTTGATTTTCAGCTCGATACTTTGAATTTCGATATTTACGGTGGTAGTCGTTGCTGTAGCTGTACCAACATTTTTCTCCTTTACAATTGTGCAATCGTTATCATTTCTAGCTCTTACAAATCTAAGTGTTTGTCTGCCACACGTATTCATAGGATAGTCGTTGAAAATGTTGAAAATGTGTTTAAGCGGTATCAACAAGCTGAACGACTTGTCATGAGCGGCGAGGATAGGTGCTGAAGGATAGTTCCAGCCGGTGATAGCCATATGATTTGTCTTCTTTGGCGTAACAAGTGTAAGCTCGAACAGCACTTATAATTCCAGGATCGCGTACTGTTTCAACTTCTCTAGCTGATTCGCTGTATGTACAAGAGTCGAATAGAAAAGCTCCAAAATTTGGAGCCAACGTTACATCTCCTCCGCCGGTTATTTCCAATTTCCCTTTAATAGCCAGCAGCGATTGGTTCATGGCAAAGAACGAGTCGATTTGGTTGATGCTAAATTCTACAACATCGTTGCAATTGAATGACTTTACGAACGGTGTATAGGACCTGTACTCTGCCTTACGAATACACTCATCAAACGTTGGAGATCGATACAGATCAAACATCGGGGAAGTATGTGCTTCATCAGTTTTTCTTCGTTTGTACATAGTTATGGTTGATGACATGATATCCAAGTGAACGGAGAAACAATATATTTGCTGCAGTTAGATGTTGACGCTTAGGCGCTTGCGACAACACTGAAGACTTTGAAGCACCTCTATATTTTATAACTAGTCCCATCGGCTCCTTGCTCTCAATTCCAACACAAGAGTACTAGTTTCACCTCGAAAGTTTACGGGATGGCCGTATTGATCTAAAGCCAACACTGTAATGTTGATTATTTCTTGTTGTGGTATAACTGGTAAATACAGCAAATTTGAAGGGGTTTAGTCGATAGCGTAGCCAGGATCGACTTTTACAGCAAATTCGTAGATCGTGTGTGCCGGTCTGTCTCCGTTTAAGGCTCCCGACGTAATGTTGGCATCAAAGTGTATGGTCGATACTTTTATAATGTTTACGGGTAAGTCCGATGAATGTATTATGCCAGTGTAATGAAGTTTTTATATACAGCTCCAGATATAATTTGATTTATTATTGCATTTCATTTTTTTAGTAATCTTTTCGTAATTTATTCAACATAAATTATAATTGGAGTTGTCTGGGTTGATCAAAATGAATTTTATTATTCAATTTAGTATTTTATTATAATAATTAAAATTTTCGCGATTTATTTCAGTAAACAGGTCATGCATTGCTGTTGCTTTGCTTGTGCTCAAAAGGGCCGCGCATATATCCCACTCTTGTTTTAATAGATTGGAGGATGAGAATATCTTTACCTTAGACAGAATTTGTAAAATTAAAATGACTTCTCTACAGAGACTCCTACCGACAACTGGTAACTGAAACACCGCTAGTACCTCCGAATCTAACTGAATTAATTATCACCGTTTTTATCACCGTTTAATTTTGATTCCGACAGTTTTAAAAGTGAGCACTTGGTAAATATAAAGAAACCGAAACGACAATTTGCATTAAATTCAAGTAATTAATTTTAGTTGTTATTCTAAATTAAGCCGCGTAGATAAAATCTTATATCTAACAAAGAAACTTAGAAGGATCAATGTAAGTGAATTACGTTGTTTCTTTGGGTTTTTAACAGAAAGATTGAAAGGATCAATGTAACTGAATTACGTTGTTCCTTTGGGTTTTTTTTAACAGAAAGATTAAAAGGATCAGTGTAAGTGAATTACGTTGTTTCTTTGGTCTTTCTTGAAAGGAAAATTAAAAGGTTGTCCCCAGTAGTACTGAGTACGCTTTGTGACAGACTTTTACTTTCCAAGATATAACCGAAATTCCGTTGTTATTTAATTTTTTATAAAAATTATTATATTGTCGTTGACTTTTCTCTAAATTTATTAAATATATTTTTAATACGAATGTTGCACTGGTTTTACCCACATAAATATTTAAGTAGTATTTAAAAGAATCGACCTTTTAATAAACAAATTATTAAAGACAAAAAGCGATCCAAACAAGACATACCGTTTACTGAACAGCGAAACTTTTACTTTTTTTTTCAATACACTATATTTTTCTGTTTGTTTTCGCGAGGGTGGGCATTGAGATATTATTTTATTTAACTAAAAATCTTATTATATTTATATTATGATAATATACGTCTATATTTTGTTTAAATTAAATTAACTCTTTTTATTTCCTTGCAAACTTCCTAATCAATTAAATTGACTCGAATACAGAGTGATTCATTTAGAATTTAAGAGAAAATATTTTTAGACAGAAAATTATTTCAGTAAATACCGTTATACAAAATACAATAAGCTATAGAAAATAAAGAACATTTATTAAAATCATAAATATTTTAATAAATAAAGTCGCCACCGAATACCAGAATAAATGGCGTGTAGTGCTTAAAGCCCACTATACACCATTACTACCATCTTTTAGGGTACTTTCAATATCGACCCCTGGTTATTCTTTTTCTTCACTGTGGCTACCTAGGCACGTTATTTATTAAGTAACGTACGTGTATCCTCCACGTTAAGAGAGGGTTGGCGCTCGAGGCAACTCCGAAACTGTTTCGGGTGTTAATTGCAACGTCTTTCAGCAAGAAATCCCTTTGCAGAAAGAAAGCGCGTTACACCAGGATTAAGAATTTTTTCCGAGAATCCCAATACATGTCCAATGTTATTTGGTTTTTTAAACGTTATTTTATAATATTTGCTAAAGATTTCGCATTGCAGTGTATTATTGTTGGGTTTTAACGAGAAAAACATTTCAGGATTAACTTCATTTTCAAGCCCCATCTTCGTTCGTATAAATGCTTCTATATCGGTAATTTCGTAGCATCCTATAGGAAACTCGATAACTTTCAATTTGTTATTGTTATCGAAATAGTAAAATTTATCGCCTTTTTCAATGTTCGGTATGGAATTGTATGAATGAAAAGATCTAAGTGCCAATTCATAATCTTTTTTCGGGTCCAACACTATTGGTGTAGAAGGACGAAAAGAAAAGACGTGAGTATTGCTGTTTACTCTCAACAAGTGCGACATGATGAATGAAACAAATATAGCGGCGTACAAACATATATTGAATTATTTTTTTAAAGCTAATTTACAAAAACAGCAATCTGCTTGAGCATCAGCAGGCCCATCCCAGTGTGTCATCCAATCAGGTCTATTGTAGTGAACATAACATGGAAGTCGTATTTGAAGATGAAAGTTTGACGTGTATTCTGCGGGTAGTTTGTGCCATATACTCAATAATTGTCCAGGTCTCACATTTTTTATTAAATATTCCAGCGGGATATGCTTCAACTCTTCTGATGTAAATTCCGAAAATGTTTTATTATCATTCATATGTGTCATTATGACTTGAACACCCATATTATCCACCATTATTGTATAGAAATTTCAAACACAATTTTCCACAATTAGCTTGATTGTACGTTTGATATGGATCGTTGTTGTAGAAAATTTTCACGTTCCCCAAATAGTATACAAGTTCTCTCGGCGGTTTCAAGTTACCGAATGAATCAAAGTAGTCCACGCGATCGTTTATCTTCTTGTAGGCCACCCAATGAGTTACATTATTGTCGGAGATATCCAAATTTACAATACCGCATTCACGTTTACGAGGACTCGAAGGTAAAGTGTCTCTCATAAAAACACCTCGAAAATACGGTATTTTAAGTTTTTTAGCGTAACGTGTTAGTTCGAAATCGTACAGTGGTCTATTGGGCAGCGTCATTAGTTTTTTTGCTTTTTCAGAAATAGGCCGAAGCCTCCTTTAGCGTTTTTTCGCAAGTATAATCCTTTACCAACGGCTTCCATTGCTTTGTTATGACATTGATCTTCGTCGAGCTTCTTTTGAGCGTTCTTAGCATCAATAGCTGTTTTCGCAATTGCACTTGCTCCGCCTGCAAGACTACCGAGTGCACCAAGTGCAGCAAAAATCGGTATTAGAGGCAGAATTCCACCAGATTTGGCAATCGGAATAATTCTCGGAACTTTAACATGACTACGGCCACCAACCTTTTTCACAGCAAGCCTTGCTACCTTCAATGCATTCGAAGCAGACTTTGTTACAGTTGATGAGGGTTTATAGGACTTTGCAATTTTCTGAAGGATTCCACGTTGAAAAGAAACAGAAGTCTTTTTGACACCCATTCAAAGTTTGCGTTTACCCTTCATTCCAGTGGTAACGAACCAGGCAGTACTTTTTTTACCAAGAGAAGCGTCTTTGGACTTTACTCGGTCCCAAGCAGCGTTTTCAAGTATCTGATCAGCTTTATGACGTTCCGCTAAAGATTTGGTTTGCGAATAAGCAATGTCGTGTTGTTTATAAGCAGCGTCTAACGGATTAATGCCGGGATCTCCGCGTGCAAGTCGTTTATGTAGTTTTGTACCAGGTCCACAATATTGATAACCAGGAATATGTAACTCGATTGGCAGCTTATTGATGAGGGAATTCAAGACCCCTTCACTCTGATACACCAACATGAAGACTGATGATGAGATGTAGCGTCATCTATATTTATAATCTGACATTTCTTCCTCCTCGAACGACACAAGATGAAGGTCGTTCAACAAGACCAGACACTACCTATCGTCAACTTGGACTTTACACCAAGTAAAAACAGTAAACATGGTAAATTGCTACCAGATTCGTTTCGCGCCATCATATGTGGACCTTCTGGATGCGGAAAAACAAACGTTATGCTGTCGCTGCTCTTCGATCCCAACGGCGCTAAATTTAAAAATGTCTACGTTTATTCAAAGTCTCTGTACCAACCAAAATATCAACTACTTCAAGAAGTGATTTCCAATGCTAAAGGCGTTGGGTACTACCCATTTAAAGACAACGAAGAAATTATAAGTCCCAATAAGGCTAAAAATAACTCTATATTCATATTTGATGATGTTGCCTGCGATGGTCAGCAGAAAATTCGAGAATATTACTCAATGTGCCGGCATAAAGATATTGATGCAACATATCTCTGTCAAACTTACTCCAAAGTACCAAAACAGCTAATACGAGACAACTGCAATATCATAGTCCTATTTAAACAGGATGAAATTAACCTAAAACATATATTTGATGAACATGTGTCTCCAGATATTTCCTTTGAAGAATTCAAGAAAATGTGTGCAGAGTGTTGGGCCGATCGCTATGGTACGTTAGTTATTGCTAAAGACTTTCCACTCAATCACGGGCGATACAGAATAGGCTTGATAAATATATAAAATTGTAGAGCATATCGTCATTCAACATCATGCTGGCAAAGAATCAAGTAGCTGTAGCTACTCATAAGAGAAAAATCACAGAACTTGCTCGAGCTATACGTAAAAAGTATCTGGCATTAAAATTGAACAAAACGGAACAAGATGAATCTATTAGGAAACTGTTCAAGCCAATATCTGAACCTCTTCAAGAAATAGTAAAAACTTCGCGAAATTACTCCGCCACCAAAAAAGAAAAAGCAGAAGTAAAAAATGAGCCGAAAGTTGAAGGCCACGAAATATCATCTATTACGCCGCATTTTAAACCTCAAAAAGCTTCATCACCTAACAAAGTCAATTTTGTTTCATAGGAAAATGTAGCCGAAGGAAACAACGACAACACCGAACAGTTTAGTGAAATTGCTGAAACTACTACTTCTCAACAACCGTTAGCTGTAGAAGCTATTAACAACTATCTAGAACAGTATCCTTCAATGAGTCGACAAGTAGTTCAAGACTACTGGCAAAATAATGACAGAATCGATGAAGTGTATGGTCCAGTGTACGATGCAGAAAACGATTGGTGGTTTTTGGGCAACAAACGTATAGAGTTTGATGCTAAAAATGGAAGAATAAACGTACGCGATGGCAATCAGTGGAACTATCTGCCGGGGACTCCAGGCTTGTATCAATTAAAATTTTATGATGATCCTATTTTTGCTGCAGATGACTTAAACGCTTATAAAGCTATTCTAGAAACAACGAGCGTTCATCGAAATGCTAAAGGACATTTGAAAGGTACAAAAAAACCAAAATATATGGAAATTATCCGTCCTCTGTTCCATTCTCGAGAAGGGGCAGGATTATCGAAACCAGCCGCAACACGATGCGATTTGATTTATAATGAAAAACCTATAGAATACGTATATTGGGATGATCCTAATGAATTGATCGATCGTTTAAAGTTGTTAGTTGCTTCGAAACATGCTGGAAATACTTCACAAGATAATGAAATCAGAGCAATTACTAATGAGTTGCGAGAAGCTAATATAATAGAGTAATTTGGTTCGAGAAATGCCATTTACAAGATGAGTCTCGATAAATTCGGACGTCGTTTCGGGAGACAAAAAACAGTTCCGTATAATCGTATACCTCCAAAATTAACACTTCCACATACTTCCGATGGAAATGTTGACTTTGAAAATGTAAAGTTATGCAACATAAAAGAACCGACAACTGATTCAGATGCTGCAACGAAAAAATACGTTAACAAATTGAAAGTCTCGACCGAAACCGACATTACCAATAAAATGAAACATCGCATTGAAAATGTATCGGAAAAAATGGAGCAAATATCGCAGAGATTGAAAGATCCTCCTGCGACAAGTAAAGACCTAACAACAAAAATATACGTAGACGACTCCATAGTACGAGCTAAAGAGTTTTTAAGAAGGGAATTTAAACAAAGTTACGATCCATTTAATAACGCATTATTACATATTGAGCAGAGTTTGCGTGAAAAAGTCCAAATTTCGGATGTTAATGCATTGAAAACAGAGTTAATAAACGAATCGCAGCAAACAGCGACCAGAGCACTTTCCGACATTGATGATTTAAGGAAACAGATTGGAATTGAATCGAATCGTACGACATTAATAGAGCCCAAATTAGTGGATTTTTCCAAACAATTGGAAGAGTTGAAAAATGTAACAGTTCAAATAATTACAAGTTTTGAAACGCTAAATATCACCGTTACAAAATCTTTTCATGATTTGAAAAATTATACAAGTGCATTAAATGATGATGTTAAAAATAGCATTGGCGATATTTACACCAAAATTGATCATTTTAAGGAGAAAATTGAAAATAATGAAACTAATATAACTACAATTAGTGATAATGCTGAGGGTATGGCCAAAAATGTTGAAACAATAACTGCACGTCTTCATAGTGTAGAGGCAAAATTAAGCACAATAACTGTATAGAGATACGCAATCTCCTTTCAATCGTCAACATGTAGTCAAAGGAAAAGATTCAACTTGTCAATGAACTGCATAAACCTGCTCGAAAAAATTACCCCAGAAGACGTACAATTATTAAAGGATTGGATGACTTATGGCAAATGGATCTTATGGAAATTAGAAATTACTCTCATCAAAACAAAGGATATAAATTAATCATGGTTGTTATAGATTGCTTTTCGAAATTCATATGGACTCGACCGTTGAAAACGAAAACTGGTGAAGAAATTACCAAAGCCTTTAGTGATATTTTAGTACACACTAAACGATGCCCGAAAAATCTCCAGACCGATCAAGGCACGGAATTTTCAACGCAAAATTTCAGAGTTTAATGAAAAACCACCATATAAATCACTATAATACATGGTCCGTTATAAAGGCTTCAATGGCAGAACGGGTAATAAGGACGTTGAAATCTAAACTATACAAATATTTCAGTTTAAACGGCAGCTACAAATGGCTGGATGAATTGCCGAAAATTACAAAACAATACAATGAGACTAAGCAGCAAAACGAGATATAAACCGATCGACGTCAACAAGTCCAACGAACAGAAAATTTTAAGGAAATGCTACAGCTATTTGAAAATTGCCAGGCCGAGGAAATTAAAACTCGGTGATATCGTACGCATAAGTAAAGCCAAACACGTTTTCGAAAAAGGTTATACGCCAAATTGGACCACGGAATTATTTAAGATTAGCAAAGTTAAAATTACTAATCCCATTACCTATCTCCTGGAAGATATGCATGCATCCCCAATCAAAGGGGCATTCTACGAAGAGGAATTACAAAAAACCACTAATTCCGACATATATCTAGTGGAAACGGTCTTGCGCCGAAAAGGAAAGAAAATGTACGTTAAATGGCTTGGACTGGATAAAAAACATAACAGTTGGATTGACAATGATGACGTCGTTTAAGAAGTGCTACAAACCGGAGAGAAATCGAGAAATACACTAGTTTTACATGTAATCTTATGACAAAACAAGCACAAATTCCAACATTTAGGGGGGCCTTTTTGAACAACAGTTCGTTCAAGTTCTTTCCGTAGTGGGGGTAAAGCTATAAATATGACAAAGCATCTCAGTTCATAATAGTTAGTCAAAATGTTTACTCCAACTTCGAATGGTTACATTTCTGAAGGCAGTGAATTTGACGTTCCCCTAACTCCATCACCGCTATCATCAGTGCTCAGCGAAGACTATGATCGTGAACTTGATGCCGTTTTGGAAAAGTACGAAGAAGCAGCTAAGAACGAAGAACATTATCTTTTCTACACACAATTCCTGCACGGTTTTTGTCGAATTGGGTGTGGTCTAAATCCAGCAAGATCGTTTACTCCAGCTGTCGTCATGCACAAAGACCAATGGGAAAAAATATCTTTTAGTTCGTTTGAATGGGATCAATTGATATCCCAACTTCATGAAAATACGTTCAACGACGAAGAGATCGTGTGTAGTGACTACTGCAAAATCCGTCAAGTCATCTACGACAACATAAAATTCATCAAAATTACAAAGCACAGCCTAGACTTTTTCCTGTCAGAAATGGACGTGATGAATCTTGTACATATAAATACTGAACTTTTAGTACCATATATAAGAATGCTGGAAAAACTTGAATTTCTCAGTTATTATTATAATTTACTTAATTTAGTTAAAAGTAGTTTTTTCGATAAAAATTATACGTTTTCAAGTGCTTTTAATAAATTGCAAACTTTTAAATAAGTACAGAATAATTTAGAAATTATCGCTTTAAGTCAATTTATGTATTATTATAAGCATCGAATTGTAAATGATTTGGAGAGAATTCAATAAATATGTTGAAAAAATTATTGTGTTTTATTTAAAAAAGTGCTTCTTTGTTGTTTACAGTTTCATGTTTTTCACTCTCACACTTCTTTGTGGTTTACCTCATCGTAAACATATTTTTCATTCTGATAATCCTTATCAGTTGTGGTATCAACACATTATCGTAAACATGTTTTTTCATTATCACGCTTCTTTGTGGTTTCATTGTAAACATGTTTTTCGCTCTCACGCTTCGTCTCGCAACCTTCATCAGATCAAAGGGGTCTTTTGACGCATGACCAATGTGCGGTTGGAGGCATATAAATTCAGTTCCAACACTTCACGAGCGTTAGTTTCAACATGAGCAGTCAGGACTTCAACATGTCACAGCAGTCAAACTATGACAGTGGATTCGTATCATCAGTGTCCAGCGTTCATTATAATTATGATCAAGATTTGGATAGGACGTTGAAAGCTCTAGAGAATGAAGTTAGATTAGAAACTCAACAACTACTTCAAACAACGTATCAGTTGGACTCTTTGAAAATCAGCTGTGGTCTAAGTCCAGCAAGATCCTTCGATCCGGCAGTTATTTTAAAGCAGTATAACAAAGATTCTAGTAAAATATCTTTTGATATCTACGAATGGAGCAACTTTATCAATATACTACGTCAAAGAAATGATTATTTTTTTGATGAACCATTAAGCCAGTTAGCCGATGAGTATGAACCTGTAACTTTTCCTCGTTCTTAACAATGTACAGATGTTGGTAGTAAGAAAATATGAAATTAAATTTCTTCTACAACAACTTGATGTGAACCAGATAATTGACCTCGAGCAGAAGGTGATATCCTATAGGCTTTCATTGTTAGAAGATCTAGCTTTTTGTGAATATTACCATGAAATTATTGATAATATTTTCAACCATGATTATGTAGATCATACAGATCACACGGAGGATGCTGTAAATAATAGACTTGAACTTTTCGATTTCTTATGTAAAACTTTAAACGATGATATGTTACATTTAGCGCTTAAAGAATACTATTACTATTATAAATTTAAAATTGTAAAAGCTTTGGAGTAGTTCTTGTATAATAAATTTTTTTTTAAAAATCTGTGTGTTTTTATTTCATAACATGTTAAAAAACTGTTGAAAATTAACGTTTTTTAATGCATATGGTTTCAGTTGCGTTAATTGCGTTGAAAAAACGAATTTAAATGCAACGCTTTTAACGGTTTTGACGCATGTATTTTTAGGTGTGTTGAAAAAGTGAAAATAAAACAGAAAGATTAATCACATAATTTATTATTATTCATAAATTTTATATAAAGATATACATACGGTAAAAATATAATAACATTCTTAATAGTAATGGATCAAATAATTTTAAAAATTGATAATATTGATATAAAATGCTAATTGGGTATTTCATAATGCCCCCATGGTAGGGTATCAAACGAATCTGTTATTAAATATCTTTTATCATCGCAAGCGCTTAAAGCAATTTTTGATTGTTGTATGCTAAAGACGTTATGATTATAGGAACGAATTGAGCATTGGGTTTTATCCTTAGATTTAAAGTCTTTTAAACATGATAAATAATCTTCAAAAGTTATTTTATTCCTAACAACGTTGAATTTAACCCCCTTAGATTTTTTAACACATTTCCCACCTTGAATTTTAAACGAATACATTTTGGACCTGAGACCAACAAAATGTGTCATAATTTTACCGTTAGCCTCATCTTTCATAAGTCCAAGGACTTTCTTGTTGACGCGGGGAATGCTGTAAACATTATCTGACGGATAATCACTAGTGTCGAATTTGTGAATGTCAGCTTTAATAATATCCTTATACACATTGTTACATCCAAGTTCATAAATAAAGCTGTCAGTATCTGTGTACATAAGTTTACATGCTTCAATTGTTAATTTCCGAAGCATATAACTATAATGAAAATCATACATTATAATTTTGGATAGATCTAGTATCGTCATACCTACGTACAAAGGTTTATTAAAAATTAGCTCAGCTTTTAGTAATTCAATGGCTATTAGCTCTTCATCAAAAATCTTTCTACTATGAAACCTGGGACTCGCAATAAAATTTTTAGCTCCGTATCTCCCCTCCCATTTTGAAAGAAGTTTCACTATACGATGTTTTCTTATGTTTTCCATCGTTTTACCAAAGACTGCGTTATTCATTAGCTTGTACAAATTTTTTTCAAAATCGTTTTTAGCTGCTGTCCTCAACCGAGTATTTAAATCGATGTAGGGCTTCAGCCAAGCACTTTGTTTAAATTTAAGTACATGATGTATTTTTGTAAGAACTAAACCATGAGCTAATGCCTGTTTAAGGTTACGATAATGAATAATATATTTTTTCTTATCGCTCAAGGTTGTCATTAATTTTTTAAATTTTGATTTTGGCGGTTTAAGACGTTCAGGACAAAATGGGAAATCTTTGTGGAGATCATGGAGATGTCGCGGATATTCCAGATCTACTTCGAGAATATATCCTTCATCAGCATATATATAGTTATATATTTATATATCTTCATTGGCCTGGAGCCGACCCTGCCTACTAATATCAAAGAATGGCTTTTTATACGGACTTTAACAAAAACTGTATCTAACGACATATATTTATACTTCTGAAAATCAGTTCTCATTTAGCATTCATTTAATAAACAACAATTCGAGTAAAGTGTGTTTTATTCAGATTAATAATTCACCTTAATACAGAACAGATTGGCGACGAGGTGCGTGTGGAACCCATAAAAGATCGAACCGCGAATCAGATTATTCCGGTGGTGTCATAAGTAGTGAAACACCTAGAGTTTAGAAGTGTGGTAAAAACATAGTTCCCAGTATGCAAAATAATATGCCGGGAAATCAAACTACGGAAACTTCAATTTTATATCCAATGTCCAATATGGATAAATATAATTATAAAGTGTCAGATTTTTTAGTTTTTAAAGAACGATTAAAACAGTTATTCATCGCAAATAATATCGAAAATTCTAACCGGCAAAAAGCAATTCTGTTGTGCTCATTAAGCGAAGAGACATATATTTTGCTTCGAAATCTGTGTATACCGGTTTTGCCAGAGGCAAAAACATTTGAACAACTGATAACAATTTTAAGTGATTTTTTTTCGCCGGTAAAATCGATTTTTGCAGAACGTTTAAAGTTTTATAAAGCTAGAAAACTCAAAAACGAAACTGTTTCGGAGTGGTCAGCGCGCGTTAAAAGTTTAGCCGCAAGTTGTAGCTTTGGTTCAGAGCTAGAAACCCTCATGCGAGATGTTTTTACAATCGGTTTGGGGGAAAACAGTGTAAGAGATCGTTGTTTCGAAGAAAATCCTACGAAAACTGAAACCACATTAGCTAGAATGATACAAATTGCGCAAACCAAAGAAGCATCCGCGCAAGAAACGGCAAATCGAGCGCAGTCTAGTACAAATATAAAAAGCGAACCGGTAAATTTCGTCAGAAACAAAGGCGTAAGGAAGACATCAAGTTATGGTTTTTCTTCACAAGCTGGTTCATCAAGGCAAGGATCTCAAAATAATTCATCGCAGCTAGTGAGGTGTAGTGTATGTGGTCGCAAAAACCACAATTCGAGTGAATGTGCTTTCAAAAACTGCATTTGTCACAAATGCAATGCGAAGGGGCACTTAGCTTCAGTGTGTAATCGTGCACATTCAAGGAATACACACAACTTCATCGAAGAAAAAAATTACGAAGATTCTATTCATAATTTAGATAGTATATCTTGGGATAATAAAGGTAATATTAAGCCTATTTATATTAAAACAAAAGTTGAAAATGTTCCATTAAATTTCGAAGCAGATTCGGGATTCGCACATACTGCAATTTCTGAAAAACTTTATGTAAAATATTTTAAAGATAAACATTTGTTTACTAACGATTTGTCTCTGAAAGATTATATAGGGGTAACATTTGAACCTTTAGGTTATTTAAATTTAAACGTTGTATATGAACAAAACAGCTATGTTTTAAAAGTTTGTGTTATAAAAAACGGAGGACCGCCTCTAATAGGTAGGAACGGATTAAATACATTAAATTTAGGAATCTCCAAAATCAGATACATTAATGACATTAAGAATTATACTAAAAGCATTCCTGATTTATTAGAACAATTCAAAGATATTTTTGACGACTCTCAGGGTACTTTTAATAAACATAAAATTCATTTGAGGTTAAAGGAAGGGGCGAAACCAAAATTTTTTAAAGCGCGACCTGTTCCTTTTGCGCTAAAACCTAAAATCGAAGAGGAACTCGAACGCTTGGTTCAAAATAAAGTATTAGTTCATGTAGAATTTTCAGATTGGGCAACGCCTATAGTTCCGATACTGAAGCCGAGTGGAAAGTTACGCATTTGCGGAGACTTTAAGATAACTATAAATCCATATCTTGTGGTTCAACAGTATCCGATACCCCGTGTCGAATATTTATTTTCACAGTTGCACGGTGGCGACAAATTTTCGAAAATAGATCTATCGGAAGCTTACCAACAAGTTCTTTTAACGGAAGATTCTAGAAAATTGGTCACTATCTCAACGCATAAAGGTTTATTCTCATATACGCGTCTACCATACGGGATCACTAGCGCGCCAAGCATTTTCCAGCAAATTATGGAACAAATGTTTGTAAATTTACCGGGCGTCGTTTGTTGTATGGATGATATATTGATAACGGGTAAGGATGATCGAGAACATATAAAGAATTTAGAAAAAGTCTTGTTACGATTACAGGAAGCAGGCTTAAAGGTAAAAAAAGAAAAATGTGCTTTTTTTCAAAACAGCGTAAAGTACCTCGGTCACATAATAGATAAATATGGTTTAAGAACCACAACTGAGAGGGTTGAAGCGATAACAAATGCACCGGTTCCATCTACAGTTACTCAATTAAAGTCTTTTCTGGGAATGGTCAATTTTTATTGTAAATTCATTCCAAATGCTTCAGATATTTTACAACCATTATATAATTTATTAAAGAAAAATACGCAATGGATTTGGGATGAAAAATGTAAATTAAGTTTCGATAAAGTAAAAGATATGTTAATATCATCCAAAATACTCACACATTTTGATCCAAATATGCCCGTCAAATTAACAGTTGACGCAAGTAATTTTGCCGTCGGCGCTTATATTAGCCACATTTTACCAGATCGGTCCGAGAGACCGATAGCTTTTGCATCGCGATTGCTAAATGAAGCGGAGATTAAATATAGTCAAATCGAGAAAGAAGCTTTAGCAATAATATTTGGAGTGCAAAAATTTTTTCAATACTTGTATGGCAGAAAATTTTTATTGTTTACTGATCATAAACCCCTCTTGACTATATTTAATCCTAAGAAAGGTATTCCAATTTTCGCCGCAAATAGACTACAGAGATGGGCGCACATTCTTTCAGCTTTTGATTATGATATATATTTTGTCAAATCTAGTAGTAATTATGCAGATTTTTTTATCACGTCTTCCGAATACTGAGACGGAAAACGAAAGAAATTTGGAAAATGGTAAAAAAACGTCGTACTTGTATTACAATAAGGCTTCATATTTAGATCATATCTCAGAGTCAAATTTTCCATTAAATTTTACGGAAATAAAAAAAGCCACCCAAAAAGATCCTATCTTAAGTAAACTTTTTTCTACGTTACAAACGGATGGCCCTCAAAATGTCAAATTAATGAATATCAAGTATTTTTTCAAAAAAAGAATGAGTTGTCAATTGAACAAAATTGTTTAATGTGGGGGTACAGATTAGTCATACCTTCTAAATTTAGAGCTGTAATTCTAGAGGAAATACACTCTGCTCACATGGGCATTGTAAAAATGAAAGCACTAGCACGTTCATACGTGTGGTGGCCTTCCATTGATAAGGATATTGAGCTTCTAGCTAATAAATGCAAAATCTGTGCAAAATTCTCAGACTCCCCTCCAAAAACTCCTCTAGCAGTTTGGAATTGGCCAAAAAATGTTTGGACGAGAATTCACGCAGATTTTTTTGGACCTTGCTGCGGTAATCACTTTTTAGCAATCGAAGATGCTACTTCTAAATGGCTAGAATGCTTTGAAGTTAAAAATATGACCGCTATTACTACAATTAAAATTTTTAGAGATTTATTTGCCCGATATGGCTTGCCAAAACAAATATGTACAGACAATGCCGCAACGTTTACCTCCGATGAATTTCAGAATTTTTTGAAAAATAGTGGTATTGAGCACATAACCGGTGCACCCTATCACCCTGAAACAA